>CM062807.1:1043995477-1044510055 GCA_031772625.1 Pinus tabuliformis
CACAGACCCATAAGGTTTTAGCCCACTAACTGGGGTTACTAACTTCAAACACAAATATATCTCAAACCATGAAGAATTACTTGGCGTGCCATATATCAACGGAAACATCGCGACGAGTAGAAGCTATCTAGAAGATCCTTGACTCAAAATAGAGTAAGTTGTCAAGTAAAATTTCCCTTTCCTAGATGAAGGAAGCCCCTGGTGCTGCTTGGGTTGACATCAATGACAACCTCAAATCATATTTAGATCAACAACATCTATGTCACATACTGAAGAAATTCCATGTCATCAGTCACTACGATTCCAAGTCATCAATGATAGTGACTCATCATGTCCTCATCACATGATGATGTGGAAATGATGTAATAATGTAATTATTCTAAAGAAAAATAAGTGGAAGTCCAAGAGTCGTGTATGGACAAAAGAGCCATGTATAGGAGACCAAAAGATATGTAATTATAAGAGTCTTATGTAATTCCAAAATTCATTTGGAAGTTCAAAAGTTCTAGAAGTCCAAAGGTCATTAGAAGTTGGAAATTCAAGGGTCATGGGGATATGAAAGGTGAAGCCTCGAGTTATAAAAGGATCCTCATTACTCAAGAAAAGGACTTTGAAGCTTGGATTCTCCCATAAGGCATTAGAGAGATAGAGATACTACTTTTGGGGAGAAATTAGTTGTTCTAACGCTCCACTATTGGAGCTAGTGATGTTCGTTGTACTTATGTATCTTGGAACTTTTGCTTAATACTTGAAGCCTTTCAGCTAACACATTTTCATGCATGAATCGTAGATGTTTTGACACTATTCTTATAATTTTTGTTGTTTATGTTGGCTTTCATATGTACTTAACTAATTGAACTATTTCGATGACTCTGGTGCTTAACTTGTTGGAAATGTGTTGTGATCATTTAACTATTGGGTATTTGTTATGTTCTTTCCACGACTTTCCCCATGCATTGTACGTTGTGTCGACCACAGCGGGGGGTGTTAGCCCCTGCTGCATGGGGTCTATGGTAGTGCCCTGGTAATTGTTTTATTATTCAAATGCAATAATAATTGGGTAGACCCAAGGATGGGGGGCAGACCCAAGGATGGAGGGGGACCCAAAGATAGTGGGAGAACATACCCATGGTTTTGTGCATGGGGTTTTCACATCATTTTAGGCATGATGGTTTTCTTCCCATGGTATTTCGTAGATCTAGTCAAGGGAACTATTGTTATGTTCTAACCTATGGTTAGTGGATTGGGGTTTACGAATGCTTCGAAATGCATATATATTTATCATAACATTGAAAGGAATATAATGAAAAATCAATCTAGTAGTCTCGATTTTGGGATCCAGGGGAAAATATATGTGTATATTAGTTTTATGTTCTCGCCATTGTATATTTTTCTATTTTAAGAGTTTGTTTGCAACTAATATATGTACAAGGTTAAAACCTTCATTTGGTATCAGAGCAGTTTCGACTTCAAAGGGAAGCCTTTGTTGCTAAGGGGTTTTTCTCGGGCCTGTGGTAGACCTTGTGTTGGGTGTGGAGCCTGATTATCTTCTTTATTCAGAGGTATCGCCACATTAGACCCCAGTCCGTAATGTGGCTGCAACGCCGACTATCTATGTACGCCACCAAGAGGGTCCAGGGGGGACGACGATGATTATTTGGAGCCCCCCCCCGCCCCTTCGGTGGTTCAAACATTGCTCTACAGGGATATGTTGATGCAGATATGGTGGGTGATAGAGATAATAGGAGGAGCACCACAGGGTATGTGTTTACTGTAGGTGGAACAACTGTCCGTTGGGTCTCAAAACTACAAAGTGTTGTTGCACTCTCAATGACGGAAGCAAAGTATGTTACTGCTACAGAGGCTAGTATAGAAACGATTTGGTTACAAAGGTTTCTGGATGAATTGGGTAAGAAGTAGGAGTTGGGCAGGTTATACAGTGACAACCAGAGTGCCATACATCTTGCAAATAACTTTGCATTTCATTCCAAGACAACACATGTATAGCTCAAGTACCATTTAATTCCAAGACTAAACATATACAACTCAAGTACCATTTCATATAGTCAGTGTTGGAAGATGGACAATTGAAGCTGGAAAAGATACACACGAGCCAGAATCCTGCAGATATGTTAACAAAAGTTGTAACCAGGGAGAAACTGAGATTCTGCTTAGTTTCAATTGGTCTTCAAGTATGATGATGAAGATGAGAAACAACCAGGTCTAAAGTGAAGTCATTGTCCAACAAATGAAGCAGCGGTGGAGTTGCTATAATCAGTCTCCAAGTGGGAGATTGTTGGGTGTGGAGCTTGATTATCTTCTTTATTCAGAGGTATTGCTGAATTGGACCCTAGTTCGTAATGTGGCAGAAATGCCACCCATCTATGTACGCTGCCAGGGGGGTCCAGTGGGGGGCAACGAAGATTATTTGGAGCCCCCCGTTGGCGGGGGATTGGTGGAAGCGCATTTGAAGCGAAAAATAGATGTAAAATTTCCTTGTAAAATGCTGTAATTTCGTAGTCAATCTGGGCCGTTAATTATGTGGAGATCTGAGGGTAGAAGTTATGTTTAATTTAGGGTTTTTTTTCCCTAGAAGGAAACCCCTCGCTATATATGAAGGAATTGTATTGCATCTGTGTAGATTTTTATTCTGAGTGAGAAAGAGAGACGAGATTGTGTGAGAGCAAAGAGGTAATTATAGTGGATCTGTTGTAGGTTGTATCTCTTCAGTTTGTTGGATAATATAAAAGGAAGGACTAGTTTTTTCTCTGTTGACATAGCCCAAATTTGGTGAACCACATATATCTGTGTCTCTCTTGTTTTATGTGTTTTCTTTGTTTACATTTCTGCAATATGTGATTATGTGTTCCATTTCTCTGTAATATATAATTTTATAACACCTTGTTCAGTGGGAGATCTATGGGATCAATTCTTGCGAGGAAATAATATGGAGAATAGTGGAAAGATAGAGATTGAGAAATTCAGTGGTCATAATTTTGAGTTATGGAAGCTCAAGATGGAGGATCTGTTTGTAGATCGAGATTAGTAGATTATTGTGGATTCGGGTATGACACCAACAAGAATGTAATAGAAGACTAGGCGATGCTAGATTAGAAGGTGAAGAGAAAAATATGATTATGTCTCTCAGATTCAGTATTGTTGAATGTATCAAGGGAAGCTACGATAAAGGCTTTTTAGGACAAGTTAAGGACTTTGTATCAATCTAAGTCTCTAGTGAACAAATTGTTCCTGTCGAAAAGGTTGTATAACCTGAGGATGAAGGATGGAGACTCAGGGAAAAAGAATTTGAATGCCTTTAATACTATGGTAAGTAATTTGTTAAATGTGTATATTAAAATTTTGGACCAAGATAAGTGCATCAGTTTGTTGTGTCTACCAGATTCACAAGATAGTTTGGTTATTGCAATAGGTAGCAATACAAATACCTTGAAGTTTAATGAAATAGTCTCATCCTTATTGTTGGAAGCGATGAGATGAAAAAATATGGAGAGCCAGAATGGAGATGCCTTGTCTATGAGAGGATAGTCGCATAACAGAAAGAAGAATAAGTCCTCAAGTGGGAGACCTAAATCTCCAGGAAACTTTGTAAAGGTATGCAAATGTGAAAAATAAGGGCACCACAAAAATAATTGTAGATCTAAATCTCCTCAGCAAGGAAAGGGGTTTGATGATGCTCCCTCTATAGAGGCAAAAACCACCTCCAATGAAGGTGGGGATGTGTACTTGGCTTCTTCTTCAAGTACATATGTAGATCATGAGGCATGGTTAATTGACTCGGGTGCATCCTTTCACTTCACTCCCCATTGGTAGTGGTTTTGCGAGTACAATAAATATGATGGTGAAAATGTCTTCCTATGGGATGAAAGGAAGTCCAAAATCATCGGATGCAAAAAATTCAAGCTAAATTTGTAAGGTGGAAGGATTGGAACATTTCCTGGTGTTTTTCATATTCCTGCGTTTGCGAGAAATCTGATTTTTGTATGCAATATGGATGATGCAGGTGTAAAAATAATTTTCGAGAAAGATACTTGCAAGATGGTTTGGGGAGCACTGGTATTGATGCAGGGAGTTCGGATTGGAACTCTACATAAGCTTCATGGTAGCACTTTTATTCATGAGTGCAATAGTTCTCTTTTTCCTAAAAATGTAGTGGAAAATCTAGTGGTCTCTGGTGGAAAGACCGTTCTATGGCATCAAAGGCTTGGACGTATAGGAGATAAGGGACTTCAAATACTGCATGGTATTAGTATGGTGGAAGGTATGTCTAATTTCTCTATAGATTTCAATTTCTATGAACATTGTGTATATGAGAAGTAAAATCGTGTGAGTTTCCCCTTTGGTGCTAAGAGGGTGAAATAGATATTAAAGCTTGTGCATAGTGATATGTTTGGAACTATTTTGGTTCCATCTCTGGGTAAATATGTGTAGTATGTATCATTTATAGATGATTTATTGAGGAATGCATGGATATATTGCCTTTGGAATAAATATAAAGTTTTTGACAGGTTTAAATAATTGAAGGCTCTGACAACCCCAAGGGTTAGCTTAATGGGTCGAGTCCCCATTGTTAAGTACCTTGTTGATCAAGAGATCACAGGGTAAATTCTCCTTGATGTGCTTGGGGTTAGGCCCTGCTAGTCTCACCAAAAGGATTTAAAAGATTCCCTTGGGGGTTGATCTGCCCAGATTTTCCTATGGGAAAAAAAATTTGAAGGCTCTGGTGGAAAATCAGACAAAAAAGAAGATCAAGTTGTTGAGGACAGATAATGGTGGAGAGTCCTCCAAGAAGGAATTTGAGGATTTCTGTAAGAAGTGTGGTATAGCATGATATAATAATACTCCATACAGACCTCAACAAAATTGAGCTACAGAAAGAATGAATAGGGAGTTGATAAAAAACGAAAGAAGCATGCTCAATGATGTTGGGTTAGGAAAGGAATTCTAGGCAGAGGCAATGAAGATTTCATGCTACCTATTTAATAGATCACCTTCACCAGCGTTGGAGGATAAGACTAAACATGAGGTATGGATTCGTAAGAAACCATCTCTTTCACATCTTAGGGTATTTGGCTGTGATGAATATGTACATGTTCCAAAGGAGAAAAGAACCAAGTTGGATAGTAAATCTGAAAGGTCCATATTTATTTGGTATAATGATGGTTTAAAAGGTTATAAGATTTAGAACCCATAAACAAGGAAGGTTGTATACAACTACGATGTGGTGTTTAGAGAGGTGAATAATGTTGTTAAACATGAAGTCCTACCAAAGGAACCTAAAAAGATAGAGTTTGAAGTGAAGGAGGGAGAATCAGACTCTACACCAAAACATGAATCAGAAGAGGAAGAGCCATATACTCCAGTTTTGAGAAGACCAGTTCAAAAGAGAAGATATATAGAGAGGTGTAGTTCATCTTCTTTCTATTCAAAATATCCTTTATCTATTATTGATGATGATCCCAGAACTTTCAGGGAAGTAGTGGATTTAGAGGAAGGAAAACTCCAGAAAGAGGACATGGTTGATGAAATGACATCTTTGGACAAAAATGAGGCTTGGGATCTAGTGGAGTTGTTAGCTGGAAGAAAACCCATTGGTAGTAAATGGGTGTTTAAGAAGAATATGAATGCATAAGGAAAGGTGGATAAATACAAAGCTTGGTTGGTAGAAAAAGGTTATTCCCAAGTGCCAAGAATTGTTTTGGTGATAATTTTTCTCTTGTTGCCAAGTTAGCTTCTATTAGATTATTTTTATTTATTGCTGCTGCTTTTGATTTTGAGGTATAATAGATGATGTGAAGACAACATTTCTTCATGAGGATCTGGAATAAGATATCTACATGATGCAACGAGAAGGCTTTACGGTGAAGGGTAAGAAAGAATTGGTATGCAGGTTAAAAACGTCTTTGTATGGGTTAAAACAGTCACCAAGGATGTGGTATTAGAATTTTGATACATATATACGAGGACTTGGCTTCATAAGGAGAAAATCAGATCACTATGTGTATGTAAAATTAATTGGTGACCATGTTATTTATTTGGTCTTGTATATGGATGATATGTTGCTAATTGTAAATGACAAAGAAATTGTCCAATATTTGAAGACCCAATTGTCCTCCAAATTTGATATTAAGGATCTTGGTGTTGAAAACTATATTTTGGGCATGGAAATTAAACGAGATTGAGAAAAGAGGAATCTCTATTTAAACCAGAGGAAGTATGTCGATACAATATTACAGAGTTTTAATCTGCATGATAGTAAATCAGTGAAGGTTCCTATTCTTGTAGATGTAAAGTTATCTATTGAACAATGTCCCAAGACACAAGAATAGGAATATGACATGTCCGGTGTTCCATATGTGAGTGAAGTTGGTAGCTATATGTAGCCAATCATGTATACTAGACCAAAAATTGCACATGCAGTGGGACTATTGAGCATCTTTATGTAAAAACTAGGGAAGGAGAAATTGATAGCAGTGAAATGGGTTTTCAGGTATTTGTGTGGCACTGGTGATTATGGTTTGTGCTACTAAGGAAGACCAGGATTGGACATAGTTTTGGACATCCATGGCTTTTTGGATGAATACTGGGTTGGAGATCTAGATCGAAGAAGATCTATAAGTGGGTATGTGTTTAACCTATTTGGAGGAGCAGCTAGTTGGATGAGTAAGAGGTAGTCTGTAGTGTCACTTTCAACTACAAAGGTAGAATACATGGAAACTACTCATGCAAGAAAGGAAGTAGTTTGGTTTTCGATAATGTGTTGAAGTATGGGGTTGGTAAAATGAGATATAAGGATATATTGTGACAACAAAAGTGCAATTTTTTGAGAAAAGAACCCTGCTTATCATTCAAGGACAAAGCACATTGATGTTCATAATCACTTTGTGAGGGATATGGTTGAAGACAAAAAGGTGATGCTGGTAAAGGTGGACACTTTGAATAATGTTGTAGGTGCATTGAAAAATTCTATGAGCATTGAGAATTATTTCAGCAAGATTGACTTGAAGTCTGTTTATCACCAGGTGCCTAATGAACCCTTTGATTTGTGGAATACTACCTTCAGATCCAAGGAGGGACTTTTCAAATGGATTGTCATGTTCTTCGGATTGACGAATGCCCCTGCAACCTTCATGAGACTGATGGATGACATCTTGCGACCCTTCTCCAATGCATTCGCGGTGGTGTATTTAGATGACATCTTGATCTCAAATAGAGTTGGGAAGAGCACCTCCACCATGTTCGACAGGTCCTTCAAACCCTGTGACGACACAAGTTGTGTGCAAACTTGGAGAAATGCACCTTTGGCCTGACCCAGGTTCAATATCTGGGATACATCATTGATGAGCAGGGTGTACATGTGGACCCATCCAAGATACAAGTCATTTGGGATTCACCAACCCCAACTACTCTATCAGAGCTTCATAGCTTTTTGCGCCTTGCCAATTGCTACCGTAGGTTCGTGTTGGGGTTCTCTCATATCTCTTGGCCTTTAAGACAAGTCACCAAGGGTGGAGCGAAAGAAAAGTTTTTTTGGTCAAAAACCCAACAAAAAGCGTTCTATGAATTGAAGAATCATCTATGTTCTGCACAAGTGATCACATTACCAAACCTCCAACAACCATTTGATGTTGAGATAGATGCCTATGTATACGCTATTGGTGCAGTTCTTACTCAACATGGGCATCCAATGGCTTACCAGAGTGAGACACTTTCAGACACAGTCTGAAAGTACCCCACTTATGACAAAGAAATGTATTCCATTGTGCAAGCATGCCATCATTGCAAGCATTACATTCTGGGGAAGGAAATGATCATCCACATAGACCACCGACCTCTACAGTTCATACATACACAAGGGAAGTTGCAGAACGATCGCCATCACAAATGGTCCACCTATCTACAATAGTTCCATTTGATATGTAAGAAGGGAATCACTAATAACATTGTTTATTGCCTCAGCCAACCACCGGTCATGGCGCT
The DNA here is from genome assembly GCA_031772625.1 of Pinus tabuliformis. Lineage (NCBI taxonomy): Eukaryota > Viridiplantae > Streptophyta > Pinopsida > Pinales > Pinaceae > Pinus > Pinus tabuliformis. The sequence continues at coordinate 1,044,003,476 of CM062807.1, forward strand.
GGTCACTATGCTCGACTCCTATGGGAACGAGACATCAGGTTGGCCGCATCTTTACAAGAGTAATCCACAATTCAGCAGCATATACCATACACTCCTAGAAGGGAAGCAAGTTCCAAATTTTCACCTTCAAGATGCACTGTTATGCCACCTAGGACACATCTGTGTTCATTCAAGTGAGCATGCCAAGATGATTTGGGAGGCGCACTATAGTCGGGTCGCTGGACATTTCGGAGTAGAGAAAATAGTGGTAGTATCGAAGAAGTATTTTTATTGGCCGAAACTTTGTCAGGATGTTGGGAAGTACATTAGATCCTTCACCACCTTCGCCATTGCAAAATCAGCAATCAAGAAGCAAGGCCTATATACCCCTCTACCTACTCCTAGTTAGCCTTGGGAATCTGTCTTTCTAGATTACATGTCAGGCCTTCCTCCTGCTAAGAATGGCAATGATTTCATTTTCATGGTAATCAATAGATTCTCTAAGATGGCCATCATGGTGGCCTGCAAGAATAGTATCATAGCAAAGGCCACTACTAAGATATTCTTTGAGTGAGTGTGGGTACACTTTCAGTTCCCATAGTCCATTGTCTCAGATCAGGACAACAGATTCCTGAGTGCATTTTGATTAAGTCTCTGGTCGATGTTGGATACAAAAATTACTATTTCCACAGCTTGCCATCCTCAAACTTATGGATAAACAGAGGTTTTCAACAAGATGATCATACACATTTTGTGAATGTACAACTCTAAGCGTCCACACACGTGGGATGAATGATCCGAATTTAAACAGGAATGCAACGAATTGTGATACAATTAAGGAAATTGAGAAACTGAAAGAGATAGTTGTGGGGGTCCAAGTGGGATCTGTAGGTGGCCACCAACATCCACCTGGATCATTCCTCCCCCCTTAGGAAGCAATGGTCACCATTGCATTGAGTTCCTCCATTTGCTGAACTTGGTCCCTAGTGAGGTGTTCTTCAATCTATGTTGTGTCTAGTAATGGTGGGAAGCATGGTCGACGACGGCCCACATTGAACACTCGGTGCAAGTGAAGGAATGGGGGAATGTTGTGCTCTAAAGAATTGTTTCCCACATCCTTGGTAATGGTGTAAGGGCCATGTCGGAGTGGTCAGAGCTCCTGATGGGCTCTTGTAAGGCGTTCTTTCTACAGATGCAACTAGACTTTGTTGCCCACCTGAAACTTGTGTGGTACCCTGTGTGTGAGGAGAAGTTGTTCCTATGTTCTTTCATGACTGTATCCCTCTGCTACTACTGCTGCTGCTGTGTGGAGGAACCATTCGCGAGTGTCATGGATGTGGAGACATTCTTCCCCTTACTTTGGGAGTGAACCAGAAAAAAAATGAACTTCCTAGTCTGGGAGATAATCTTTTTTCCTTTCTTAGCAGAGATCAAATAGGTGGTGGTAGGTGGGGCTACCTCCGCTATCCAGTATAATGAATTACCCAAAGAAATAATGACAGCGTGAGGTCTTGACTCATACACACCATGTCGCCTCCACAAGTATGGTTGGCCTAATAATACATCACAAACATCCAGAGGTGCAACATCACACAATACCTCGTCTGTGAGGGGTTTGATGATGTACGACAGGCGGCACTACTGGCGAACTCGGAGATCTCATCCTTGCTGAAGCCACCCGATACTATATGTGGTGTAGTCGATAGGCCCAACCGCTTCACGAAGTCTGCTGAAATGAGGTTCTTTTGGTTGCCACTATCAACAATGAATTTCAGCGGTGAGCCCTTCACCCAATTTTGTGAGTGGAAAAGTCACTCCTCCTCCTCTGGATCTTCAGGCTCATTCATCTAGATCTTGGCTGTGGAAATAATGACACTGGGCTTGGCATCAATGATTTGCTTCCCTTTACCATTCTCCTTGTCAGGTTCTAACTCAGGGTCGGAACATGCATCTGATTCGGAAGCCTTCAACTCAGCCACTAGCAACTACTTGGTCTGATGCTCACTTATGTTGTGGGTGGGGCTCTTATGGAACTCACACCACTTTCCTATGTCCTTCTTCACCTTTTTGGTGTTGTTCTTTTATTGTAGCTTCGACAGGTTGTCTTGGGCTGCCCCATCTTGGCTTTGCCTTTGGTTCTGCAATTTTGGGAAGCCTTTCCCTTACTTCAGATTTGTAGATCCAAAGTATTGCTTCTTCTGTTGAAACTTTTGCTCGATTTTGACAGTGTATTGGTATGCCATGCCGAGTGAGGAGATGTTCAGGAACTCCATCTTGCCCTGGATGTATCTGTGTAGGTAGTCGCAGTATTTGAGTGCCAAATGCAGATTAGAATCCTTGATACCCAACTATGTGCAAAGGGTATGAAAAATGTTTGTGAACTCCAGCACATCTTGGTCCCTTCGCTGCCGCAGTGTGGTCCACTTTATGTATTTGTCCTCGTAGCTTTTGACAGGGTAGTACTACTCCTTGATGGCATCCTGGAATGAATTCCAAGTGGGATTGGTTGAAAACTATGAGTTTGTACTTTCATCCTTCTGCTCGCAGTAGGTATCCCACCAGTCCTTGACGTGGGGAGCTGCTTTGAGAAGAGTGAAAATAATCTTTTCCCGACTGGAAAAATCATGAACTGAAAAATACCCTTCTAGAAAATTTAACCATATATCTACGACATTTGCATCTATTTGACCCTCGAAGATGGGGATTTCAAAATTAACATGTACCTTAAAGGGTGTGGTGTTTCTAGAGTAGTTGTTGGAAGCCGATGCGTCACCTCTGGGTAGCTGCTGAAGGATCTGGGCAAAGCTATCCATCATCGCATTCCTTTGCCGCTCGAGGGCCTCTTCGAGCAATATTTTGATAGGATCTCCTGCCCCCTCATCTTTCTTTTAATCCGCAATGGCAGGCCATCGGGATTTGCGAGGCTGGTCTTGCAAAGGTTTGACCAGTTCAAGCCCTAACTCCTTATATCTCGACCTCGTTGGGGACATGCAAAGAAAAACAGAGAAAAAGCAAACCCCTTTGATACCACTAATCCAAATTTAAATAGGAACGTAACAAAATATAGATATAACCATAAACACATAGATGCAGCGGAAATAATACTTCATTTCATTAATGTAAAATACTAAAATATCTTTACAAACAAAAATGGAAATAAACTAGCTAGGGCGATGCTAGCTTATCTATGAGAAGAGATGTGGCGGCTACATGCCTCTGAACTGTGTTACAATGAGGCTCGAAGGCCTATTTATTGTTGAGGAACAATGGAAAACCCTAAACATCCAAAAACCTAACCCTAGAGGATGAGATGCCAAATTGTGGGCCTCGTTTGGTTAAATTGGTACATCAACTTCCTAGGGTCGTAACTTTGGCATACGATCTCCATTTGATGTGCATAATATCTTGTTAGAAAGATCTATATGAGAACTACAACATTGGGAAGAGCAACATTGGCCTTTGAACCCATGTTGCTCCCATGTTTCCCAAAAAATGTCGTTTAGGACCTCAAAACGGCTTCGAAAGTTCAGACCTGAAAAACTGCTAAAAATAGTAAATTGTGCTACAATTAAGGAAACTGAGAAACTAAAAGAGACAGTTGTGCGGGTCCAAGTGGGATCGGTGGGTGGCAACCAACATCCACCTAGATCAATGAAATTCTCCCCTATGTCCAAAATAGCTACAACAAAGCTCTCCACAGCTCAACAGGCCATAACCCCTTTCAGTTAGGGTTGGGATTTCAACCATTATGCCCCATTGATGTGGCCATACCATTTGCAGCCGCTCAAGTGAATCTGTCTCATGTTTAATCCGAAGTAGAAAGGGCTAAGAGCTTCATTGAGCACATTCAACACATCCGCCAATAGGTCCATGATATATTGGACAAGGCAAATGCTAAGTACAAGCAACGCCATGATCGACATCGAGTGTCACACAAGTTCTAGGTGGGCAGCAAAGTTTGGCTACATTTGCAAAAGAATCACCTTTTGAACCCCACCGTAAGATTCACCCACTCCAATATGGGCCATACACAATCACCAAGGTCGCCGGTGACAATTCCTACGAGCTCAGCATCCCTGTTATAGGTCAATTTGGACACATCATTCCGACTTCCAGATCTGTATTATTAGGGTCCATAAATCCCTAATTTAGTTGTTTTCATTCCCTAATGAGGTCAACCTACATTATGCTTGCCTCCCAAGAGTTTCCATGTCACCATTCATCCAAAAAATGCCCCTAAGGAGATCAGTGTAGGTGGCCCTTTATCAGGCTGCATTGCAATGCAGGAGTTGCACTGTCTGGGTGCACTATAGCACAGTTAGCCTTTGTTCTACTTGCACTGAGCGAGATTCATCGAATTTTTAATATGAGTTCATTGGATTCCTAATCTAATGGATGCTTCTAGAAGTTTCCAGATGGATTGAGCTCGCTTTTCGATGAGGAAGAGGATGAATGAACCTTAATCCATTATCCCTTCCTCCATGGAACCACTTCCCAATTTTGGCAGAGCATTCATGAGGGCCATTAATGGCTTAAGCTCCTCCATGCAGCTATAAATTGACCAAGAATTCAAGGTTGGTTTAGAGGTTGGAATTTCTTGAGCTAAGGAAATGTTGTTTTAATGAGATTAGTAAGAGTCTTGTAATGATGTCGAATTGTTGCTTCATGGGGAGAGAAGGGTTTGAAGCTAGAAGGATGACACTGAATCGAGCATGGATCTACATGGGTTGTAATCTTTCCTTATATTAATAAAGAATTCTCAACTTTTTCCATTCATGTGTTTATATGATGTATATCGTATTCTGGATTCTATGATATGTTCAGTTAACAGATCGTCATTATTGTATGCTTTGATGGGTTTCTGTCTCAACTTGTGTGCAGGTACTTTCCAAGTGAGTTAAGTACGGAAAGGAGCGGTGAAATCGGTCAAAGGAGAGAGGGATCCAGTGAAAGTGGCAGGTTGGTACCTTTGTTCTTCTTTCTCTTATCTGTTAATTATAGGAAAAGTGACGAATTACTTTGTCTATTGCTTCTAGACTAGCTACTAGGTCTAGAGGGTTAGGCATTTGAAGAAACACTAAATTTTCCCAAAACAAATTGGTGACCATACTGGGGATGTCTTAGCCCTTTTACTAGCTTATCCACCTCCTTAGACACCTTGACATACTTTACATGTTGTAATTCAGCCATTTGCATTGAATTTTGGTCAAAATTTGAGGTTAGATGACTCTTGAGTGGCCTCACAAGAATCAGTGCAAGCTAGCCTTAGAGATAGTGCTATGCAGCGTAGTTAGGCCTTCTTTGACTTGCGTTGATTTACCTTGGAATATTTGAATGAGTGCAGTTTGGCCCTCTTTGGCCTACGCTGATCAGTGCAGATAATCCCTCTTTGACCTGCGGTAATCAATCTTGAAATCTTTAAAATCAGCGCAATCTTTAGTGAGAGACAGTGCTCTGCAGTGAAATTAGCTCCTCTTTGACCTGTGTTGATCAGCCTTAGGTTGAATTCCCACCTTTGGATTGATTTTTTCCAAAATTCTTCTGATTGCTTGCTTGCTGAATATCAATGATGTCTTATCTCTGAAAATAGTTTTTCATCTCCTTAATCCAGCCCTACTTTGATTGGATTGATTAATGTTTCTTTAATGTTTTCTTTGTCATTATCAGTCTATAGTCAAAGTTAATTTTTGGTCGATTGATCTTTGTCGAAAGAAAGTGTTGTAAAGTCGTCTTTTCCTTCGAAAATTGAATTGTCGTAAATTCTTCATTCGTAAAAGATCGATTGATTTATATGTGCATATGGTTTGTATTTTCATTTAAAGTGTTGAAAATCTTCATTTCTTTAAAATCAAAAGTGTCATACAGTCTTCCTTTCCTTTTAAAAGAAATTGTCACAAATCGTCATTTTTTATGAAAAGAGTTCTGAATCGTTTGTGCATTAGTTTTTCTTATTGCATCATTCACATTAAGAGAAACTGAAAAGAAATACATGCAATTTTCATTTTAGAGTTTGAGTTTGTGAATTCTTGAAAGGAATGGTTTAGGGAATTGCATTAGTTTGTGCTCTTTGTTGCTTGTTCAAAAAGTACTTGTATGCTCTATCCCTCATAGCTAGGATTTTCATTATTGAAATTAAATGGAAAGAGTGCTTCTCATTCTAGTTGCATTCTTAGGAATTTTGAAAAACATCTCGTGGTGAACCTTCAAAGGAAAATTTTAAGCAAGATCAACCTAAAATTTACATCAATTAATCTAATAACGCATTGGAACTTAACAAAAAACATCTAGAGGTATAGGCTAGAGATGTGTTTTGGCGTCTTTAAACCTAGTGGCTGTCGTTTTCACTGAGGTTGGGTGATTCCTCCTCTCTGATTCGATAAGTGCTAGTACGGACTTGTGCTCCCTGTACCGTCGAGTATATGGTGGGAGACCCCAATAGGTTGAAATCCTTTATCCCTATGAAGCCGAGTTTTTTGCCTTACCGATTGCAATGCACCAAACACAACATTCGAGAAGATTGACTGCCATACGTTAAATCCTTGGTAATTTCTCCTTCATTTATCACCAAGGTGTATATTGCAGTTTTGCAATTTGTTTGGTAAACCCTCTTGTCTAGAATCTCCAGAGCAGTCACTTTCATTCCTTTTCGACTCTTTAAAAGTAAAAGGATCATCTGAGCACTTGTCCTTTCAAGCTCATTAAACATCGAAGGCAACTAGAGTCATCTTTTGCTTTTTCTCGACTCTTTAAAAATGAAAAAGCAAAGTTGTGTTCCAGTGTCGTAAAAATTTAATTGACTGCGGATAACATCCTCCACACTCGCTCTTTAGTTCATATTAGGTTGAAACATATGGCTACAAATCTAGAGTCCACCGATCAAGGAATTCCTTTTGATGGGAATCCTAGTCCTTTTCCTTCTTTTGGCAATATTGGTGCTCCTTATATGGTTACATTGTCCCTTTCGAGATTTACCATTGGTTTGCCAGTATGGTTGTTTTCAACCTCCTTGGTTCAAAATGTCGTGATTTCTCCACAATCGAGTACTCCTCCAACTGGACAAAACCAACCTCTAGTTGATCCTAAAGTTGACCCTTTTCCTTCTTCCTCCGCTGTTTCTTCCTCCCCTTCTTCTTTGCTTGGTGAAAGTATTGGTACTAGTAACCAAGTGGCTAAGAAGAAGAAGAAAGGGAAGCAGAAGAAGAAGAAACAAATTCAGCAAAGGGGCAACCAAGAAACCATTGCTTTGAATGCAACATCTGATGAGAAACTGTCTGTAAAGCCTCACAAAGTTCGATATCCATGCAAACTTTGTGCTAGAGACCATATTCTTCGAAATTGTCCTCATATTCCTCAGATCTTAGAAGAAGGGTCTTCTTGTTTACATCATCCCGTGTCATCAACTTCGTGAGATCACGTTTGTGACACACCATCAACTAGTGATAGTAAAGTTCATGGAAAGAAGGGTAAAGTTAAGTTTCCATGTAGGTTATGTGATGGGAATCATCCCATTCACCTTTGTCCCTATCTGGACGAAGCCAAAAGAGTGTTGGATAACCATCCTCCTTCACCACAGCGACTTCCATTTGGTTATAGGAATTCACTAGTTGATGAATTGACTGACTAGAATCAACTGTCGGTCAAACCCACTCTCTCTGAAAGTGAATCCTGTGAGTCTATACCCGACCCAAATCAACAGGTCGAGGTAATAGTTGACCCAATTTCACCTTCAGTAAACCGTACCTATTGGCATTATGATTCTGGTTTGGTGCTATGGCACAAGTGTTGTACTTGATGGAAACTCACTCAAGTGGCAGATCTCTATTCAGGCTCTCAAAATCATAGAAAATGAGATACCCGCAGGTGAGCCTAAGAAAAGCTGCGGACCCGCAGGTACCCCGACCAAGAAGTGCGGACATACCCGCAGGTGCTCCGTTTAAAAGGTGCGGACCTCAATTTCACTCACTTCAATGCAGAGAAGCGCGCGCACGTGGGAATTCTTATGAATGGTCCATGGTATTTAGTCCGACGTATATGATCCTATGGTTTTGGTCCGTGGTATAGCATCTAAATTATTGAACCCCGGTTTTGGGTCCCTTGTATCGGTTCTCTATGGTTTTGGACCATGGTTTGAGCAAAGGCCTAGCCTATAAAAAGGAAAGGAGATCAATTGGCTAGATACTTGTGAAATTTGAATATCTTAAGATCTAAAATTTTGGTGATCGGTTTAAAAAGCTAAATCTAAATCAAGGTGAAAACTGTAAGGCGAATCTATTGATAGGTCGTGATCTCTTGGGCACATGATTAGATCTGTGGATCTGACAGTCTGTGGCACATTGGAGGACTAATAATTTGGCTTTGTTCGGAGGTCCGCAGGCGATCCACAGCGCAGGTGCGGAGGTACGTAGCGCGGCTGAAGGCAGAGTGCGGAGGTACACAGCGCGGCTGAAAGCGCAGTGCGGAGGTACACAGGGCAACTGAAGGCGTAGGTGCGGAGGTACGCAGTGCAACAGAAGAAGCAGGTTCGGAGGTACGCAGAGAAACAGAAGGATCAGGTGCAGAGGTGCGCTGTCGGGCAGACAGTGAAGGGGCGGATCTATGCAGAGGTACGCAGTGCAGCAGAAGGGGTACATGCAGAGGTACGCAGATCAGAAGAAGGATCAGGTGCGGAGCTGCGCAGGTTTCTATCGGTGAAGTTGCGGACTTTTCTTAAAACTATTATTTGCTTACTTTTATCTATTACTGAAGAGTTCTGGGTTTAGATTATTGGTATTACTGTTCTGGTTATTGCATTCTGAGAAGTTATTGGTTGATTCATTGGTTGATTGTAAAAGGAGATTGGGTGATTCACATGTACTTGATGATTATTTGATGTTCATGGATCCAGTCTGAAAATTAATGAAACGTGGTCCTTGGAAGAAAAGAAGTAGGCCAACACCTACGTACTAGTATCTTGGCTAGCACAAGAGCTAAGGGGGTTGTAGCTCCCTTCCAGGAGAGCCTGGAAAACGATAGAGGGTTGTAGCTCTCTGCAGGTAGCAGCCTGTGTACTGGTAAAGGACTGCACCAGTACAAAATCATTGTAAAAATAAGTTTCTAATTGAAAGAAGATAGAGACATATTGCAGCAGGTGGTTTTCACCCACATTGTGTTTCCACCTTATATCTGGTGTTCTTTGGTGTGACTATCTATTTTTCTTGTTCTTGTTCATTATTATATGGTACTGACATACATATTAATGATCAACATCTGAAGAATAAATTAAAGGATAAATTTGAAAGGTATATTGAAAGAGTTTGATAATATTGATTCACCCCCCCCCCTCTCAGTATTATTTCCAACAATTGGTATCAGAGCAGATCCTTCAGAAGAAGCTTGATCACTTGAAGGAAGATCTTTCATCATGAGCAACTACGAGAGGGAAGCATCAATTAGGCCACCGATTTTTGATGGGACAAACTTCGTATATTGGAAGGTAAGAGTTACTGCCTATCTTCAATCTCTTGGTACAGAAGTCTGGGATATCATAGATATGGGGTATACTTTTCCATCAGCAACTCCTATAGATCTGGCTAAGAAGAAGAAATATGAAACAAATGCAAAGGCGGCCAATACTGTATTAGGATGTCTATCTCAATCAGAATTTGTCAAGGTTATGCACTATAAATCCGTAAAAGAAATATGGGACAAGATTGTACTGAGCTATGAAGGAGATGATCAGGTAAAACGATCAAAACTTCACACCCTCAAAATTCAGTATGAAAATCTCAGAATGCATAATGATGAAAGTGTGGCTAACTATTTCCTTCATGTAGATGAGATTGTTAATTGTATGAAAAAATTGGGTGAAGAAATAAAAGAGGCTGTTGTGGTTGAAAAAGTTCTAAGATATTTGTCCCCTAGGTTTGAATCTAAAGTTTCTGCAATAGAAGAAAAAGAGAATCTACGAAACCTTACAATGTCACAGCTGCACGAAATTCTAACTGCTTATGAAATGAGGAAAGGAGGACCATTAGATAGGAGAGAAGCTGCCTTCAAGGCTTCAGGCAAAGGAGACTACTATGAATCAGGACACGTGTCAAAAGAAGAAGAAGAATCAAATTTTGTCAAGAACCTTCAACGGGGTGCTGGAAGATTCCGAGGTAAGTTACCTTTCAAATGCTTTGCTTGTGGAAGAGTAGGTCACTATGCTGCCAAATGTCCTCATAAGGATAAGATTGACAAGGGGAAGGAACCTATTAGATGGAACAAGAAACAGAATGCAAATAAGAAAAGCTATTACACTCATGAAGATAGTGATGGACTATCAAATAGTGATGAAGATGAACGAGGTAATAATTATAAACTTTTAATGGCTTTTGAAGATGATGATTACATGGATGCTATAGATGAAGAAGGTTTTTATGAAGAAATCTCTAAACTCAAAGTCTGTTTAGAAGAGAAAAATATGATTATTGATTCTCTGCAATGTCAACTGGCTGAAAGGGAAAAACATCATGAAAAATTGGAATGTGAAATTGTTGGTCTTAGAAAAGAGATTGAGAAAACAAAAGCTCTTAATCTTAAATTCGTTAAAGGATCTGAAACTCTGGATGAGATTATCAATGTGCAGCATTCTCCACTAATCAAGACAGGTCTGGGATATAATGGAGAAGCATCACAAGCATCCACTTCCAAAAGTTATCTTGATGCAGCAAGGAGGAGCGAGCAAAGGCCTAATAGAAATCATCAGGTAAATCAGGGATAGTTTTCCTCAAGAATGAACAAAGACTATCAGGAAAATCGGGGACAATCTACTTTAAGGACAAACAGAAGCTACAACCAGCCACAGGTAAAACATTCTCAATTTGCCTCAAGAATGGATGCCAATAGGAACTACAATCATTTGGCTGGTAGATTTGATAATCACAGGAGTTTCTTCAATGGCCAATGTTTCTCATGCCATAACTTTGGCCACAAAGCTGCTCAATGTGTTGCCTATAAGACAATCATGACTAGAGAAGCTCAAAAACAAAGAAGTATGATTGGAATCACGAAAAGGACCTATAACAACTTTTCGGCCCTTGAAAATGAAATTGAATGTTCTATTTGTAATAACTTCAGTCATGAAGATTCTAAATGCAGGAGCAAGTTTGGGAAGACAACTCAGAGGGAACAAATCTCAAATGCCAGAACATGGAGAGTGAAGGAACCAAAACGAGAAAGATGTGGGATAGCTTTATATGCAGAAGGACAGGAAAATCAATGGTACATCGACAGTGGATGTTTGAAGCATATGATAGGTGATAAAGAAAAACTTCAATCATATAGTGCTTTAGAAAAGGGAAAGAAAGTTTCATTTGGAAATGATACCCCTGTAGTCATAAAAGGAAAAGGCACTGTTCAGTTGAAAGAACGAGTCAAAGCTGGAAATGTTTTGTATGTTGATGGCCTGAAGCATAATCTACTGAGTGTCAGTGAGATGTGCAACCAAGGAACTGAGGTAATATTTCGATCAAATGGATGTAGTGTTCGTGATCTTGATATAGGAAAAATAGTGATCAAAGGCATAAGGAATCCAAATAATTTATACATATTTGAAGAAGGACAACAACAATGCTATTTGAGCAAGAATTATGAACAATGGTTATGGTATCGGAGGTTGGGGCATCTAAGATTTTCATAGATAAGGAAAGCATGCAAATACCAGGCAGTTCGTGGTCTTCCAGACAATACGATATGCAAATCATGTCAGTTTGGTAAGAAAACCAGAACTAACTTCCCAGAGAAGGAAGGATCAGCTAGCAGGCCTCTTGAACTAGTCCATACAAATGTATGTGGTCCATCTAGGAAAAGGTCACCTCGAGGAGAATAATACTTTATATTATTTATTGACGACTTCTCCAGGATGGTTTGGATAGGACTTATGAAGCACAAAGACGAAGCCTTCGAAAAATTCAAATCTTTCAAAGCCTTGGTTGAAAATGAATCAGATCACAAGATTAAGTTCCTCAGGTCTGATAGAGGTGGGGAGTTTACCTCAAATGAATTTTTCAATTTTTGTGAAGAACATAGAATAAGAAGGGAATTCTCTACAGCTAGGACTCCCCAGCAAAATGGAGTAGTGGAAAGGATGAACAGAACGGTTCAACAAATGGCTCGTGCTATGCTTGATGAGTCTAGAACTCCTGCAACCTTCTGGGGTGAAGCTTCATTTTCTGCGGTTGTTATTCTCAACAAAAACAAATGTTCAGGTGAACAGCACTCAAACTCCTCATGAGCTCTGGTATGGTGAGACTCCTTCGGTAAAACATTTCAAAAATTTTGGAAGCAAATGCTATATTAAGAATAATGATGAACATCTTGGCAAGTTTGAACCTAGAGCAAATGAAGGCATTCTCCTTGGTTATTCTCCCCACAACAAAGCATATAAGTGTTACAATAAAAGACTTGGAAGAATTGTTGACAACATTGATGTGGTGGTCGATGAATAATGAAACATTCCTAGGCAAGTAATTAATTAAAATATCGAAGAAGATGAAGACCATCCTTCAAATCAGACTGATGATGAAGAAGAACCTCAAGAGGCACTAGAGGAACAGATAAGGATAGAAGAGAAGACTCCATCCAGGTACGTTCAGAAGAATCATCCAGAATCTCAAATTCTGGGGCAGAAAGAGGCAGGTGTACAAACAAGAAGAACAATTGCAGAAGCCTCAAGCTATTTGGCATTGCTCTCCTCCACTGAACCACAAAATGTAAAAGAGGCATGCAAAGATGAATGTTGGGTCAAGGCAATGGATGAAGAACTTGAGCATATTGAAAAGAATAACACTTGGGAGCTGGTTCCTAGACCAAAAGATAAAAATGTCATAGGGACAAAATGGATCTTTAAAAACAAGTTGAATGAAAATGGGGAAGTGATTAGAAACAAGGCCAGGCTTGTTTGTAAAGGGTATGCTCAACAAGAAGGAATAGGCTTTGAAGAAACTTTTGCTCCTGTTGCTAGACTTGAGGCCATCCGAATTTTCCTTGCTCTCTCAAGCTTTCAGAAGTTCAAAGTATTTCAAATGGACGTGAAATCAGCCTTTCTGAATGGAGACTTAGAAGAAGAAGTGTACATTGAGCAGCCAGATGGATTCATTCTTGGGAATGATCCAAATCTTGTATGCAGACTAAAAAAGGCTCTCTATGGTCTTAAACAGGCTCCAAGGGCTTGGTACTACCATTTGGACAAATATCTTCATCAACAAGGTTTTTCAAAAGGATCAGCAGATAGCAATCTTTATATAAAAATTGAAAATGACAAATTGCTAATACTTGTTGTGTATGTAGATGATATTATCTTTGGCAACAATGAAGAAGCTATGAGTCAAAGCTTTGCCTTGGTGATGCAGAAAGAATTCGAAATGTCTTTGCTTGGAGAACTGACATATTTCCTTTGATTGCAAATCCAACAAAATGAAGGCGGTATCTTTTTGTCTCAAACCAAGTATCTCAAGCAAATCTTGAAGAAATATGGTATGGAAGATGCAAAACCAGTATGTACCCCCATGGTTACAGGATGCAGCCTTAGTGCAAATAATGAATCAGCAGTAGTGCATCAACCAACCTATAGATCTATGATTGGAAGTCTACTTTATTTGACAGGTACCAGACCAGACATCATGCATGCAGTAGGAATAGTTGGAAGATTTCAGGCAAATCCAAAGGAAACTCATCTTCAGGCAGTTGAGAGAATCTTCAAGTACCTTCAAGGAACTCAAAACTATGGCTTATGGTATCCTAGAGATACAGATCTCACACTTCATGCTTATACAGATGCAGATTGGGCCGGAAGCGTGGATGACAGAAAAAGCACTAGTGGAGGTGCATTCTTCATGGGTTCCATATTAGTATCTTGGTTCAGCAAGAAACAGTATTCAATTGCTTTATCTATAGCTGAAGCAGAGTATGTGGCTGCTGCATCTTGTTGCACACGACTTCTTTGGATGATGCAAACTTTGCAGGACTTGCAAATCACTTGTACTCCACCTATCTCCATCCTATGTGATAATACAAGTGCTATCAGCATTTCAAAGAACCCAATCATGCATTCAAAGACCAAGCATATACCTATCAAATATCATTTTCTTCGGGAACAAGTGCTTGAACAAAAGGTCAAGTTGGAGTATGTTCCTTCTAAGGAACAAGTTGATGATATACTCACCAAACCACTGCCCAGGGAGACCTTTGAATACCTCAGGCAAAAGCTAGGGGTAGTTGATGAATCATCTTGTTGTTGAATCTCATATGTTTCAGAGATTGTTGGTTGTACGCGAGTTTCATATGGGGTATACGTGTACATTTGCTGGTTTATGGATTGGTCGAAGATCGAATGGCACAGGTTCAGGGGGAGCATATATTCTTCTAATAATACATTGTTGGCATTATGGTAGAAGATCTTGGAGGAGAAAGTACAGAAGGAGAACATGGATTCTGATATGAATATTGCTGCTAATATGTCTCTATCTCTTTTGTCAAGGTCATGATGGATTATGGTTCTTTTCGAAGAAAATTTCTTTTATAATCAGGGGGAGCATGATTAGCACAGCAGAGATTTCATCATGTTCTCAGGGGGAGCATAACCCTTTGCCCTTGATGTCAAAGGGGGAGAATGGCTTTGAGGATCTTGGGGTTGCCGTCAAGTCCAAAGGGGGAGATTGTTGGCATTATGATTATGGTTTGGCGCTATGGCACAGGTGTTGTACTTGATGGCAACTCACTCAAGTGGCAGATCTCTATTCAGGCTCTCAAAATCATAGAAAATGAGATACCCGCAGGTGAGCCTAAGAAAATCTACGGACCCACAGGTACCCCGACCAAGAAGTGTGGACATACCCACAGGTGAGCCTAAGAAAATTTGCGGACCCACAGGTACCCCGACCAAGAAGTGTTGACATACCCGCAGGTGCTCCATTTAAAAGGTGCGGACCTCAATTTCACTCACTTCAATGCAGAGAAGCGTGCGCACGTGGGAATTCTTATGAATGGTCCATGGTATTTAGTCCGACATATATGATCCTATGGTTTTGGTCCGTGGTATAGCATCGAAATTATTGAACCCCGGTTTTGGGTCCCTTGTATCGGTTCTCTATGGTTTTGGACCATGGTTTGAGAAAATGCCTAGCCTATAAAAAGGAAAGGAGATCAATTGGCTAGATACTCGTGAAATTTGAATATCTTAAGATCTGAAATTTTGGTGATCGGTTTAAAAAGATAAATCTAAATCAAGGTGAAAAATGTAAGGCAAATCTATTGATAGGTCGTGATCTCTTGGGCGCATGATTAGATCTGTGGATCTGACAGTCTCTGGCACATTGGAGGACTGATAATTTGGCTATGTTCGAAGGTCCACAGGCAATCCACAGCGCAGGTGCGGAGGTACGCAGCGTGGCGGAAGGCGCAGTGCAGAGGTACGCAGCGCGGCTGAAGGCGCAGTGCGGAGGTACGTAGCACAGTTGAAGGCGCAGTGCGGAGGTACGCAGCGCAGCTGAAGGCCCAGGTGCAGAGGTACGCAGCGCAGCAGAAGAAGCAGGTGTAGAGGTATGCAGAGAAACATAAGGATCAAGTGCGAAGGTGCGCTGTCGGGCAGACAGTGAAGGTGCTGATCTGTGTAGAGGTACGCAGTGCAGCAGAAGGGTTAGGTGCATAGGTACACAGAGGAGAAGAAGGATCAGGTGCGGAGCTGCGTAGGTTTCTATCGGTGAAGTTGCAGACTTTTCTTAAAACTATTATTGGCTAACTTTTATCTATTACTGAAGAGTTCTGGGTTTAGATTATTGGTATTGCTGTTCTGGTTACTGCATTTTGAGAATTTATTGGTTGATTCATTGGTTGATTGTAAAAGGAGATTGGGTGATTCACATGTACTTGATGATTATTTGATGTTCATGGATCCAGTCTGAAAATTAATGAAACATGGTCCTTGGAAGAAAAGAAGTAGGCCAGCACCTACATACTAGTATCTTGGCTAGTACAAGAGCTAAGGGGGTTATAGCTCCCTTCCAGGAGAGCCTGGAAAACGAGAGAGGGTTGTAGCTCTCTGTAGGTTGTAGCCTGCGTACTGGTAAAGGATTGCACTAGTACAAAATCATTGTAAAAAGAAGTTTCTAATTGAAAGAAGATAGAGACATATTGCAGCAGGTGGTTTTCACCCACATTGGGTTTCCACCTTATATCTGGTGTTCTTTGGTGTGACTATCTGTTTTTCTTGTTCTTTTTCATTATTATATGGTACTAACATACATATTAATGATCAACATTTGAAGAATAAATTAAAGGATAAATTTGAAAGGTATATTGAAAGAGTTTGATAATACTGATTCACCCCCCCCCTCTTAGTATTATTTCCAATAGTACCTTTCCCGAAGAGAGTTAAAATGATATCACTCAGGTTCTTTTTGTTTCTTCGGATTCTAATGAGCTTGGGGGCAATCTTCCTGTTCCATCAAGACAGGAGGAAAATCCTCACGTTCTTGTAACTCAAGGGGTTAGTTCTCCCGTTTCTACGATACCCCTCCAAGTAGTCTAGTCACTTCCTTTGATTGGAATCGACTGGCAAGATTTTGCCTTCCTTCTTATGTGCCTTTCCAAATCATAGTACAAGTTTGTAATATGATTGTATCGAGCACTATTATAGATGAAAGTGCATCAGTGAGCATCCTTTCCTTAACTGCTTGGCAAGCGCTCAGTTCACTGCCGCTTGTGCTTGTTACCTAGAATCTGTTGGGTTTTAATAGAGGAACTAGTCAACCATTAAGGATCCTTCCTCAGTTACCTATTACTTTGGGAGGAAAATTTTTTTATTTGAACATGATGGTAGTCCTAGGTCCTTTAGATTACAATTTAATTCTTGGGCGTGACTATGTTTATGACATGGGAGCTATTGCTTCAACACTCTTTCGAGTGATTTGTTTCCACATGAAGGCAGGATTGTCACTGTTGACCAGCTTTCATTTCCAAATCCAAATATGGCTCTTAGTTAACCATCTTCCCTAAATGGTCCTTTTGTACCAATGGTATCATCCCTGCCACAGGATAATTATGTGGCAACCCGTTCCATACCTACATCAACTGACGATCAATTTAGTGATGTTGTACATCATGTATTGGGGGCATTGGAACCAGATCTCTCCTTCATGACCTCTTATGAGTTGTGATCCAAGGGTCTACGAGGATAGTTCGTTGTCTTGTGTCAACCTCATTAAAAAATGAAACAGTTCCCTCAAGGATGGTTCATTGTCTCGTGTCAACCTCGTTAAAAAATGAAATAAGGGATCTGAGGATGGTTCGTTGTCTTGTGTCAACCTCGTTAAAAAATGAAATAAGGAATCTGAGGATAGTTCATTGTCTTGTGTCAACCTCATTAAAAAATGAAGCAAAGAATATGAGGATAGTTATTTTACTATGTCAACCTCATTAAAAAATGAAACAGGCCCCATGAGGATAGTTCTTGGTCTTGTGTCAACCTCGTTAAAAAATGAAACAAGGAGTATGAGCATAGTTCCTTGTCTTGTGTCAAGCTCTTTAAAAAATGAAACAAAGAATCTGAGCAGAGTTCCTTGTCTTGTGTCAAGCTCATCAAAAAATGAAACAAGGTCCCCTGGAGCAAAGTTCCAAGTCGAGTCTTTGAGTAGATCTCGTAATATCCCAGTCGAGTATTTCACTTGAACTTGTATATGAACCTTCATTCCATCCACTTGATATCCATGAGTAGTCTACTTCGGTGAATGTAATGAAGCTTGGGGGGCATGAACCTAGTGGTAAAGTTAAGTTTCCTTGTAGGTTATGTGAAGGGAATCACCGCATTCACCTTTGTTCCTATCTGGACGAAGCCAAAAAGTTGTTGGATAACCTTCTTGCTTCACCGTAGTGACTTCCATCTGGTTACTGGAGACTCTCCCTTTCATCATGCTGGGGGCATGTAAACCAATTCAAGCATAGTTTTTCGTTTTAAGCTTGTGTAAAAATGAAACTGAATCCAAGCAAAGTTTTTTCATTTTAAGCTTCTGTAAACATGAAACTGAATCCAAGCATAGTTCCCTATGGTTCAAGCTTGTGTAAAAATGAACCCATTTCCATTTTAACCCTTGTGATTGCCATTCTATCAGCGTTTTCATCAGATGAGCCTTGGTTGTTTTCATCCCATCGCCTCCATCGCTTTGGCCGATCATACACTTTCAATTCATTGTTTTACCCTTTTTGAGGAACAATTGAAATGAGTGGTCTTATTAGCGAGCCTCTTCACATAAATCAATATGTTTTGAGAAGTTCCAACATCACCGGAACTAGTTGCTATCATAGACACCACTCGTTCCTAAAAATGGAGTCCTCTTTAAGCTCTTTTCAGAATCTCTAAACATGAAAAGATTGTCGAGCGCTTGTCATTTCTAGCTCGTTAACAGATTAGAATCAATATCTACTCAGTATAGTTTTACCCCTTCTTCGGGCTGAGATAGATTAACTACGAGGAAGGTACTCATTGGTCAAACATGATCAATAGCTTCTCTCTTGTATTATTTTATGCTTTTTCGGACTTGAGAGACAAATCTACGAAAAAGAACTTGTGGAGTTTCCTTTTCGTCCCTTTTCAGACTCTGTAAACATGAAAAAGACCAAGTTATCATTGTCGTTAAACTCGTTAAAAACATCAAATAGCGACAAACTTCTCCATCTAGACAAGACCGAGTTTCACCTTCGCTAGACTTGTTAAAACATCAAATAGTGATGGATTCACCCGACGGGTGGAATTATACAACAAGCATATGTTATCCTCCTCAAGCTTGATAAAAATAAAGAGGTACTAGTCAGAAATGACTAGGGAAAATGGGAAAAAGCTGAGAAAACTTTATGGTAGCAGGTCACTCTTGGACATGATACTTTCACCTCAACACCATGACTATGTGGGTTGGTTCATTCAGCTTGATGGTTCTCACACCGTTGGTCTATCATACCATCCATCACTTTGTTTTGGGTCAATGCTACCAATTCACTTCAGTGTCACCGATATGTTCAAGAGAATTCATTCAGTTCAAAACTTCATCCTTTACAATACAGTAAACCTTCATTTTCATGTTCGCCATTCCTGAACCTTATGTTGTCAGTCAATGTTTCATCTCCAAAATCATTTACCTCATTTTGTGTTGTTGATGTGGGATACATCAAGGCACTCCTGCGATGAGTTGCTTCTTGTTGAAATCATCACATCATCCAAGAAGTTGACTTAGAAACACCCCTTCAGTACGTTGAGGCTTGTATACATCAATGGCAGGTTTCTCGCTTCCGGCGATAGGTTGACATCGCTAGCCTTCGATTGGAAAACTTTGTATGGTGTTCAACTTCAGATCATTTATTCACACCATGCGAAATGTACTGTAGTACCTTGAGGGTCATTATCATTATCAGTGATTCCTCTCATGTCTGTTAACGGCTTACATCATTGGTTGGTAATCAGATGATGTCTCTCCATGTTCGACTTCAGATCATCTATTCACATGGTTAGACTTGTACTTGAGTGAAAGATTGGATGAGATTGAAGACCCCGGATCTAGTTTCATCCATCTGGGCTGTGATATATTTTTCAGGAGTACTATATCAAATGTACAATGGCCTTACATTCATGGTCATCCATTCATGGGTCTATATCTGTAGACGACTATATTTGTACATGTAATGAAAGTTTATAAGCTGAGCATGGGTATGCCTTCCCTCAGCTAGTTTGTGAGAAAAAATCAAAGTATCATGATATATGTATTATAACTGATGCAGGTCTCCTTCCGTTTCGAAACCTTCTCTCCAAGTGGTAAAGCATCTCACTCGACATGTTTATTTTCGACTTCATGCTTTAGGGGGCAACTGTTACAGGTCAATTTGGACACATCAACCCTGACTTCCAGATCCGTATTATTAGGGTCCATCAATCCCTAATTCAATTGTTTTCATTCCCTAATGAGGTCAACCTACATCATGCTTTCCTCCCAAGAGTTTCCATGTCACCATTCATCCAAAAAATGCCCCTAAGGAGATCAGCGTAGGTGGCCCTTTATCAAGCTGAATTGCAATGCAGAAGTTGCACTGTCTGGGTGCACTGTAGCATAGTTGGCCTTTGTTCTACCTGCGCTGAGTGAAATTCATCGAATTTTTAAAATGCATTCATTGGATTCCTCATCCAATGGATGCTTCTAGAAGTTTCTAGATGGATTGAGCTCGCTTTTGGATGAGGAATAGGATGAATGAACCTTAATCCATTATCCCTTCCTCCATGGAACCACTTCCCAATTTTGGCAGAGCATTCATGAGGGCCATTAATGGCTTAACCTCCTCCATTCAGCTATAAATTGACCGAGCATTCAAGGCTGGTCTAGAGGTTGGAATTTCTTGAGCTAAGGAAATGTTGTTTGAATGTGATTAGTAAGAGTATTGTAATGATGTCGAATTGTTGCTTCATTAGGAGAGAAGGGTTTGAAGCTGGAAGGATGACACTGAATCGAGCATGCATCTACATGGGTTGTAATCTTTCCTTCTATTAATAAAGAATTCTCATCTTTTTCCATTCATGTGTTTATATGATGTATATCGTATTTTGGATTCTATGATATGTTTAGTTAACAGATCGTCATTACTGTATGCTTTGATGGGTTTTTGTCTCAGCTTGTGTGCAGGTACTTTCCAAGTGAGTTAAGTATGGAAAGTAGTGGCGAAATCGGTCAAAGGAGAGAGGGATCAAGAGAAAGTGGTAGGTTGGTACCTTTGTTCTTCTTTCTCTTGTCTGCGAATTATAGGAAAAGCGACCAGTTACTTTGTCTGTTGTTTCTAGACTAGCTACTAGGTCTAGAGGGTTAGGCGTTTGAAGAAACACTAAATTTGCCCAAAACAATCCCACCATTCCTTGGTCTTCACCCAGTGTTCAATGTAGATCGCCTTCAACCATACTTTCCACCATTGTTGGAC
The DNA here is from genome assembly GCA_031772625.1 of Pinus tabuliformis. Taxonomy (NCBI): domain Eukaryota; kingdom Viridiplantae; phylum Streptophyta; class Pinopsida; order Pinales; family Pinaceae; genus Pinus; species Pinus tabuliformis. The sequence goes on from CM062807.1 coordinate 1,044,024,422, forward strand.
ACATCTATCATTTCAGAACAACTCACACCAACAGAGCTCAACCCAAATTGCATGGAACAAACCACAACTGATCAGATCATGGAAATAAAGATCAAGAACACTCACCAATAGAGGATACAGTTATAACAAGTTGTTAAAGCAGGCCAACTCCATCACCAGGGCAGTGATTCACTAGGGACCAGGTTCAACAAAAATTTCCTCACCTCTTGGAGGCTCTGCATGCAATGGGGGCCATTTCTTCATAAGGGGGAGGAATGATCTAGGTGGATATTGGTGGCTAACCGCCTATTCCACCTAGACCCCCCAGTTAGTTTCATCTGTTTCCTTGTTCATTTCAGCATTTACTATGTTTATCAGTTTTATGGGTCCTGAACTTCTGGAACAGTTTTGACCCCTTAAATGGCATTTTCTGGGGGTCTGCGGCAAGCCCATAACCCTATTGCGAAACTTGTAGTACTCAAAGAGACCTTTCCAACAAGGTATTGTACATGACAAACAGAGATAATATGACCAAGTTACGACCCCGAGAAGTTGGCTATCCAACTAACCCCAACGGGACCCACAAACTCTTGGTGTTACATCTCCTTGGGTTAGGGCTTTGGTTGTGTAGGGTTTTCTCATGTTTTCCAATAATAAATAGGCCCTTGAGCCTCATTGTAACATAGTTCAAAGGCATGTAGTCGCCACATATCTTCTCAGAGATAAGCTACCAGGCGATATCATATTTCCATTCTCTTTGTAAGCATAGTTCAATATTTTTCTATTAATGAAATGAAATGTTTTTGTTGTTGCATATCTCTTTTTATGATTATAACTGTAAGTTGTTGCATTCCTATTTAAGTTCTGATCATGCACCGACTTCGAATTATTTTTTAGACGCCATCAAGGAACAATATTACCCTATTAGGAGCTATGAAGATAAATACATAAAGTGGACCACACTAAGGCAGGAAAGGGACCAAGATGTGTCAGAGTTCACAAATTTTTTCCATACCCTTCGCACAAAGCTAGGTATCAAGGATTTTTAGCAACATTTGGTACTCAAGTACCACAGTTGTCTACACAAGTACATCCAAGTCGAGATGGATTTCCTGGACATCTCCTCGTTTGGCGCCACCTATTGATATGCTATCAAGATTAAGTAGAAATTTAAATAGAAAAAGCGATACTTTGGATATGTGAATTTGAAGCAAGGGAAAGGCGCCCCCAAACCATAGAACAAAGGACAAAGCCAAGGCAGGGAAACTTAGGAGAACTCGTTGAAGTCACAAGAAAATGACAACACCATGAAGACAAAGAAGGACACAGGGAAATGGTGTGAGTTCCATAAGATCCCTACTCACAACACAAGTGAGTTCCTAGCTAAGTAGTCATTAGTGGTCGAGCTAAAGTCTTCCAGATTAGATGCATGTTTTGAATCTGAGCCAGAAGCCAACAAGGGGAATGAAAAAGGGAAGAAAATTATTGATGCGGAGCCTACTTCCACCGTTGCCACCAACAAGATCTAGAAGGATGAGCCCAAAGATCCAAAGGAGGTGGAGCGACGCTTCCACTCAAAGATGTGGGTGACGGTTGCTCTGCTGCAGTTCATTGTCGATAGTGGGAGACAAAAGAACCTCATTTCAATAGAGGACATGAAGCGGTTGGGACTATCGACCACACCACACCCGCAGTTGTACACCATCGAGTGGCTTCACCAAGGGAGATATCTTCGTGTTAGCCAACAGTGTTGCCTTCCCTACAACATTAAACCCTTCACAGATGAGGTATTGGGTGATCTTGCTTCTCTTGAGTTTTGTCATGTTTCATTAGGCCAACCATATTAGTGGAAGTGACATGTTGTGTATGAGTCTAGGCCTCACACTGTTATTATAACTGTGGTCAATAAGTTGTACAAGATACCAGAGGTAGCACTGCCTACCATCATGTTGTTGATCACTGCAAAAAAATACAGAAAGATCATTTCCCAAACGAGGAAATTTGTTTTCCTTATGATTCGCCCTAAAGGCAAGAAGAATATTGTGGCCATGGACTGCAAAAAGGTCTCCTCTACAAGACAACAGCAGATGAATAAGGTTGTAGAGGGGTACAGAGACATCTTCACCTCACCCATAGGGGTACCCCTACACTGGCAGGTCAAGTACTCCATCGATCTAACCCTAGGCACACTGCTACCCATTGGGCTGATCTATCAATGCTCTAATCGATCTATTGATGCTCTAACTAATCTATCAATGCTCTATTATGGAGAATGATGAAATAAAGAGGCACATTCAGGATCTATTGCAGAAAGGGCACACTAGGCCAATTTCAACACCTTGTGGGAGCCTAATCGTGATGTTACAGAAGAAAAACGGGACTTGGAGACTATGTATTGACTATCAGGCATTGAAAAAGATTACTGTCTTGAATAGGTATCCAATCCCATGGATTGATGACCTTCTATATGGGCTCAAGGGGCCAAATATTCATCAAGATTGACTTGAATTCTGGTTATCACCAGGTACTGATCGAACCCTCTGATGTGTGGAAGACTTCCTTCAAAGCCAAGCAGGGTTTTTTTGAATGGTTGTTCATGCCTTTCGGGTTGACGGATTCCCCTGCAACCTTCACAAGTTGATCGATGACATATTGTGACCCTTCACCAACTCATTCCTGGTGGTGTATTTGGAAGACATTCTGATCTTCATCCAGATTTGGGAAGATCACCTCCACCATATTCGATAAGTCCTTCAAACCTCTCGACAACACAATTTGTATGCCAATTTGGAGAAATGCACTTTTGGTATGATCTAGGTTCAATATCTAGGGTACATCATTGATGAGCGAGGTGTGCATGTGGACCCAGCCAAGATACAAGTCATTCGGGAATGGCCAAACCCAACCACTCTAACAAAGCTCTGCATCTTTCTGGGTCTTGCCAACTTCTACCGCAAGTTTGTGTTGGAGTTATCTCATATCACTTGGCCTTGGAGTTATCTCATATCTCTTTCCAACTTGTACCAATGCTCAACCCTGACTTCCAGATCCGTATTATTAGGGTCCATCAATCCCTAATTCAATTGTTTTCATTCCCTAATGAGGTAAACCTACATCATGCTTTCCACCCAAGAGTTTCCATGTCACCATTCATCCAAAAAATGCCCCTAAGGAGATCAGCGTAGGTGGCCCTTTATCAAGCTGAATTGCAATGCAGGAGTTTCACTGTCTAGGTGCACTGCAGCATAGTTGGCCTTTGTTCTACCTGCGCTGAGTGAAATTCATCGAATTTTTAAAATGCATTCATTGGATTCCTCATCCAATGGATGCTTCTAGAAGTTTCTAGATGGATTGAGCTCACTTTTGGATGAGGAAGAGGATGAATGAACCTTAATCCATTATCCCTTCCTCCATGGAACCACTTCCCAATTTTGGCAGAGCATTCATGAGGGCCATTAATGGCTTAACCTCCTCCATTCAGCTATAAATTGACCAAGCATTCAAGGCTGGTCTAGAGGTTGGAATTTCTTGAGCTAAGGAAATGTTGTTTGAATGCGATTAGTAAGAGTATTGTAATGATGTCGAATTGTTGCTTCATTAGGAGAGAAGGGTTTGAAGCTGGAAGGATGACACTGAATCGAGCATGCATCTACATGGGTTGTAATCTTTCCTTCTATTAATAAAGAATTCTCATCTTTTTCCATTCATGTGTTTATATGATGTATATCGTATTTTGGATTCTATGATATGTTTAGTTAACAGATCGTCATTATTGTATGCTTTGATGGGTTTTTGTCTCAGCTTGTGTGCAGGTACTTTCCAAGTGAGTTAAGTATGGAAAGTAGTGGCGAAATCAGTCGAAGGAGAGAGGGATGAAGAGAAAGTGGCAGGTTGGTACCTTTGTTCTTCTTTCTCTTGTCTGCGAATTATAGGAAAAGCGACCAGTTACTTTGTCTGTTGTTTCTAGACTAGCTACTAGGTCTAGAGGGTTAGGCATTTGAAGAAACACTAAATTTGCCCAAAACAATCCCACCATTCCTTGGTCTTCACCCAGTGTTCAATGTAGATCGCCTTCAACCATACTTTCCACCATTGTTGGACACATCTATCATTTCATAACAACTCACACCAACAGAGCTCAACCCAAATTGCATGGAACAAACCACAACTGATCAGATCATGGAAACAAAGATCAATAACACTCACCAATAGAGGATACAGTTATAACGAGTTGTTAAAGCAGGCCAACTCCATCACCAGGGCAGTGATTCACTAGGGACCAGGTTCAACAGAAATTTCCTCACCTCTTGGAGGCTCTGCATGCAATGGGGGCCATTTCTTCATAAGGGGGAGGAATGATCTAGGTGGATATTGGTGGCTAACCGCCTATTCCACCTAGACCCCCCAGTTAGTTTCATCTGTTTCCTTATTCATTTCAGCATTTACTATGTTTATCAGTTTTATGGGTCCTGAACTTCTGGAACAGTTTTGACCCCTTAAATGGCATTTTTTTGAGGTCTGCGGCAAGCCCATAACCCTATGGCGAAACTTTTAGTACTCAAAGAGACCTTTCCAACAAGGTATTGTACATGACAAACAGAGATAATATGACCAAGTTACGACCCCGAGAAGTTGGCTATCCAACTAACCCCAACGGGGCCCACAAACTCTTGGTGTTACATCTCCTTGGGTTAGGGCTTTGGTTGTGTAGGGTTTTCTCATGTTTTCCAATAATAAATAGGCCCTTGAGCCTCATTGTAACATAGTTCAAAGGCAGGTAGTCGCCACATCTCTTCTCAGAGATAAGCTACCATCGCCTGAGCTATCATATTTCCATTCTCTTTGTAAGCATAGTTCAATATTTTTCTATTACTGAAATGAAATGTTTTTGTTGTTGCATATCTCTTTTTATGATTATAACTGTAAGTTGTTGCATTCCTATTTAAGTTCAAATCATGCACCCACTTCGAATTATTTTTTAGACGCCATCAAGGAACAATATTACCCTATTTGGAGCTATGAAGATAAATACATAAAGTGGACCACACTAAGGCAGGAAAGGGACCAAGATGTGTCAGATTTCACAAATGTTTTCCATACCCTTCGCACGAAGCTAGGTATCAAGGATTTTTAGCAACATTTGGTACTCAAGTACCGCAGTTGTCTACACAAGTACATCCAAGTCGAGATGGATTTCCTGGACATCTCCTCGTTTGGCGCCACCTATTGATATGCTATCAAGATCAAGTAGAAATTTAAATAGAAAAAGCGATACTTTGGATATGTGAATTTGAAGCAAGGGAAAGGCGCCGCCAAACCATAGAACAAAGGACAAAGCCAAGGCAGGGAAACTTAGGAGAACTCGTTGAAGTCACAAGAAAATGAAAACACCATGAAGACAAAGAAGGACACAGGGAAATGGTGTGAGTTCCATAAGATCCCTACTCACAACACAAGTGAGTTCCTAGCTAAGTAGTCATTAGTGGTCGAGCTAAAGTCTTCCAGATTAGATGCATGTTTTGAATCTGAACCAGAAACCGACAAGGGGAATGAAAAAGGGAAGAAAATTATTGATGCAGAGCCTACTTCCACCGTTGCCACCAACAAGATCTAGAAGGATGAGCCCAAATATCCAAAGGAGGTGGAGCGGCGCTTCCACTCAAAGATGTGGGTGACGGTTGCTCTGCTGTAGTTCATTGTTGATAGTGGGAGACAAAAGAACCTCATTTCAATAGAGGTCATGAAGCAGTTGGGACTATCGACCACACCACACCCGCAGTTGTACACCATCGAGTGGCTTCACCAAGGGAGAGATCTTTGTGATAGCCAACAGTGTCGCCTTCCCTACAACATTAAACCCTTCACAGATGAGGTATTGGGTGATCTTGCTTCTCTTGAGTTTTGTGATGTTTCATTAGGCCAACCATATTAGTGGAAGTGACATGTTGTGTATGAGTCTAGGCCTCACACTGTTATTATAACTGTGGTCAATAAGTTGTACAAGATACCAGAGGTAGCACTGCCTACCATCATTTTGTTGATCACTGCGAAAAAATATAGAAAGATCATTTCCCAAACAAGGAAATTTGTTTTCCTTATGATTCGCCCTGAAGGCAAGAAGAAGATTGTGGCCATGGACTGCAAAAGGGTCTCCTCTGCAAGACAACAACAGATGGATAAGGTTGTAGAGGGGTACAGAGACATCTTCACCTCACCCATAGGGGTACCCCTACACTGGCAGGTCAAGTACTCCATCGATCTAACCCTAGGCACACTGCTACCCAATGGGCTGATCTATCAATGCTCTAATCGATCTATTGATGCTCTAACTAATCTATCAATGCTCTATTCTGGAGAACGATGAAATAAAGAGGCACATTCAGGATCTATTGCAGAAAGGGCACACTAGGCCAATTTCAACACCTTGTGGGAGCCTAATCATGATGTTACAGAAGCAAAACGGGACTTGGAGACTATGTATTGACTATCAGGCATTGAAAAAGATCACTGTCTTGAATAGGTATCCAATCCCATGGATTGATGACCTTCTATACTGGCTCAAGGGGCCAAATATTCATCAAGATTGACTTGAATTCTGGTTATCACCAGGTACGGATCGAACCCTCTAATGTGTGGAAGACTTCCTTCAAAGCCAAGCAGGGTTTTTTTGAATGGTTGTTCATGCCTTTCGGGTTGACGAATTCCCCTGCAACCTTCACAAGTTGATCGATGACATATTGTGACCCTTCACCAACTCATTCCTGGTGGTGTATTTAGAAGACATTCTGATCTTCATCCAGATTTGGGAAGATCACCTCCACCATATTCGATAAGTCCTTCAAACCTCTCGACAACACAATTTGTATGCCAATTTGGAGAAATGCACTTTTGGTATGATCTAGGTTCAGTATCTAGGGTACATCATTGATGAGCGAGGTGTGCATGTGGACCCAACCAAGATACAAGTCATTCGGGAATGACCAAACCCAACCACTCTAACAAAGCTCTGCATCTTTCTGGGTCTTGCCAACTTCTACCGCAAGTTTGTGTTGGAGTTATCTCATATCACTTGGCCTTGGAGTTATCTCATATCTCTTTCCAACTTGTACTAGTGCTCACATTACCAGACTTGTAGCAAACATTTGAGATCGATACAGATGCCTCCGACTATGCTATTGGTGTAGTTCTTACTTAGCAGGGGCATCGAGTGGTATATCACAGTCAGACACTTTTAAACACACTCCAGAAGTATCCCACATATGGCAAAGAGATGTATTCCATTACAATGGAAGCATTACATTCTGGGGAGGAAACAATCATCCACATAGACCACTGACCCCTACAATTTATACACACAAAAGGGAAGTTGGAGAGCGATCACCATCAGAAATGGTCCACATACCTAAAAAAGTTCCATTTGAACATTAAGTATAAGAATGGTAGCACCAAAAATGTTGCAGTTTTCCTTAGCTAACCACCGGTCATGGTGCTGACCATTGTGCTTGACTCTTGTGGGCACGAGACTATGGGGATAATGTGAATAGGTGGGATCTAGTACCAGACACTCCTGGAAGGCAAGCAAGTTCTAAATTTTCACCTCTAGGATGCACTGTTATGCCACTTGGGACACCTTTGTGTTCCTTCAAGCGAGCGTGCCAAGATGATTTGGGAGTCACACTACAGTGACATCGTTGGACATTTTGGGATAGAGAAAATAGTGTCAGTGCTGGAAAGTTATTTTTCTTGGCCAAACCTTCGACATGATGCTGGGAAGTACATCAGATCCTGTACTTTCTGTGTCATTGCCAAATAAACCATCAAGAAGCAAGGCCTATATACTTGTCTACCTACTCCTAGTCAACCTTCGGAATCCATCTCCATGGATTACATGTCGAGCCTTCCTTCTACTAAGCATGGAAACGACTATGTTTTTGTGGCCGTTGAGAGATTCTCGAAGATGGCCATTCTAGCGGCCTACAAGAAGAGTATCATAGCAGAAGCCACTACTAAGCTCTTCTTTGAACGAGTGTGGGTACATTTTGGGATCCCACAACCCATTATCTTAGATCAAGACAACAGGTTCCTAAGTACATTTTGGTCAAGTCTCTGGTCGATGTTGGATACCAAGCTCACTAATTCTACGAATTACACCCCCAAACTGATGGCCAAACAGAGGTCGTCAATAGGATGATCATACACATTCTATGTATGCACAACTTGAAGCATCCACACACATGATTTGATAGCCTCCACTATGTCCAACATGGCTACAACAAAGCTCTCCATATCTCATCTGGCCACAACCCCTTTCAGGTGGGGTTGGGATTCTAGCCACTATGTCCCGTTGATGTGGCCATACCATTTGTAGCTACTCAGGCAGATTCATCTCATGTCCAGTCTGAAGATGACAGGGCTAAATATTAGAAAAACAGAGAGATGCATAAGAATGAAATCAAATCTCATTAATCAAACTGCTTGGACATCCAATACATTACTTAGGCACATGTAGACAACCTCTAGGACAATCTAGATCCAAATAATCTGGATCACCAACTCACAAAAAAAACTATGAAGACACAACTCATGACAGATAGACTCAAACACTAACTACGAGAATACAACTCATCAACTCTATCCGGACATATCATTTCTACATTATTCCAACATCCCCCCTTAATGGAGAAATGGATTTTCAACAATGCTTAGTTGTTTTCTACATATTTCAAAGTTCATCATTCCAAGAGGCTTGGTAAAGATGTCAGCTACATTCTCACTTGTATTACAATAGACTAAATGAATCGCATTTGATTATATCGTTTCTCTTACAAAATGATGTTGGACTTCAATATGTTTTGGACTGTCATGATAAATTGGATTATTTTCTAGCTTCGTGGAACTTTGGTTGTCACATTTGATTCTTGTTTGTCCTCTTTGTTTTTCTCCAACATCTTCAACAAGCCTCCTTAACCAAATAACTTCACAAGTTGCATTGCTCAAGGCTTTGTATTTAGATTCTGTGGATGACAAAGAAACAGATGGTTGTTTCTTTCTACTCCATGATACAACCCCCGATCCTAAATTGAATGTATATCCAAAGGTTGATTTTCTATCATTGGGATTTCCAGCCCAATATGAATCAGAAAAACTTGCCAACTCAACATAAAATTCATTAGTATAAAAAATACCAAAATAAAGTGTTCCCTTTAGATATCAAAAGACTTTCTTTGTTTCTTTCCAACGGCTTTCACAGGGCTTAGCCATAAATTGACTAAGGATGATGACAAAATATGCTATATCTAGCCTCGTAGTGGTGAGGTAGTTCAAACATTCCACCAGTTAACGATACAAAGTTCCATTCACTTATTTAGATCCATCAGCATTGTACAATTTGGCATTCTGTTCCAAAGGAGTAGATACTGGTTTGCATTCAAACATATTAAATCTTTCAAGGATTGTCTTTGCATATTTTCTTTGTGTGATGATTGTCTTACCAAATTCCCTCCAAATTTCAAGACCCAAACAATAATGCAATTCACCAAGATCCTTCATTTCAAATACCTGTGACAACTGAATTTTAATTTCTTCAATCAACCTGAGTGCACTGCCATTTATGATAAGATCATCAACATACAAAGATATCAAGAAAATGTTCCCATCTTCATCTCTCTTGATGTACAAGTTAGGATCACTTTTTCTTCTCACAAATGTTTTTTCATAAAAGAATGAATCAATTTTCACATACCAAGATCTTGGTGCTTGTTTCAAACCATACAAAGCTTTCTTTAACCTACAAACAAGATGCTCATGTCCCTGATTTACAAACCCTTCAGGTTGAACCAAATAAAATTCTTCTTTTAATTCACCATTCAAGAAAGAATATTTGACATCTAACTGATGCATTTTCCAATTTTGTTTTGTAGCTAATGCAATCATGATTATAATTGTATTCAGTTTAGTTTCAAGTGCAAAAGTATCTTCATAATCAAAGACTTCTTTTTGTGAATAACCTTTTGCAACCAATCTAGCTTTATACTTATCAATACTACCATCAGCATTAAACTTTGGTTTGAACAACCATTTGCATCCTATGGGAACCTTATCTTTGGGAAATTTTGTTAACTCCTATTTGTCATTCTTCATTATGTAGCTATATTCTTCATTAATTGCATCTCTCCATTCTTTATATTCTTTATCTTCTTCATAACTTGAAGGTTCTACAACATTCATTACATGAGACATCAATGCATAATCTTTATACCTTATAGGTGGCTGAATTTGACGTGATGACCTCCTTAGAGTTTTACTACTTTCATCCTTCTTTCTGCTTTGTGGAGTCTCTTGTTCTCTTCTTGGAGTGTCACGACTGCTGGATGCTTCCCGCTCTTGAACCTGTACCTATTCATGTACCTGTTGTTGTACATGTTCTTGTTCCCATTCAAAAATTTCTTCTATTTTGACATAATCATCAATATCATGCCATACATCTATGTTATTCATTTTATCACCTTCATCTACATTTTCATGAAACACCACATCCCTACATGCAAGCAATCTATGTGAACTAGGATCAAACAACTTGTATGCCTTTTGATCATCACAATAACCAATGAATGTGTACTTAATTTATTTTGCACCAATTTTTCTTCTTTCATCTTTTGGAATATGTGCAAATGCCTTGCATCCAAAATCTCTTCAATGATTCACTTTTTTTTTATATCCAGAAAATGCTTCAAAAGTTATTTTAAGATTTAAACTTCTGGTTGGACTCCCATTTTTCAAATAAACAACAATATTAATGGCTTCAACCCAAAAACCATTCGAAATATTTTTACCTTGAAGCATGCTCTGTGCATATTCCACTAATGTTCTATTTTTCCTCTCAGTGAATCCATTTTGCTGAGGTGTACAAGGCACTGTAAATTGTTGTAGAATACCATGACTTTTACACTGTTGATTAAAAAATCTTGATTTGTATTCTCCCCCCTAATAAAATCTGATAATTTTGATGTATTTCTCAGTTTGTTTTTCCACCATGTTTTTGAATTCCTTAAAGTACTCAAAAACATCACTTTTCTTTCTTATGAAATAGACCCAAGTATATCTAGATCTATCATCAACAAAAATAAGAAAGTACAATGCTCCTCCAAGAGATCTAGTTTTCATAGGTCCACATACATCAATATGAATTAATTCAAGTATTTCTCTTCGCCATTTTACTTTATGTATAGGAAATTCCTCTCTATGTTTCTTACCAATTGCACATGCTTCACATCCAACATGATTATTCTTCATGACAGGAAGACCTTCAGCCATTGTTTTTCTTTGAAGTAACATTAAATCATTGTGATTTAAATTCCCATACCTTTGATGCCATAACTTTTCTGTTGACATTGTTGTAGATGCCAATGCTTGATGCCCTGTCCTAGTCACATTCATCTTATACAAGCCTCCAACTTTGGCACCTGTGGAAATAACCTTGTAGCGATCATGGATATCTTTAACAACACACTGTGATTTCAAAAATTCCACCTTTAGATCTTGATCAACAATAGTAGAAATAGATATTAAATTCTTTTTGATACTAGGAACATACATCACATCATAGATTTGTCTCTCTTTTCCATTAGGTAACATCACACCTATTATTCCATAACCTTGAACTTGAAGGATCTAGTATCTCCTAGATAAACACATGTTCCATCAATGTTCTCATGATATTCATCAAACCAATCCTTATTACAAGACATATGGAGTAATGCACTAGAATTAATGAACCAAGCATTCACCTCATCAGTCTGAGTAGACAATGGAGCGTCAGAAACAAAAAATTTGAGATTTTTAAATCCATCATTGGTTGAGATGTCTATGTCCACAAAATTCCCATTATACCTTCTGTTTCTCTGTTTAGACTCATTATATTTTCTTTTATAGTAATCTTTAGCATGATGTCCAAGTATGCCACCATAATAACAATCATCATTTCTCTTATCATGAACTGGAAATTTAGATTGTGCCATACCTTTCTGCTTTGCTTGAAACTTTCCTCCTTTACTTTTGTCCCATGGCTTTCCTTTGTATGGTTGTTTACCCTTGGCCACCAATGCCAAATATGAACTGTTTGAGCACAAATTGAAGTTCTTCATCCTCTCTTCTTCTTATAGAAGAATACCTGTCAATTCATCAAAAGTAGGAGGTTTCTCTCTAGTTGAAAGACTTGAAACAAAAATTTGATAATCTTGCACTAAGTTGATTGTGACCAACTCAGTATTGGACACCTTTTCATCAATGTCTCCTAACTTATCACTTAGCTCTTTGACATGGGAAATGAAATTGCTTATACTTTCATTGGCTTCCATTTTAATTGACAAAAGCTTGGTCTTCAAGAACAACATCCGATTGGTATTAGATGTTTCATACAAGATTTTGAGAACGTCCCATTTTTCTTTGGATGTTTTACAATCCCTAATATGAGGAATGATGTTTTCCTTAACTGGCTTTCATAACAACACCTTTGCTTTTGCTTCCCTTTTTTCTCAATCTGGAATAGTTACAGTAGCAGTGAGTTTGGGCTCCGCCCCACTCACTATGGGCCACAAATTATTTCCCTCTAAAACTGTTAATACCTTGAATTTCCAATTTACATAATTTCATCCATCAAGCCTTGTGAACTCATTCAAATAAGTTTCAGCCAAAAAAAATTGACATAATAACAAAAAAATTGTCCCCAATCAACAAAATGCACCCAATTCCACCAGATCTACACCCAAATTCACCATATCTACATCCAAATTCACCAGATCCAAAACCAAATGCATAGGATCTAAAAAGACAAGACTTTATCTTGCTTCAAATAAAAAACAAAGCCAAAAAATACTCCTTATTTCTCCTTTTCACCGAACACAATTTACGCTCCCAAAAAACCTTTCAAATAAATTCTTTCACCCAAACGAAAAAAAACACCCAACTCCTTTTTAACTTTCCTCACCAAAAATAGCTATAAAAATAATTTTCACCATAATTTTTTTTTTCACCAAATTTTTAACTCCTTATGCCTCCATACCTCATCCGCAATTTTCTCTCAAAAAACAAAACAAATCGAAATTCACAAGAATACGTGATAATAATTCATGTCTTTGACAGGGCTCCTTATTACTCCAATTTACTCCTCCATGAGAAATTAACCTCAAACTTATGGCTTGGCTTGATTTAAAAAATCAACTGATACCTTTCAACTTAGGCAGCATCGTGGCACAAATGATGGTGAATAAAATATTCACTTTCCAGTTAATTGTAATCCACACCCTCCAGTAGGATGAATTACACATTTTGACTCTGACCAATAGACTCCACACAATTATGATGGTTGCAATGGTTATATACTTCCAGAGGCTTCTCACTTACGGAGACTCTAGGTACATACCAACACAACAATTGCAGACAACATCATTCAGAAATATTTCTAAACCAAATAACATAAATAATTTGAGAGTAGCACAAAAATATCTCACCACATTCTATTTCACAACCCTCACAGATCTGGGCCCTCTTGCTCTCAGATCTGAAGCCTCACTAGATCTCTCTCTCTAGCTCTGATACCATATTAGAAAAACAGAGAGAGGCACAAGAATGAAATCAAATCTCATTAATCAAACTGCTTGGACAACCAGTAAATTATATAGGCACATATAGACAACCTCTAGGACAATCTAGATCCAAATAATTCAGCTCACCAACTCAGAACACAAACTACGAAGACACAACTCATGACAGATAGACTCAAACACTAACTACGAGATTGCAACTCGGCAACTCTATCTAGACATATCATTTCTACATTATTCTTACACTAACAAATTCATTGAGCATATTCAGCACATCCACCAGGAGGTCCATGTCATATTGGACAAAGCCAATGCTAAGTACAAGTAGTGTCATGATCAACATCGGGTGCCACACAAGTTCTCGGTGGGTGACAAAGTTTGGTTACATTTCCAAAAGGATCACCTCGTTGGGCCCCACCACAGACTTTGCCCACTTTGATATGGGCCTTATACCATCAATAAGGTTTTAGGGGACAATTATTTCAAGCTTAGCATTCTACAATTCCTTGTCCTGCACCCAATGTTCAACGTGGACTACCTTCAACCATACTTTCCACCATTACTGGACACATCAAACATTGTAGAACATCTCACACCAACCAAGTTAAATTGAGACGGCATGGAACAAGCCACAACTAATCAGATTATGGACACGCAAATAAATAACACTCACCATTAGAAGATCCAACTATATCGGGTTATCAAACTTGGTCAACTCCTACACCAAGGAAAGTGGCTCAGTAGGGGCTAAGTTCAGCATAAGTTTCCCCATCTCATGAAGGCAGTCAACACAATAGAAACCATTTCTTCCTAAGCGGGGAGGATTGATCCAGATAGATATTGGTGGCTACCCACGTATTCCACTTGGACCCCCACCATTTTTTCTTTTCAGTTTCCTTAATTGTAGCAAAACATACTATTTTTGGCAGTTTTTCGGGTCCTAAACTTCCAGAGTTGTTTTGAGGGACTAAAAGACGTTTTTAGGGAAAACAAAGAGTGTTGGCATTATGGCATAGGTTTGGAGCTATGGCACCTGTGTTTTCCTTGATGACAACTCACTCTGGTGATAGATCTCAGTTCAGGCTTTCAGAATGAAGGAAAAGATATATATGCAGGTTCACCTAGACGAAGACGCGTATACACGCGGGTTATACATTACAAAAGTGCGTATGCGTATACACGCACTTTCACAAAAGGAAAAGCGCGTACATGTTGGAGAACTTACTTTTGGTCTGTGGTATTTAGTCCTTGGTAATTGAACCTATGGTTTTGGGCCATGGTATCTCGTCAAAAGTGTTGATCCCAAGTATTGGGTTCATGGTATTGTTTTGTTATGGTTTTGGACCGTGGTATTGTGAAAGGCCTAAGACTATAAAAGAGGAAGGAGATCATTTGGCAAAGGATTATCTGAATTAATTGAATATCTGATAAAGTGCTAGATCTGGAATATTGGTAATTGGGTTATGGTGCAGATTTGGATCTGAATGAAGGAGGAACCTGAGCGCAAAGAGAAGGATAAGTTCTATTGATGGGTCATAATCTTAAGGCTTGAATAATAGTATCTTTGTATGATTTTGATCCGTTATATGTGGCGCATGATTGATCTATAAATCTGGTAATCTGGGTTAATTAATGTCTGAATATTTGAAAGAGTGAATTATCCTTTATAGATATGTACGCAGGTTCAGTGAAGCGAAGGCGCATACACACGCTGGTTCTGTGAGTAAAAACAGCGTATACACAGGTTGGTCCAAACACAGAAGCATATGCACGCAGGTTTCTGGTTATTGAAGTAGCGTACATCTCTTGAGTTGTGTTCTAGCTGCTTCTGTTTATTGTTGCAGTGTTCTGGGTTCAGAATTTGGTGTGTGGTTACTGTTACTGTGTTTTGGGTACAGCTGTCAGAGAAGTGTCTACTTGATTCAATTCTAATTGGTGAAAAGGAGATTGTTTGATGCAGAAATTCTTGATGATTGATTGATGTTCATGGATCCAATCTAAAAATTTATGAAACGTGGTCCCTGGAAGAAAGAGAAGGTTATAGCCTTCTATAGGTTAGCACCTACGTACTAGTATCTTGGCTAGTGCAATAGCTAAGGGGGTTGTAGCTCCCTTCCAGGAGAAGCTGGAGAATGAGAGAGGGTTGTAGCTCTCAGCAGGTTGCAGCCTGCGTATTGGTAAAGGATTGCACCAGTACAGAATCATTGTAAAAAGAAGTTTCTAATTAGAAGGAAGATAGAGACGAATTGCAGCAGGTGGTTTTCACCCACATTGGGTTTCCACCTTATATCTTGTGTTCTTGTGTGTGATTGTCTTCTGCTCTATTTCACTGTTTCTGGTTACTGTTTATTTGATTCTGATACACAGATTAATAATCAACATCTGTAAGATAAAGTAAATTATAAGTTTGCATGGTATACGTAGGTTTCCTTATACGTATTTGTGTATATACTCGGGTTTCACTAACTGAAGTAGCGTATATGATATGGATTTGAAAAAGGAAACAATTGACTTGATAATGCTGATTCACCCCCCCTCTCAGTATTATTTCCAACAATTAGTATCAGAGCAGGTCCTTCTAAAGAAGCTTGATCACTTGAAGGAAGATCCATCATCATGATCAACTACGAGAGAGAAGCATCTATCAGGCCACCAATTTTTGATGGGACCAACTTCGTCTATTGGAAGGTAAGAATCACAGCCTATCTGCAATCTCTTGGTACAGAAGTCTGGGATATCATAGATACAGGGTATACTTTTCCATCCACAACTCCTACAGATTCGGCTGGTAAGAAGCAATATGAAACAAATGCAAAGGCTG
This sequence comes from Pinus tabuliformis, assembly GCA_031772625.1. Lineage (NCBI taxonomy): Eukaryota > Viridiplantae > Streptophyta > Pinopsida > Pinales > Pinaceae > Pinus > Pinus tabuliformis. Next base: position 1,044,040,823 of record CM062807.1, read on the forward strand.
TCAATACTCTATTAGGATGTCTATCTCAATCAGAATTCGTCAAGGTTATGCAGTATAAATCCGCAAAAGAAATATGGGACAAGATTGTTCTGAGCTATGAAGGAGATGAACAGGTAAAACGAGCAAAACTTCAAACCCTCAGAATTCAGTATGAAAATCTCAGAATGCACAATGATGAAAGTGTGGCTAACTATTTCCTTCGTGTAGATGAGATTGTTAATTGTATGAAAAACTTGGGTGAAGAAATAAAAGAGGCTGTTGTGGTTGAAAAAGTTCTAAGATCTTTGTCCCCTAAGTTTGAATCAAAAGTTTCTGCAATAGAAGAAAAGGAGAATCTACAGAACCTTACCATGTCACAGTTGCACGAAATTCTACTTACGAAATGAGGAAAGGAGGACCATCAGACAGGAGAGAAGGTGCATTCAAGGCTTCAAGCAAAGGAGATTACTATGAGTCAGGACATATGTCAAAAGAAGAGGAAGAATCAAATTTTGTCAAGAATCTTCAACGGGGTGTTGGAAGATTCAGAGGTAAGTTACCTTTCAAAGGCTTTGCTTGTGGAAGAGTCGGTCACTATGATGCCAGGTGTCCTCATAAAGATAAGCTTGAGAAAGGTAAGGAACCTGTTAGATGGAACAAGAAACAGAATGTAAATAAGAAAAGTTATTACACTCATGAAGATAGTGATGGACTTTCAAATAGTGATGAAGATGAACAAGGTTATAATTATAAACTTTTAATGGCATTTGAAGATGATGATTTTATGGATGCTATAGATGAAGAAGGTCTTTATGAAGATATTTCTAGACTCAAAATTTGTTTAGAAGAAAAGAATGTGATCATAGATACTCTACAATTCCAACTTGATGAAGAGGAAAAACATCATGAAAAGTTAGAATGTGAAATTGTGGGACTTAGAAAAGAGATTGAGAAAACAAAAGCTCTTAATATAAGATTTGTTAAAGGATCTGACACTTTAGATGAAATTATCAAAGTGTAGTGTTGTCCACTAATCAAGACAGGTCTGGGATATAATGAAGAAACAAATCAAGCGCAGGAACCATCTACCTCCAAAAGTTATCTTGATGTTGCAAGGAAAAGTGAACAAAGGCCAAATGGAAATCACCAGGTAAATCAAGGACAATTCACCTCAAGAATGAACAAAGACTATCAGATAAATCAGGGGCAATCTACTTTTAGAATGAATAGAAGATACAACCAGCCACAGGTAAAACCTTCTCAATCTGCCTCAAGAATGGATGTCAATAGGAACTACAATCATTTGGCTGGTAGATTTGATAATCACAGGAGTTTCTTCAATGGCCAATGTTTTTCTTGTCATAAATTTGGTCACAAAGCAACTCAATGTGTTGCCTATAAGACAATCATGACTAGAGAAGCTCATAAACAGAGGAGTATGACTGGAATCGTGAAAAGGACCTACAATAACTTCTCTTCTCTTGAAAATGAAATAGAATGTTCTATCTATAACAATTTCGGTCATGAAGATTCTGAATGCAGGAGCAGGTTTCGGCAGACAACTCAGAAGGAGAAAGCCTCAAGTGCCAAATCATGGAGAATAAAAGAACCACAACCAGAAAGATGTGGTATAACATTATATGCGGAAGGGCCAGAAAATCAATGGTACATCGACAGTGGATGTTCGAAACATATGACAGGTGATAAAGAAAAACTTCAGTCATATAGTGCCTTAGAGAAGGAGAAGAAGGTCTCTTTTGGAAATGACATCCCTTCTCTCATAAAAGGTAAAGGTTCTGTTCAGTTGAAAGAAAGGGTCAAAGCTAGAAATGTCATGTATGTTGATGGCTTAAAGCATAATCTATTAAGTGTCAGTCAGATGTGTGATCAAGGAACTGAGGTAATATTTCGATCAAATGGATGTAGTGTTCGTGACCTTGATACAGGAAAAACAGTGATCAAAGGCGTAAGAACTCCAAATAATTTATACATATTCAAAGAAGGACAACATCAATGCTATCTAAGCAAGAATGATGAACATTGGCTATGGCAGAGAAGATTGGGGCATCTTAGCTTCTCACAGATAAGGAAAGCATGCAAATACCAGGCAGTTCGTGGTCTTCTAGACATCAGAATTCCAAACAATACAATATGAAAATCATGTCAGTTTGGTAAGAAAACCAGAACTAACTTCCTTGAGAAGGAAGGATCAGCTAGCAGGCAGCTTGAACTTGTCCATACTGATGTATGTGGTCCATCTAGGAAAAGGTCACCTCGAGGAGAAGAATACTTTATATTATTCATTGATGACTATCCCAGGATGTGTTGGATAGGAATTATGAAGCACAAAGACGAAGCCTTTGAAAAGTTCAAATCATTTAAAGCCTTGGTGGAGAATGAATCAGATCACAGAATCAAATGCCTCAGGTCTGATCGAGGAGGAGAATTTACCTAGAATGAATTTTTCGATTTTTGTGAAGAACATGGAATAAGAAGGGAATTCTCTACAGCTAGGACTCCTCAACAAAATGGAGTAGTGGAAAGGATGAACAGAATGGTTCAACAAATGGCTCGTGCAATGCTTGATGAGTCTGGAACTCCCGCAACCTTCTGGGGTGAAGCCACTTTTGCTGCAGTTGTTATTCTCAACAGGACAAATGTCCGGGTGAACAACACTCAAACTCCTCATGAGCTCTCGTATGATGAGACTTGTTGTGTATGTTGATGATATCATCTTTGGCAGCAATGAAGAAGCTATGAGTCAAAACTTTGCCTTGGTAATGCAGAAAAAATTCGAAATGTCCTTGCTTGGAGAACTGACATATTTTCTTGGATTACAAATCCAACAAAATGAATGCGGTATCTTTTTATCTCAAACCAAGTACCTCAAGCAGATTTTTAAGAAGTATGGCATGGAAGATTCAAAACCAGTATGTACCCCTATGGTTACAAGATGCAGCCTCAGTGCAAATCATGAATCAACAACAGTGCATCAACCAACTTATAGATCCATGATTGGAAGTCTGCTCTATTTAACAGGTACCCGACCAAACATCATGCATGCAGTAGGAATGGTTGGAAGATTTCAGGAAAATCCTAAGGAAACTCATCTTCGGGCAGTAAAGAGAATTTTCAAGTATCTTCAAGGAACTCAAAACTATGGCCTATGGTATCCTAGAGATACAAATCTCAAAACTATGGCCTATGGTATCCTAGAGATACAAATCTCACTCTTCATGCTTATACAGATGCAGATTGGGCTGGAAGCGTGGATGACAGGAAAAGCACTAGTGGTGGTGCATTCTTTATGGGTTCCAGATTAGTATCTTGGTTCAGCAAGAAACAGAGTTCAATTGCTTTATCCACAGCTGAAGCAGAATATGTGGCTGCCGCATCTTGTTGCACACAACTCCTTTGGATGATGCAAACTTTGCAGGATTTTCAAATCACTTGTACTCCACCTATCTCCATCTTATGTGATAACACAAGTGCTATCAGTATCTCAAAGAATCCTGTCATGCATTCAAAGACTAAGCACATACTGATCAAGTATCATTTTCTCCGGGAAGAAGTATTGGAACAAAAGGTCAAATTGGAGTATGTTCCCTCTAAGGAACAAGTTGCTGATATTCTCACCAAACCACTGCCCAGGGAAAATTTTGAATACCTTAGACAGAAGCTGGGAGTAGTTGATGCGTCATCTTGCTGTTGAAACTTGTCTGTTTCAGAGAAAAGAGGGTGTACGCGTGTTGCTTGAGGAGTATCCGCGTACATACGCCAGTTTATGCAGAGACAGTCGTGTATATGGTAGTTTGAAAGAAATCAGTGGGGACAGACTCTGATTGAAGGGAGTCTGATATGGGTCTGACAGAGACTATCTGGCACAGGTTCAGGGGGAGCAGATAATCTTCTAATAATGCATGGTTGGCATTTTTTTGGCATTAGTACACAGCTGTTGTTGGTTTCAGGTGGAACAAATGCAGAGGGAGAACAAAAAGAAAACATGGTTGCTGATCTGAATAGTGATTGACAGATGCTGCTGATATCAGTTATTGGTGACTTTCATAAGTCTTGCTCTAGATATTTCGTCTCTATGTCATGTATCTCTTTTATGGTGTCAAGGTCATGTAACGGCCTATCTTGGTTTCCACACTATGCCTAGGATGAATGATGTAATGTACTTGGTTGTCATATGTAAATTTCTGATATATCCCCACTTGGTTGGGTGGATGATCCCCACTTGGTTGGGTGATGAATGTATGTATAGAGTCTTTTGGTGATAGGAAGGTCTTTTATGATGTATAAGTCATGGTTCTTCTTTAAGAACATCTTTTTGCAGATCTTGCCTACAGTCAGGGGGAGCATGGTCAGCATAGCAGAGCAGATATTTCAGCATGTAATCAGGGGAAGCACAACCCTTTGCCCTTGATGACAAAGGGGGAGAATGAATTTGAGGATCTTGGGGTTGCCATCAAGTCCAAAGGGGGAGATTGTTGGCATTATGGCACAGGTTTGGAGCTATGGCACATGTGTTGTCCTTGATGGCAACTCACTCTGGTGATAGATCTCAGTTCAGGCTTTCAGAATGAAGGAAAAGATATATACGCAGGTTCACCTAGACGAAGATGCGTATACACATGGGTTATACGTTACAAAAGCGTGTATGCATATACACGCACTTTCACGCAAGGAAAAGCGCGTACATGTTGGAGAACTTACTTTTGGTCCATGGTATTTAGTCCTTGGTAATTGAACCTATGGCTTTGGGCCATGGTATCTCATCAGAAGTGTTTATCCCAAGTATTGGGTCCATGGTATTGCTTTGTTATGGTTTTGGACCATGGTATTGTGAAAGGCCTAAGACTATAAAAGAGGAAGGAGATCATTTGGCAAAGGATGATCTGAATTAATTGAATATCTGATAAAGTGCTAGATCTGGAATATTGGTAATTGGGTTATGGTGCAGATCTGGATCTGAATGAAGGAGGAACCTGAGCGCAAAGAGAAGGATAAGTTCTATTGATGGGTCATAATCTTAAGGCTTGAATAATAGTATCTTTGTATGATTTTGATCCGTTATATGTGGCGCATGATTGATCTATAAATATGGTAATCTGGGTTAATTAATGTCTGAATATTTGAAAGAGTGAATTATCCTTTATAGATATGTACACAGGTTCTGTGAAGCGGAGGCGCGTACACACGCTGGTTCTGTGAGTAAAAACAGCGTATACGCAAGTTGTTCCAAACACAGAAGCGTATGCACACAGGTTTCTGGTTATTGAAGTAGCGTACATCTCTTGAGTTGTGTTCTAGCTGCTTCTGTTTATTGTTGCAGTGTTCTGGGTTCAGAATTTGGTGTGTGGTTACTGTTACTGTGTTTTGGGTATAGCTGTCAGAGAAGTGTCTACTTGACTCAATTCTAATTGGTGAAAAGGAGATTGTTTGATGCAGAAATTCTTGATGATTGATTTACGTTCATGGATCCAATCTAAAAATTTATGAAACGTGGTCCCTAGAAGAAAGAGATGGTTATAGCCTTCTATAGGTGAGCACCTACGTACTAGTATCATGGCTAGTGCAATAGCTAAGGGGGTTGTAGCTCCCTTCCAGGAGAAGCTGGAGAAGGAGAGAGGGTTGTAGCTCTCAGCAGGTTGCAGCCTGCGTACTGGTAAAGGACTGCACCAGTAAAGAATCATTGTAAAAAGAAGTTTCTAATTAAAAGGAAGATAGAGACAAATTGCAGCAGGTGGTTTTCACCCACAATGGGTTTCCACCTTATATCTTGTGTTCTTGTGTGTGATTTTATTCTGCTCTGTTTCACTGTTTCTGGTTACTGTTTATTTGATTCTGATACACAGATTAATAATCAACATCTGTAAGATAAAGTAAATTATAAGTTTGCATGGTATACGCAGGTTTCCTTATACATATTTGTGTATATACGCGGGTTTCACTAACTGAAGTAGCGTATATGATCTGTATTTGAAAAAGGAAATATTTGACTTGATAATGCTGATTCACCCCCCCTCTCAGTATTATTTCCAACAGAGAGACCAAAAAAGACTCAAACCATATACCTAGTTTTTTTCAGCTTCCTCCTTGAGATCTTTGAAATGAGGCATTATGTTAGCCAAATGGAGATCATATGCCAAAGTGACGACCCACGAAGTTGATGTACCAATTTACCCCAACGGGACCCACAATTTTGGCGCTTCATTTCCTAGGTTAGTTTTTTGGATGCTTAGGGTTTTCCATGGTTTCTTAACAATAAATAGGCCTTTGAGCCTCATTGTAACATAATTCAGAGACATGTAGCCGCCACATCTCTTCTTAGAGATAAGCTACCATCGCATATTTCCATTTCTGTATGTAAGCATATTTCAATTCTTTGATATCAATGAAATGAATTTTTGTTTCTATTGCATATATGTGTTTATGTGTATATCTATATTTTGTTGTGTTCCTACATAAGTGTGGATCAGTCTATGTTTCTCTCATTTTCTTTTAATGACCTTCTTGTTTCACTCCCATCCTCTCCCACCTCCTCGACTACTACAAGCTTGGGGAAGTCATTACATATTGAACATAGAATCAATCATTCTTTGGTGGATAGGTACCAACTCTTATTTCATGTTTCTCCCAATATGATTCCTTCACCCTCGAGCACTCCCTAGTCCATTGGTCCCCCTCCCCCTCCTGATATTCCTGGCAGGCAGGTCCTTCCTGACCCGATGGATCCACATGTACCTGTGACCTCGAAAACACTTCTCTTGTCCCCCCTTGGTAATACAACTTCCACTTCTTTGGACCCTCCTCAGCCCCCATCCCCCCACAATTTGGTCGACCACAACATCGATTTCCTAATATTAAACCCCTCAATGGACCTATCCTCTGTGACTATCCACAAGCGTAAGAAGTGCCCTTCATATCCCATCATTAGTCCTTCGTCTCCTAAAAAAATCATTATTTGACAAAGGGGGGGAATGGATAATTTGTGTGGCATTCCTATCTTTGATTCCTCTACACCTCGTCCCCTTAGAGAAATTGATCCCTCTATTCCTGGACCACCATGAATATCCTCTCTCTCAGTTTGTGTGGATTATGTGACACCGCTAAGCGGATTTCGCTCTGACACCCCTTTCTCTCTATTCTTCCTTTCATTATTCTCATACAAAAAACTATGGCTGACTTTGGAAAGTCTCTCTCATACTTTCAGTCTATTTTTTCTCACTGGAATAAGGTCATTGTTGATTCTTCCGGGATGTCTGGTGGTCTCACCACTTTATGGGACCCACATTGGGCCTATTTAATTACTGATAACATTTTTGTTTGTATTTTTCTTACAGGACATTTCCGTGGTTCAGGTGTAGGATTCACATCTAGAATTTATATGCCCCTTACAAAGAGAGGCGATCCTTTTGGGATCATGTTGAATCATCTGATATTTTAAAGATTCGATATTTTATTATAGATGGAGATTATAATGCTACTTTTTCGCGGGAGGAATGTTGGGGGATCCCGATTTAGAGATGACCATCTGGGGAACCGGTTGCTATCCCTTTTCAATTCATATCATTTGATTGATATCAGACTGATCCCATTGTGCCTACTTGGCATAATGGTAGAAATGGGGAGGAGCACATTTGAAAGCGACTTGATATATTCTTGATTCATGAGAATCTGATTGAGTCTTTGGGGAACTTGAGATACTGGGTGGAACATTCATACATATCAAATCACTTTTTGATTATTCTACAATGGCATATGGAACCGATTTGCAGGGGCATCCCTTTTAAGTTTAATAGAGTATGGCTCGAGGATGATGATTTTAATAGTTTGGTTATGACTATCTAGAAATCATATGTTATACACCTGGGAATGTATGTTATGGACAAGATTTCCTCAAAACCGACCTCTTTAAAGAGCCAGGTTCGCAACTGTGAGCGTCAAAAAAAAATGAAATGTACAGAGAACTAAAGGGCCTGATCAAGGAAATCAGGAGGATTGGGGACCCACTAATACTTTCGGTTCCTACTGAGAAGATTCTAAATCGGTTAAAGGATTTGGAAGGGAGGAAAAGGAACATACTACAAATTCAAGAATCCACATGGATATTAAAGAGTCGAGAATTATGTACCAGAGAGGGGGATAGAAATAATAAGGTCTTCCATAGATATGCATGCCACTGGAAGAACCAAAATACAATATAGAAAATCCAAGGGGAAAATGGGAATGTGGTACATTCAACATGGGAGATATAAATAGAAGTTTTACACTATTTCCATAACCAATTCAAGGCTCGTGCAGAGGTAGATATTGAAGACCAAATTTTAGGGGTGGAGGAATACCCCATTATGTTTAAGGAGGATGCAAATGAAACCCTCTACCGGCTGGTGACTATGGACGAATTATTATTGGTACTGAAATCCTTTACTAGGGATAAGTGTCTAGGCTTGGAAGGTTGGATGGTGGAATTATTTTTACACTTCTTTGACCTTATGGATTCTGAACTACTAGAGATTGTTGAGGAATCTCATATCACGAGGTGCATTGATGGCTCTATAAATTCAAATTTCATCGCTCTCATTCCAAAGCAACCAAATCCTACTTCATTTGCTGACTTCATGTTGATTTCGCTATGCAATATCATTTATAAGTTCATATCAAAAACCATTACGAAGCGCATCAAGGGGATTTTGTCAGTTCACATTTCCAGGGAGCAGTTCGTTTTTCTTCATGACATGTCCATTTATGATGCCATTACCATTGCACAAGAATGAATCCACACTATACATTCCAAAAATAAAGATGCGCTTGTTTTGAAAATAAATCTTCAGAAGGCATACGACTATGTGGACTGGTCCTTCCTCAGGATTATCCTCCAGAAGACTGGTCTTGATATACACAATATAGAGTGGATCATGGCATGTGTGATGGGTGCATGGTTCACGATACTTATTAATGGTTTTCCTTCTGATTTTTTCCGGGTCAGGAGGGGTCTTAGACAGGGATTCTCCCTCTCCCCCTTACTTTTCATACTTTTCATGGAAGGTCTTAATAGTGTAGAAAATCATGTAGATTCACAAACTAATGCAATTTGCTAAAGAAAAAGATAAGAATATACTTCTACTCTTTACAAGGAAAGCCCATAAACATCGAGAAAATAATAATCAATAGATGAAGAGAATCAAAGGCACATAACAAAATAAATATCTAGGGAAAGCCATAGCTTAAAACCCCACTATTTGTTTTGTATTAATCTGGAAAATCAAGATGAAATTGCAATGATTTTTCTCTCTAGAACAATCCCAGCACCCGGAAAATTCAACCTCCAACTCATAAGCAAGCTCAATGCCAAATATTATCCTCTTCACAAGATCTCCAAGTCTCTATTCCAATGTGTAATTCCTATGAAGGATAGCTTGTATTTAAAGGGAAATAAAGCCTCTAAAAATAGTGTAATCCCTCAAGGATCAGTTCCTGATTTCATGCACTATCAGTGCAACTTAGAAAAATATAAAACAATTAGTACACTGTCCCTACACTCTAGTCTCAACTAGGTCTTTCTCAGAATCAACATACACGAGTTTCTGATGGTGGAATCTTCAGTTAACTAGAGTAGCACTAATTAGGTCACTAGTGTCCCAACTCACTGTTTACTCACTATTAGTTCCTGAAACTAATTGGAACTAATTAAACTGGACTTAACTCAATAAACTGAGTTAACTAATTACAACTCATTCATAAGTCATCCTTATTTCCTATAAGTTAGGGAGAACATATACATGTCTTCTAAAAGACTTCCAATTCGAATTTCCTAAGTTAATTAAGTTAATTAAACTTAATTAATTATTTATTTTCAAATTTCTATGAGAAAAAAATTCTATTCTAATTCACAGTTTAATTCAAGGACAAATTAAACTAGAATTTCTTGTTTCCATTTCTCAAAACTCCCTTTCAACAAGAAAGGGATTATCCACTACCTCGATCTTGTCTTTGTGAAACTCAAATTTACATGTTAGCTGTTAGGCCCCTATACTACTAGTGTAACCCCTTATTGTTATTAGTACAACCCACTTATTATATTGATGTACCCATGTAGTGCCCATATTGTTACTATTGTGCCCCATAGAAGCCCCCTATTGTTATTATTGTGCCCTTACATTATTATTGTTATGTCGGCTCTGATTATGTTATGACCCCTTAGACTCCTATATATAGAAAGGAGGTCTTTTCATTTGTGTCATCCAAGAATTGTTAATTTATGTAATGTAAAGGAGGTTGCCCCCTAGAAGAGGCTGAATTCTAAGCCGTTGATCTATCTTTTCTATCTTTTCTTGAGATGGCTTCATAACATTTGGTATCAGAGCTTTGGATTCTAGGGTTTCGCTGCTCCAAACAGATCATCGTGGAATTTTCGCTATAACTGTTGTTGTGCGATGTTTGAGAAGTTTCAAAAAAACCCATTTGAGAAGAAATCGAGCTTAACCTCGGGGCCAAATTTCAGAGCTTTTTGCGCTATATTTGCAGAGATATGATCTGAGGAAGTTGGTCTTTTTGCAGACTCCTGAACTACATTCCAAACAGGTGACCTGGGGAAAAGCTTCATAACTTTCTTTCTGAGCATCGGATTGAAATTTCACAAGAAGGTACAGAAAGAGGACGGACTTTATTTTTCTTGTATATATTTTTTAGAGTCAAAGGTCGAAACACTGACACGTGGCACTTCATACAATTTCGCTCTATTGAACTAGTCTACAATCAGGTCACTGCGGGAGATTATGCATAACGCTTTCTTGGAGAATCCAATTTGGATCATACTAGTGGCATTGGAAAGAGGACACAGAAGGCTACTACAGGTCACAATTTCAGAACTGGATGATTCAAAATTACAGAGATACATCAGATTCAATATCAGGCTTCTACAAAGTGAAAAAAGGTGTGTAGTTTTTTTTTTTTAATTTTTGCATAAGCTTGGTTTAAAGGAATTCAAAGGGCATAGTAAAGCATTATTATCGGTAATTGATGCCCCGAGGAAAGAAAATTCAAACACCTAGTAAGCAACCTAAAAGCTCTAGCATGACTTATGAAGAAGAGGAAGAAATGCAACATGATATAGCAAAATTACGAGACCAAGTGCAACAAGTGTCACTTGCACAAAAAGGAACAGAATCTAAGATGGATGGTTTAAAGAAAGATGTAGAAGCTAAGATGGATGGTTTAAAGAAAGGCATAGAAGCTAAGATGGATGATTTGAAGATAGATTTGAAGACAGACATGGAAGAATTGAAGAAGTTGCTACAAGAAAGGGTCACTAATGGTGAAAGGGTAGTAAAGGAAACTCATGATGAGAACAAAAGAAATTTTAATCATGATTCCATAGACTCTAATGTTGGATCGAAGACCCACCATATTCCAAAAATCGATATGAGGAAGTTTGATGGCAAGGATCCTGCAACATGGATATTACAGATGGAGCAATTCTTCGATCTCAATAATGTGCAAAACACACAAAAGGTACGTATGGAAACTTTATATTTGGAACCAAATCAGTTTGTATGGTATCAATGGCTTTGCTCTCGTAAAAAAATTATCACTTGGGCAATTTTTATGGAAGAATCGATAGCACATTATGAGGATACAAAAAGTAACACTTTTTTTAGCCAATTGATAAGTCTCAAACAAAAGGGTTCAATAATGGAGCACATTGAGGAGTTCCAAAAATTGAACATAAGGGTAAAAGATATTCCAGAGGAGCATAGGATTGATGTGTTCATAGGGTCTTTAAAGGATAATATCCAACATGATGTTCGCCTTTGGGAACCTGATTCATTAGAGAAGGCATTCAAGTTAGCAAGAAAAATGGAAAGCAAAATTATGGCAACCAGGAAGCATACCAGTCACAACTATAAAGACGGAAGTGTTGTTGCCCCTAGTCTTCCACAACCTATAAGGTTGACACCACAAAAATTAGAATAAAAAAGAGCAAAAGGGCTTTGTTACAGTTGTGATAGCAAATACACTAAAGGTCATAAGTGTGCTGAGAAGAAATTATTCTACATAGATTGTGAAGAGGAAGAAGAAAGGGAGCAAGAAAGGTCAAAAGAAGAGGATATACTCCAGGAACAAAGCCTAGATGAAGAACAAATAAATCCGACCATATCTTGTAATGCATTGGCGGGAATTACCACTCCTCAAACCATCAAGATAGAAGGACAAATCAAGAAGAAAAATGTAATAGTGTTGATTGATTCAGGAAGCACCCACAATTTTATTCATTGTAAGGTAGCAAAAGAATTGAATTGCTTCCTATATCCAGCACCAGAGTGTCAAGTGATGATTGCAAATGGAGGAACAATAAATTGCTCTGGAAAGTGCCATAATATCAAGCTATCCATGGGAGAATATGTATTGACTAGCCCAATGCTTTCCATTCCAATGGGAGGTGCTGATGTTGTACTAGGAGTCCAATGGCTACAATCCTTGGGTACAATAGCTTTTAATTTTCAAGAACTTTTCATCAAATTTTCTACGGAAGGAAAGGAAGTTGAATTAAGGGGTATTGCAAAGAAACCAGGAAAGATAATCAGCTCTAATGGTATGACAAAGCTTCTAAAAAAGGAGAAAAGAGGTGTAATTGCACAATTATGTTCGCTAGATGTTTCCACATCGAAATCATCTATTTCTCCAGATCTCCAAAAAGTCCTGGACAATCATTCCAAGGTATTTGAGACTCCCAAAGGTCTCCCACCTATGCGTGATCATGATCATGCTATTCATTTGATTCTAGGAAGTGTTCCTCCAAACATCAGGCCGTACAGATATCCCTACGTCCAAAAGAGTGAAATTGAACGTATGGTTGCAGAAATGCTAGAGGCTGGTATAATTCAACCGAGTCAAAGTTCTTTCTCTGCTCCAGTAGTATTGGTGCACAAGAAGGATGGATCATGGTGCATGTGTCCGGATTATAGGGAGCTCAACAAGCTCACTATTAAAGATAAGTTCCCCATTGCTGTCATTGATGAATTACTGGATGAATTGCATGGATCAATTTACTTCACCAAGTTGGATCTTCGTTCAGGATATCATCAAATCAGAATGAAGATTGAAGACATTCGGAAAACAACATTTAGAACTCATGAGGATCATTATGAATTTTTGGTCATGCCTTTTGGCCTTACCAATGCAACTTCAACATTTCAAGGTTTGATGAATTCAATTTTCAAAGCATTCCTTAGAAAATTTGTGTTAGTATTTTTTGATGATATACTAATCTATAGCAAGTCTTGGAAGGATCATGTTGAACATGTTGACAGGGTTCTACAACTATTGGAGGAGAAACATTTATATGCAAAAATATCCAAATGTTTCTTCGGAGTCCAGGAGGTGGAATATCTGGGTCATATTGTATCTCATGAAGGAGTTAAGGTAGACCCTAGCAAAATTAAAGCCATTAAGGAATGGAAAATCCCCACATCCATAAAGCATCTGCGAGGATTTCTCAGGTTGACAGGGTATTGTCACAAGTTTGTTAAGAATTATGGGAGAATAGCAGCACCTCTAACAACATTATTGAAGAAAGATGCATTTTCATGGACTCCGGAAGCAACAAAGGCCTTTGAACATCTTAAAGAGGCAATGTGCCAAGCACCGGTCTTAGCTACACCGGACTTCACAAAAACCTTTATTGTGGAATGTGATGCTTCAGGAAATGGAATTGGTGCTGTTCTAATGCAAGATGAAAGACCCATTGCTTTTGAAAGTCGTCCAATCAAGGGAAATTTTTTAAGCAAAGCTATTTATGAGAAGGAAATGTTGGAAATACTCCATGCACTTAAGAAATGGCGACCCTACCTAATGGGAAGACACTTCAAGGTAAAAACGGATCATGATAGCCTTAAATACTTTTTAGAACAAATATTATCCTCTGAAGAGCAACAAAAGTGGGTCACAAAGATGTTGGGTTATGACTTTGAAATCATCTACAAAAAAGGGAAGCAAAATGTGGTGGCAGATGCACTCTCAAGAAAGGATGAGGATGTGGAAGCATTGTTTTGTGTTATTTCTATTATCCAACCAGATTGGATAAACGAAGCAAGGGATGAATGGAAGAAGGACGAAGAAGTATGGCCACTTATTCAAAAGTTGCAAAAGATCCCAATTCAAACAATATTGCCAGAAATTGAAGAGGAAGGAAAAATCATATTGGAACCTGGAGCAGTCACAGAAAGAAGAACTCGACAACTACGAAATCGATCAATTTTGGAGTATCTCATCAAGTGAAAGAACTTACCCGCTGAAGATTCCACATGGGAGGACACGAATTTTATATAGAAGCATCAAGAACTACTCAAGCGTTGAGGACAACACTTTTTGAAGGAGAAGGGGCATGTTAGGCCCCTATACTACTAGTGTAACCCCTTATTGTTATTAGTACAACCCACTTATTATATTGATGTACCCATGTAGTACCCATATTGTTACTATTGTGCCCCATAGAAGCCCCCTATTGTTATTATTGTGCCCTTACATTATTATTGTTATGTTGGCTCTGATTATGTTATGACCCCTTAGACTCCTATATATAGAAAGGAGGTCTTTTCATTTGTATCATCCAAGAATTGTTCATTTATGTAATGTAAAGGAGGTTTCCCCCTCGAAGAGGCTGAATTCTAAGGCGTTGATCTATCTTTTCTATCTTTTCTTGAGCTGGTTTCATAACATTAGCAATGCCTTTGTCAAGATGTCAACATCTTTCTCCTCTGTGGGAATGTAATCTAACAACATGATCCGCCTCAATACACAATCTCTACGATGATGATACCAGATATCTATATGCTTGGACTGATCATGAAAAACTGGATTTTCAGAGAGTTTGATACAACTCTGATTATCACAATAAATAACTATCGGATCCATCTGCTGACCAAACAAACCAACCAGGATCTTCCTCATCCAAATAGACTCGCATGTTGCTTGACTTGCAATCATGTACTCTTCCTCTACCAAATTGAGTGCAACTAATCTATGTTTCCTCTCTACCAAGAAACTGCAGCTGACCCAATACAAAAGATGCCTCTTGATGTGCTCTTCCTGTCAGATGGACTCCCCACCGAATATGCATCGATGAATCCTTGAAGCTTCACTCCTTCTGTTCGTCTAGACAATAGCCCAAACTAAGTAGTGCCTCTGAGGTATCCCATTACATGCTTTTCCACCTTCCAATATAGATTGGTAGGTCTAAACATCGCTTGACTAATATGGTTAACTGCGTAACACATATTTGGTCATGTGTTCACTAAATACATGAGTTTACTGCCCTCCATGCAGAATCTCCAGACTATCTCATTGGCATACTTGCATTGAGAAACAAACAACTCCCCATTTCCCCGCCATACCTCCATGCCAAGAAAGTAATGCATGAGCCCCATGTGCTTCGTCTCAAACTCTCTTGCAAGATTCTCCTTGCAATATTTGATGAGCTTCTCATCACCTGCCATTATGAGATCATCTATATAAAGTACAATGATCAAAAGCTTACTTCCACCACTATGTGATACAGGGTCACATCTACTTCACTCTTCATGAAGCCCAACCTAGTGAAGTAGCTATCTATCCCGATGTACCAAGCACGGGGTGCTTTCTTTAGCCCATACAATGCTCTCTTGAGTCAGCACACATGCGACTCACGGTCCAATGTTTCAAAACCTTCGGGCTACTTTATGTACACCTCTTCCTCAATCATGCCATTGAGGAAGGCAGTCTTCACATCCATCTGATGGATACTACAACCCATCTGTGCAGATAGTGCCAAAATAGATCTGATAGATCAGTACCTTGCAACAGGAGCAAAGGTCTCGTCATAGTTAATCCCCTCTACCTGTGAAAAGCCATGGGCCACAAATCTGGCCTTATGCTTCTCAACACTACCATTTTTAGCTTTCTTTACCTTGTAAAGCTAATGGGAGCTCACAACTAAATTGTCCTCCGGTCTCGACAACACATCCAAAATAGTGTTTTGAACTATGGAGTCATACTCCTCCATCATCGCATTAACCCAAACTGGTTGCTGCACTACTTCCAGAAAGGAAGATGGCTTTGTCACAATACATGCACCCATAAGTGCCATGTATCTAGTGTACCTCTCTGGTGACCTCCTCTATCTGCACTGAGAAGAGGGTGCTCCCACATTCTCCTATGCATCATCCAACAATCTATTAGCCTCTCTAGTGCGCTTTCTTCCCTCTCTGGAAGACTCTGCCTGAGTGGATGTATCCACTCCCAAAACCTCTTCATGTGGCTTCTCCACATCAATCTGAGGCTCCTTAACCTTAGGAACTAAAATTTCCTCCTCTGCATGTAGCTCAAGCTCCCTCTCAAGGGATACTCGCATGGCCTTCTCCTCATCAAAATTGACATCCCTGCGAACCACTGTCATCTGACTGGTTTGCATGTACACCCGATAGTTGTGGGGAGTATCAATGTACTCCACAAAGATCCTCGACTTTGTTGTTGGCTAAAGCTTCCTTCGTGCATCTTTAGTCACATGGAAATAAACTGATGACATAAAAATCCTGAAGTGCCCAACAATTGGCCTCTTACCGAAATAAGATTCCTCTGGTGTTTTACTCTCAAGTATCCAATGTGGGCTACCATTATGAACATAAACTACTATGTTTCATGCCTAAACGCACACGTTTAGTGTTAGGCCCTCATCATGCAACATCACCCTTGCTGCCCCTACTATGCTCTTGTTCTTCCTCTTGGAAACCACATTCTGTTGATGGTTATGAGGTACCGTCAACTCTCATTTAATCCCTTCCACTGCACAGAAGTTATTAAATTAATTGGAGACATATTCTCCAATGTTATCACTATGTAGAGATTTAACCTTCTTTCTGGACTCTTTCTCGACCAATGCTTTGAATTCACGAACTTTGTGAATGTCTGATCCTTTCTTCGCATGAAAAATATCCAGCATTTACGAGAATGGTCATCCAAAAATATAACATAATACTTGTTTTTTGTGGTGGATACAGTCAAGAATGGTCCATACACATTGAATGGACTCTCTCCAGAATATACTCTGTGTAGAGCCTCTAACTTGCACTTGATTATCCATCATTACCTACAGTTTTCCCTCATTCATCTCTCTCTTTTGCCTTAGTTTCCTTGTAAACCTACCCAGATCATTACATTTGATGTCTTTAAGCATGATTAAGTGAACTTTGCTAATGTGTGATTGTTTTGTTTAGATTTTGACATATTTGCAGAGATTCCGCAGCTGTCTGGCAATTCCGCAGCCATTCAGCGATTCCGCAGCCATCTGATGATTTCGCAGCCTTTTTGTTAATCTCAAGGTTCCACGTGTCATTTTGCAAAACGAACCACATGGGCACGTGGCAATAAAGGTGCTCAAGTTTCCTGTGCTATTGGTTCGTTCAGCCACATCACCTACACCTCCGGTCAACGAGGGTCAAGTCACGGTCAACAAAGGCAGCTTAAACGGTGTTGCGTAAGCTGTTGGGTCACGTCAATGCAACTGGTGATTTTTCCGTGTTACGTAGGTTGTGGGAAACATAATCCAACCCTGGATTCAATTCCCATAACGACCAGAACCTCCAGCTCATCCACGAGGCTCATGACGTGTTGCTGAACCTTTATTACGCATGACAGATTAGTTAATTTTCAGTTTCTAGCTTTACGCATTAGGCAATCGTTTAGATGCCTATAAAAACTAGCGTCTGTGTACGCTTAATGTTACTTTTTAGTTGCTGTGTTTTATGAACTTGTTATAATTTTAGTGCACTTCAAGACTTTGTTTTGATAGTGCTGTTCTAGCACTCTTGACTGTAATTTTCTGCATATGGAGTAATAGAAGACAGTGTTGTTCTGACGTTTTCAAATCCTTGAGTCTTCTTTGGGTTTTATGAATGGAGGGCCCCCATTCATGATCGCCCTTGTATAGTATTTTATGTTCATATTCTTGCTATTTCCTTATTTTCCATTCAGCATTTCCTTTTCTTTGAAACATGTACAGCTTGATTAACTTTCATTGTCATTTCATTTGCAGCATTCACTTTGACTGATCAGATTTGTTTTTCTGCAGATTTTTTTAACCCGGGATTGTGTGTGTGTTTATGTATTTGCTTTATATCTGATGGTATTTTCAGTTGACAGATTCAAAGTTGCTGCCTTTACTTTATTTTCATAGCTGATTTCTAGTTTAGCTTCTCAAAGTTGTCTGCTAACATATTGATGGTCTCTTTATCACAAATTGTTCATCTTTTAGAGATCAGAATACTAATAAATTACAGTTGGCTTTGAGTACTTTTTAGACTAATCTTTAACTACTTTCTAATCGTGCTTTACATAGTACCATATGATAGAAGCAGAGAGTTAGGAAGAGCTGAACATTATAACTAGTCTTTAAAGTAGATTTTTCTCATTTTTGATCACTTTTTAAACTCATCTCTAGCTACTTCCTAATCGTGTTTTACACAGTACTATGTGTTAGAAGCAGAGAGTTAGGAAGAGATAAACATTATCATTGGTTTTTAAAGTGATTTTCTTACCTTTTATTTGCAGCAGCATGAATGGTGTCTAGTGCCATTAGAAAGTGGTTCTTTGCTTTCAGTTCATTTCAAGTTATTTATTTCTTTCAAGCTTTTCCTTTTCAGCAAGTAGTTAGAATTCACCTTACACACACTATCACTCATCTGTTTATAAAATCATCACTCCATCTTAGGAAGATAAATTAACCACAAACAACACCCCAAACGACAAAAAGCTCTAAGACGTTGCTTAAGTACATATAGTACACCTTCACTTCATCAGCTTACGAGCCTCGGGTTGACAATTAATGACATCAATTTAGAAACACTAAATTGACTAAACACTCTGCTTGACCGTCTCTATCTCCAAAGGAAGACTTGGTGTATTTCCCCAAAGTACAACCCTTGCATGTATCAACTTGCTCAAGCGTACCTTTGGGAAGGTCGGTAGGGATTTGCTGCAATATCTTCAAAGCCCCATGATGCAAGTGGCCCAATCGCCTATGCCACAACTCACTGGCATCTCGGCTCAACATCTTTTCCACTTTTGAACTCAAAGAAGCACAATCCTCTACCTCTATCTTATAGAGATTCTGAACACAAATCCCTATCTTCTTTACTTCACCTATGGCTATGTGTCGAAGGAATGCCTTTCCTTTCAAGAAGATCACATCATATCCTCTATCCCTAAGCATTATGACAGATATCAAGTTCTTCGTCAGATCGGGTACATGCATAACATTCTTCAAGGTGAGAGTGTTATAGAAATTTTTGTGCCTAACAGCATGAAGCATGAAATGTCAATAATTTGAGGGATCCAAAGTCCCTAAAACATGTTGTTCTTACCCCTAGAGAAACAAGGTCAGCAAACCACAGCACTGAAAATCAGTTCTCCACCTGAAAATACTAAAAAACAAGCTGTTTCTGGATCATGTCAGCTGCTCCACTAAGCATCTGCGTTGAATGTCAACTGCTCCACTCTGTACCTGGTCAAATCCAATGAAGGCTACCTGCACTGGGCGAGATTGGCCAAGTGGCACAGTCATTCTGCAAGGTGTCAATTGCCCAGGAAGCTTCCAAACTGACACTTGGGTCAAGGAATTCGCCTTGTGATGAGTAAGAGGGTCTTGATCTCCAAGTGGAAGCAAGAATCTCCAAGTGGACTCAAGAACTGAAGATTAACTAAAGTGGGAGAGGACACTAGTCAGCTTCATGCCAGTCTCAAGATGACTCATCTTTTCTCCAAAACCCTATATATAGATCTCTCTCATGAGGTCTAGGGAGGCTGGAATTTTGTGCAAGCAAGGAAGTGTTGTTGGTTTGTGTATAGAACTATTGGGTGATTACTTGAAGGAGGTGAAGATGAGATTTCTTTCTACTGGGAGGTGTTGCTGGATTGGGCCTATTATGGTTGTAACTCTCTCAGAACTTTACTTCTTCCATTAATAAAGTATTTGAGGTTCTTCTATATGCATGTGTCTTTATGGTGAATCGATGCTTGTATATTTGATTTATGCTAATCCCTGAATCGATTATGGATGTATGTTTCTTGTAGTTTCCTTTTTCTTGTGCTTTTACAGGATCTTTGTGTAGCTGGGCCGTTGAAAGAGCAAGGAGCTAGGAGAAAGTAGCAAGGAGAGAAGATAGGATCAACCATTAGCGCAAGATAACGGTTAGTGGATCATCCTTCTCTTCTCTCTCTCATCTCATAAAGAAGTAATCTTGAATAGCTTTGCATTCAGTTGTTGCTGAGGTACTATCACCCTTAGAGTGGGATAGGGTCATTCCGTATTGGATACTTTTCCCAAAAACAAATTGGCGACTCCGCTGGGGATCGTATCTTGTTGGTTAGTTGTGTTTTTGCTATTCATTTTATAAACAAAGGGAGTACCGAATCGAACTGTATTTGAATCTTTCGAATGCAAAGTAGAGGGCAGCTACTCTAGCTCAGTTTCTGGGCAAGTTTATAATTTGAAGAACTGATCCACAAGGACTCTAATAAGCTCTTAGTGATAGCTTTTCATCCTCCTTGTCATTCCTTAGTGTGTCCTTGACTGATAGCTTCTGATTTGAGCAAAAACTGTGAATTTTTGAGCAATCTGTGACCCAGAAACCACCAGAAACGAAAGTTTCGTTCTTCTGTGCAGGCTGTTAAAAGGTTGTTTGCATTTCAGCGCAGTTCCCGAAGGGGCTAGCTACGCTGAAGGTCAAACAGGTAGTGTTCCACCTACGCTGGACCAGTCCTGCCTTGTGCTGCTGGGGTTTCCTGCTGTTTCTTGCCCTGTTTTCACTCTTGTTTTTTGCTGTTTGTTACCAGTCAGTAGGCCTATCTGAAACCAACTTTCCTTGTCACTATTCCGCCTCGGTTGTATAAAGAAACTGTTTTTGTTCTTTGTGTATTTCTTGTACATTTACAGTTTCCCATAACGAAAGTGAACTAGTCTTGTTGTGACCTCTTAGATCTAGACCTGTGATAAAGTGTCGTTTTGATCTTAAGAGTTAGTTTGTTTGCTGTTCATAGCTGATTGAGCTTTTTCTTTCGTCATATTGGTTTGAATTTATATATTTCTAGTGTCGAAACAAGTAAATCTTAAGGTGTCTTTTGATTTTGGACAAGCTTGTTTGCTTTCACTTGAAATTGAATTCAAAATTATACAACAGCTTTCTTTTTGCATTTCACCAACATTAAGAAAGAGAAAAGAAATACTGGCATCTTTGCATTTTGCATATAAGTTTGTATGTTGATTTAGGGAAAAAGTGCATTAGCGAGTGCTCTTTGATCTGTGTGAAAAGATTTTGTCTCACTTTCCCTCAGTAGTTAAGATTTTCATAAGTCGAAAAGAATGAAAAAGCTTGCTTCTCATCTTAGACTGCATTTAGGAATTTGTATCAATACATCTCGTGGTGAACCTTGAAAGGCAAACTTTAAAAAGATCAACTTAAAATATATTGAATGAACCTAACAACGCTTTGAAACATAACGCAAACATCTAGAGGTCTAAGCTAGAGACGTGTTTCGACGTCGTTAAACATAGTGACTGTCGATCTCGACGAAGGTGGGTGATTCCTCCTGAGAGTCGGTGGCACTAATATGGACTTGTGCTCCCACGTACCATCGCGTATATATTGGGAGACCCCTATAGGAATAAAGCCTTTATCCAATAGGAAACCGTTTCGGCCGCCTTACTGATCGCAATGCAGTGAACACAGCATTCACGAAGATCGACCACCCGTACCGTAAAACGTATTCTGTGGTTTTGCGAAAGGTTTGGCACACCCTCTGCCTAGATCTCCAGAGCAATTTCTTTTGGCCTTTTTCAAACTCTATAACTGAAAAAGTCCAATCGAGCATTTGTCACTTCGGGCTCGTTAATACATCGAAGGAGACTAGAGTCATCTTTAGCTTTTTCTCGACTCTTAAAAAAGTGAAAAAGCAAGTTGTGTCTAAAAGCGTCTAATAAAATTCATTCAATTCGGAAACACAAATTTCCCCTTTTAATATTATAGTTGATCGAGTAATCCGCAGTCGTGGAAGAAAGTCAATTGAAACCCCGTCGTTCGTGGAGGCTTACGAGTCAACCGTCTTTGTCCCCGGAATCGAAAACAGTACGGGTGAAGCGAACTCGTTTAACCGGTTCAAAATCTCCTTTGAAAGTTAGAACAAGTGTTCCAACTGCAACTGAGGTTCCGGTTACTCCTAACATTTCTGGAAACCCTGCCTCTATAGAAGAAGTTCAATAAGCACAGAAGGACAGTAATACTAATCCTAGTCTGGGGGCAAATACTTGTGTAACTGAACCAGTTCCATCTGTAACCGGTCCAGAAAGTTTTGTTCCTCAAACAACTGTCGCTGTCAAAACAACCACTTCTTCGGCACCAGAAATATTTTACGGACCTGACGGTCTTCCTCTTCCACCAGGTTTGATTGCGATAGAGGAAATTGCAGAGGATCCGCAAGCAAGTACTCCAACTCATTTTGGAGTAGGGGTCACTCTCTTTCCTTCATCAGAGGTTAATCCACCACAAGTGGAAGTTCCTGTAGAATCGCTAGGAAATCTATTGGATAGACTTAAAATGTCTGAACAACCGTCATCATCTAGGACTGTGTCAAATGACACAGCAACAGCAGAAGTCCCTGCCGTCACTCCAACAATGTTTGTCGGCATACCAGCTGTCCCAACTAGCTCTCAACAGCTAGAAGGAGTCCACCAAGGGACTATTTCGACAGTATGGTCTGTTCCAGTTTGTTCATCCGGAGTAATAACCAGTAATTCTTATGTTGAAACTCGACAGATTGATCCTCATGGAGGTCAATTTGGGCCATCTAGTCCTCAAGGACTAACAATCCCTCTGAGTTCCGGATTGCTACCATATGGGGGGCAGTATGCCCTTTCATTACCTCCTCCAGGAGGATATCCATATGGCAGTTCTCAACAGTATTCTGGTTATACTGGAATTGCATCGAGTAGTTGGGTACCTATGCTACCTCAACAACCAAGGATTGTATATTCTATGCAACAGTGTGTACCTGTGACGAACATCCAAACCACCCCGGCCATTGTAACCGTGTCACATGTTCAAGCGATGCCTGTTACATGTCAACCTCAGATTTCTCAGGTTGTAATGCAACAGTCGCTTGATCATGGGTCACAACCACAATCGCCAACTGGTGGGACGACACAAGTACAAACGGGTACAATTATCCCACACCTTGGTCCAATGGTTAGCATAGCGCAACAGAACATGGCGTCACAACCATGGCTTGTACAATACCAACAACCACAGTTCCAGCAAGTTTACCAAGGGTCTGAGCAGCAGATCTTTGCGAGTAGTGTACAGCCGTATATCCAAAACGGTCAAAACCAACCACTTTACAGTGGTCAAGTCCACCAACCGTATCAATCATACCAACATCAATTACATTATGCTGGTATGCAAAGACCCACTTCTCAAGCGATTCCATCGTACCCTGGTTACGCTTCGCCTAATCTGAATCAACAGTTACCATTCGTGGCAACTTTAGAGTTACCCGATTTACACCGTTTAACCAACGATCCGATTTCTTATGCCCCTTGGTGGCCAGCGATTCCTCATAAACTTCCATCTGACATTCCTAAATTCAATGGAAATCCAGGTGAAGACCCGTCGAATCACGTGATGACTTTTCATCTGTGGTGTTCGTCGAACACCCTTAACGACGATTCGATAAGACTTCACCTTTTTCAGAGGACATTGACAGGTCCAGTGGCTAAATGGTATATTGAATTGCTAAGAGCCTCTTTCGACAACTTTAGTTCCCTAGCCACGACTTTCTTAACCCACTTTCAATTACCGATAAGGTATGAAACGGGAACAGAAATATTAACCAACTTCAAACAGACAACTGCTACCCATATATCTGATCATATACATGAGTGGTGTCATCGTCATAGGATGGTGAAAACATATGTTCCCGATCAGCTATTAGCTGAATGGTTTATAAAGTCGTTACTTCCGACTATTACGGAAGATGTGGCCAAGGGGGGAGTCGTAACAGAGGAGCAAGTAATTGCTCGTGCACAATATTTGGACTTAGTTTATACTCAGTCCGGCACACTCTATGACAAAATACCTCACGCCCCTAGACCAGAGTTTTCAATTCCTCACCCTCCTAAATCAAATAGTGACTCTCATGCCGGTGATGGCGTGATTGGCACAGCAAACACGAAATCGATAAAGGCTTCGTCAAAGAAAGCCCGTAAGAATTCGGATCAAAATGCGAAAGAAGAAATTCTTGCTTTGGAAGTAAATGTCGTATCAGAAGATAAAGGCAAAGAAACCAATCAACCAGGAAGCAAGAAGAAACAAAACAAAGGGAAGAAGAAGAAACAGGGTGAGTCATCCCCTAGAAAAAATTCTTCAAACCCTCCTGGCAAAGGGAAACAAAATTATCCATGTTTAATATGTGATGATAAGGATCACAACACAAAGAATTGCCCATTCAAAGCTGAGTTAAAGAGGTTCTTTAAAAGTTCCCAAACATCAACTGTGTTAACTGATCCATTTCCCAACCCAGGTCCAAATCTGGTTGATAGTGGAAATGCTTCCCCATCGCAAGTCCTTATGTTGTCGGTTTCGAAACAGCAGAATGATGCTTTGATTTCGACAAGGAACAAAGATTATGGGAATCCTCAGGTGTCGAACGAAAAAGGTAAAGATCAACCAAGTAGTTCGACAACAACTTCGATAGAAGTTGTAACGCCCACCATCCCTGAATTAACAATAAAACCGCCAAAGGTTGTAGTACACAAGTCGACATTTAATCCTCGCGCCAGATCGGCACAACATTATAATATAGTGGAAGATTTGGCCCAATCGCCATCCGCTATGTCGACTCTTGAAGTGCTACAAAATTGTCCAACCCAAAGGCAGGCATTGTTATCGGCAATTGGTGGGGTTGATCCTAAGGATTCCAATCTAGTATCCTTTGATCACAAGGGATATGATCCTCAGTTACCAGCTCAGCTAGCTTTCCTTATTCAAGTGAAAGCACTCAACAAAACTGTTCACAGAACGATAATTGATGAGGGAGCCTCGACATGTATTATGTCAATGAGTTGTTGGAAAACTTTAGGATCTCCAACCTTGTCACGGTCATCGACGACATTAAAAGCCTTCGACGGAAGGGCTTATACCCCTTACGGTATCCTTAACAACTTGAAAGTTGAACTAGGAGGAAAGACAGTAGAAATTGATGTAGAAGTCATTGATGGAAATCTTGACTATAACATCCTACTGGGTAGACCATGGATTTATGCCATGGCAGCTGTCGTGTCGACTTATTTTAGGAAGATCGCATTCCCGTTTGAAGGAGGGATTATGATCGTCGACCAACAGAACTTCCTCCCTAATGGTTCACAAGTTACAGGAAGCATTCCCATGATCCATGAGAGTAACCATTCAATTCAAGATATCGGAGTAGGATTATTGAAAGATCCCACATTGATGGGAACTTTCGCGCTACCACCTCCTATTTATACAGGAAATGTGCCGTTTGTAGCGACCTGCAACATGATATCTTCCACGAAGGTCAACATGGATCATTCAATGGTTTTGCCCCCAAGCCCTTTAGAAATATTGTAGCAATCAATGTTTCAGGCATGGGAGGCGAGCCCAAGTCAACGCTCGTCAAGCTTTTGGGTAGATAGGTCTAGATAATATGGAACCCCATTAGATCCTTGGTCGAAAGTACATGGGACTGACGAAGGAATCTTACAATCAATGATGATTGAGGGGGCACCATGGAATGATCACCACCATCGTTCCCTTCTTCCGGAATATGAAGAGGATACTCAAAGTGACCTTTATCACCCTTCAGTATTTGAGTTCCTAACGAATACAGTAAATACGGTGGATTCCGAGCGAAACCTATCAAATATTGAAGAGACTATAGCCATAAATATCTCGACTAAAACAGATGTTGTAGAGAATATTTATGTCGGCAAAGGTTGTTCCCCTTCAGAACTGGAAATATATAACGCTCTTTTTCGCGAATTTAGAGATGTCTTTGCTTGGTCATATGATGAAATGCCAGGCATCGACTCGAGTATCGTTGAACATGAAATTAAAATGTATCCTGATGTCAAACCAGTAAGACAACGACTTCGGCAAGTGCACCCGAAGAAAGCCGCTGCCATTAAGGCGGAAGTTGAAAAACTCCTCCATGCTGGATTCATCTACCCGGTTCCTCTAACCGATTGGGTATCGAATATTGTCCCTGTTATGAAAAAACAAGGGACGATTAGAGTGTGTGTCGATTATAGGGATGTAAACCAAGCTTGTCCGAAGGACAACTACCCTACACCCTTCATCGACCAGATAATTGATGAATGCGCCGGATGTGAAATCTTTTCATTTATGGACGGATTTTCCGGGTATAATCAAATAAATATCCGCCCACAGGACCAGTCAAAGACTGCATTTATTTGTCCGTGGGGCACATTCGCTTATCGAAAATTACCCTTTGGTTTAAAGAACGCAGGGGCGACGTTTCAGAGGGCGATGAATTATGCCTTCCATGACATCAAGAACATTGTTCAACCTTATCTCGACGAT
This sequence comes from Pinus tabuliformis, assembly GCA_031772625.1. Taxonomy (NCBI): domain Eukaryota; kingdom Viridiplantae; phylum Streptophyta; class Pinopsida; order Pinales; family Pinaceae; genus Pinus; species Pinus tabuliformis. The sequence goes on from CM062807.1 coordinate 1,044,067,453, forward strand.
CTTCCGGCTCATTCGCGAAAGCGGACTGATCATCCGCAGCATTTAAGAGCGATATTTCTACGTTGCCAACACTACAAGATAAGACTCAATCTGCACAAATGTGTGTTTTGCGTCAGTTCTGGTCATTTACTTGGCTTTGTAATCTCTAAAGATGGGATTCGTCTCGACCCTTGCAAGGTTCAGGCAATCATTAATTTGCCTCCACCTTCAAATTTGCTTCAGATTCAGAAACTCCAAGGGAAAGAAAACTTTCTGAGGAGGTTCATTCCAAATTACGCAGAACTTGCTAAGGGTTATACTCGTCTTTTGAAAAAGGATGTACCTTTTGTCTGGGACAAGGTGGCGCAAGCTTCCTTTGATGCTCTGAAAGATTGTCTAGTAAAAGCATCATTAATGTACGCCCCAGACTATCAAAGAGATTTTAACCTGTATCTAGCTGCAGCGGATACGACCATTGTGATGGTTTTAGTTCAAGAAGTCGATGGAATTGAACATCCTATCTATTATTTAAGTAAAAACTTAAACGATACAGAAAGTAAATATTCTTATGTTGAAAAACTAGCGCTTGCAGCTGTTCAAGCGATTCAAAGGTTTCGACATTATGTCCTCTTTCGGAAAACTACCATCCTGTCAGATTGCAACCCCATGACTTATATACTGTCGCGAAAGTTGCTGGGGGGAAAATATTCAAAATGGATAGCGATCCTTCAAGAGTTTGATCTGGAATTTGTAAAATCCAAATCAAAGAAAGCTCTAGTTTTCGCGGAATTATTGTGCGATCTCCCATCGTTGTCCAACGATGAAACGTCGGAAGAGTCAATCGTGGACGAAAGTTTGTTTCTGTTATCTGTAAGCGATGAGTGGTATGGAGATATCATAGTTTATCTCCAAACCCAAAAGTTCAGGCCTAACACCTCTCACTCCGAACAAAAACGTATATGATACCAAGCAAAAGACTACATGATCGTCGGTGATACACTTTACCGTCGTGGTGTCGATACAGTTCTGAGGAGGTGCCTTACCCATGAGGAGGCCGAAAAAGCCCTGAATGATTGTCATTCAGGCACGTGTTGGGGGCATCAATCTGGATATGCAACAGCACAAAGAATCTTATGAGCAGGATACTTCTGGCCAACCATGTTCAAAGATTGCATAACCGCAGTCAGAAGTTGCCATGCTTGTCAAATCTTTGATAGCAAAACCAGACGACCACCCACACCTTTACAGTTGATAGTTGCTGTTAGGCCCTTCGCCAAGTGGGGCATCGATTTCATGCAATGTAACCCCACCTCGACCGGGGGGCATGGGTATATTATAGTCGCTGTTGACTATTTTACCAAATGGGCCGAGGCGATTCCTACATTGGATAACACTGGTGAAACAGCTGCCCTTTTCTTTTTCAATCATGTAGTCGCCAGGTTCGGCGTACCACAGGCTATAGTTACAGATCATGGGTTGCATTTTCACAATCACATGATGGTCGAATTAGCCGCCAAGCTAGGGCTATCTCACGACAGCTCTACCCCATATTATCCGCAAGCCAACGGACAAGTTGAGGCAATCAACAAGGTCCTGAAGCGTATGTTGCAAAGGATGATCAGGGTTCATAAAAGAAGATGGCACCTAATCCTGTACTCAGCTTTGTGGGCTTACCGGACCTCGGTAAAGAACGCAATCGGGTTCACACCTTTTCAACTGGTGTATGGCCTGGAAGCAGTCTTACCAATCCAGTGCGAAATTTCATCACTTAAACTCGCAATCGATCTTCTCCCTGGGACTTCAGAAGAAGAGGCTCGTTTCTTGGAATTAATCCAGTTGGATGAAACCCGTCGTGATGCCGCTTTGGCTAACGAGGCCCATAAGAAACGAGTCAAGGCTCAGTTTGACAAAAATGTCAAACCCCGTGTCTTCTCAGAAGGTGATTTGGTCTTGCTTTATGACCAAGAATCCGATAAATTGGGAGCAGGTAAATTCAAGTCCTTATGGATGGGCCCCTATATTGTTAAAAGGGTGTTAGCAAAAGGAGCCTACGAGCTAATGGATTACGATGGAATTCCACTGGCGCAGCCCCGCAACGGGTTGTACCTCAAGCGTTACTATGCTTAAATAGTAACCTGTATGCTTTTGTTGTATTTTGTTTTCGCTAAAGTGTTTGTTCTGGTTGAGTGATCCACCTTTTTTCGTTGCAGATGTCGACCCTTCTGAAGACATGTGTTGGGTATGCCGACGGAGCGAGTCGTAGTTCGCGGAACCTGTCCTCCGCAGCCTGGGCCATTTTTGATCCAAGCGGCGAGTTAGTAAGTTTCAGAGGTGTATGTATTGGGCAATCAACGAATAACATCGCTGAGTATAGCGCGTTGATAGAACTACTCTCTGATGCCATCACACGTGGCATACGCCGACTAATTGTCAGGCTAGACTCACAGCTCGTAATACTACAACTCAATGGTATATATTCTGTTCGCAATCCAGCTATTTATCGCATGTTCCTAAGGGTTAAGATCTTGGAAAGACGATTTGATTCAATTCAATATCAACATATTTCAAGAAACTTAAACACATTAACTGATTCATTAGCAAACTATGTGTTAGATAGACATTTGCAACATTTATAAAAAGGACGTGTCATCAAAAAAAATTGTACATATGGATCACGTAAATCAACCAGAGTAAAACCCGAAAATCAAAATACATAAGCTGTTTATATAAGTTCATACATAATGTTCTGTAACCAAGAAAAAATTGGTCATATGACCTAAAAACTCAAAAAGATGCTAGGGGGCACCCTAGCCTAGTGGTTCTCATGATAGTACGTCATGGCCTGTGCAATCATGCGCAAGAGACGAGTCCATCGTCTAGGCACACCAATAGTATGCCGCTGCATCTGTAAAGGTAACTCGTCAATATGTACATCCGGAAGGCCACGAGTAAGGCTCTCAACCTGCTCCTGCATAGCTGTAAGGGTCTCAGTGTCGTCAAGATCGCGAATAACAACTCTCTTAGCAGGCTCCCCTGCCGGGGCAGCAGCTGGCGATCTCGGACGAACTGCAGGACGAACAAGACCAATATCTGCATGCACCCAAGAGTACAAATAAAAGTCTTGATAGAATAAAGCACAAAAACATTATGAATAAGAACAATAAACAGTAATATGGTCAAAGAGTTTACCAATGGCCCCCCACTGCTCGCCGTCCGGTAGCACCAAATCCGGATCACCTCGGAAATCCATACCCACATATGGATACTCAGAAAACGCCATCTCCTGGCGCTCGAACCACCTAAAGAAGGCCTCAATAAAAGTAATCTGAGGTTGACCTGCATGCCTAGACATGTGGTCAACCCACCTCTGCATGCGTGGCTCGGTCGGAGAAGGCAAGTCAAGTATGATGTACTGAGGCTGCATCAGTGGGATTTTCTCCAAGGCGAAGGCAGTCAGAATAGAACCAAATGAAAAGTTCTTCAGCTTCCCGTCCTTTACCTTGGTCAATTGACTTTTCATCTGAACAAGTACTGCGTCACACCAGTTGAATACTTTCGGTTGGAGACACTCCAAGGCGTGCTGCATATAGGACCTGTTGGCAACATGTAGAGTTGTGCTACCGGCCATCCTACCAATAGTGAACAGAATGGACCTGAGAGCCCGATCAGTAATCTCACGGATAACAATCTTGTTGTCTCTGCTCGGCTGAGAACCTTCCCTACAATACTGGCGAACATAATCTCTGGTGGAATCAGTCCCTCGGGCCGTACCTGATAAGGAAATGGGGGCACCTCGTCTTGACAGTCCAGTCAAGAAGTACATGTCCTCTATGGTCAAGGGGATGGTCTTCCCCCTAGTCTGGAACACTTGGTTAACAGGATCCCAAGCATCAAGCATATACTGCAGTAAAGAAATCTGTGCTCTCATGCTAGAGATACGGAAGAACTTCAGCAGGCCACAGTTCTGCAGCGCGTTCACCGTGACCGGCTCATGGAGAGCAATCATGTCCTCCTCTTCATGTTCTCGTTCTCGCCATGTAAGGGACATTTTGTTCAAGATACCCTGCAAAGAAAACAAGAGAAAGAGTGAATTCCTGATTTGATGAAAAACTAGCGAAAAATTCATCAAAAATAACCTTAAAGCTCAGTCTTTTTGAGCCCAGCGCAGGCAGGAAGTCTCCCACTTGCGCTGAGGGTCAGGCTACCTTAAGGCAGCTTGACCTTCAGCGCAAGTTTCGAAAGGGAAACCTGCGCTGATCCTAGGGCGCCCTGGCAAAACCCCAGGGGCTCAGAAAGACCGGAAAACAGGGAAAAAACAGGAAAAGAAAACCATGAAAAGAAAGAGCTAAGGTTTAGCTTCTACCTGGTCCAAACGGCACCGAAAATCGTCCGCAGAATCTCCCGAAATCGGCTGGTGAAAATCAACGGGAAAGAGGCACCTCCAGAGCTCCAACAAACCAAATGCAAATGAAATGGTAAATGAGAGGTAAAAACACCTTTTAATGGCTTTTTACACAGTTTGAAGTGAAATGTTAGGGTTATAATCTCATTTTCATGCAAATATTATTCATTTCTAACAAAGTTTGTTGCAGCAATTGAAAAAGCAGTACTATATTTGAAAAGAGAAAAGCTAGTAATGGTAAAAAATCAAAATGTGACCATATAATCGAGCAGTTTTACCACGGAATTTATGCTCGTTAAAAAATAGAAAAGCGAGATCCGAGCAGTTTTAGCGTCATAGTTCATGCTCGTTAAAAAATAAACATAAGATTTTGAGCAGTGTTTTGGCGCATTCAAGCTCTTTAAAAAATGAACCCAGTACCGGTAAATAACCATTGTGATTGACAATTTATTAGCCATAAAAGCCTTGGTCGTGTTTGCACCCGCCACCTCCATTCTATTTGGCCTACCGTTCACCTCCATATGATTGTTTACCCATTTTGAGGAACAGCTGTGAAGAGTGATTTCACTTAGCCATCCTTGTGACACTGCCGTGATTGGCAAATTCCAACCTGTACCTGGAATCTGCTGTTATCCCTGTTTATCACTCGTTCCTCAAAAGACGAGTCTTCTTTGAGCTCTTTTCTCCTGACTCGTAAAATATGAAAAGTTTCCCGAGTTTTGGCCTTCCAGCTCGTTAAAGTGACCGGAAGAGCTATCCCTCCTCTAGATTTTAATCTTTTTGGACCTGAGGGATTATTGCACAAAAAGGTCGAGCGCTTGTTTTATTCGGCTCGTTAAAGTAATCGAAAACTCATCCCTTCTGTATTGTTTTATACTTTTTCGGACTTAAGGGATTAGATGATGAAAAAGGAATTTTGGATTTAACTTTATGTACCTTTTCAGACTCTCTAAAAATGAAAAGGACCGATTTTTCCTTGTCGTTAGACTCGTTAAAATGATTAAATAGCGACAAACTTGTCTTTAGACGAGAACGAGTTTCCCTATCGCTAAGCTCGTTAAAACATAGCGATGGGCTTGCCCGAAGGGCAGGTTATAGAACAAGCATATGTTATCCTCCTCAAGCTTGACAAAAATAAAGACGTACTGGTCAGAAATGACTGGGGAAAAATTGGGAGAACCTCAAAGCTTTAATGGTAGCAAGTCGCTCTTGAACATGACACTTTGTCCTCCATATCACATCGGGTTGGGTTGTTTCATTCACCGGTCTCATCACCATGGTCCTCGCCAAACCATCCACATTTGGGGTAATGCTACCGATCCATCACATCAGTGTCGTTATATGTTCAAGAGATGTGTTCAGAAAAAGTCAACCGTGTCCCATCCACTGCCATACATTATCCTTCATCCACCCATGATTGCCACCCTGAATCATGTCTCACAGATTGTTTTCACCTCCACTAAAATCATTAGCTTCGTTCTGTGTCATTGATGTGGGATTCATTAAGGCCCTCCTTTGACGGATCACTTCTTGTCGACTTCAGCTCATTATCCAAGAAGTTGATCTAGGAAAAACCCCCCCAGTACTTTGAAGCTTGCATGCCTCAATGGCAAGTTTCTCACTTCCGGCGACAGGTATACATCAATGACCTTCGACCAGAAGATTTTGCATGGTGTTCGACACCAAGTCCTTTATTCACACCACGTGAATTGTACTGCAGTACCTTGAGGGTAATTGTCATTATTGGTGATTCCTCTCGCGCTTGTTAACGGTTTACATTATTGACCGGTAATCAAGCGATGTCTTTCCATGTTTGACTTCAACGCAATTCTCACATGGATCGACTTGTACTTAGAGTGAAGATCGAATGAGTTTGAAGACCCCGGATCTAGTTTCATCCATCCGGGCTGCGATATATATTCAGGATATAAAGACATCTGATATGTACATCATTGCAGCAGATGATCATCCTACTCAAAGGATGATAATTTCAGTAGAGAATTATCAGTCTGCCATCAGACGATCGTCTGTTCTATGTACCAAAATGAATTTATAAAGCTGAGCATGGGAATGCCCGCCTCAGCTAGATCAAGAAAGCAGAATGAAAAATAATGTATTGTATTGTATTTTATTACAGGGCACCTCTCAGCGATTGAATGAACTTCGGATCCTCCTGATAAAGCATTTCACCCGATAAACGACCTCATACTTTAGGGGGCAACTGTTATAGACATTTTTGTGCCTAATAGCATGAAGCATGAAATGTCAATAATATGAGGGATCCAAAGTCCCTAAAACATGTTGTTCTTACCCCTAGAGGAACAAGGTCAGCAAACCACAGCACTGAAAATCAGTTCTCCACCTGAAAATACTCAAAAGCAAGCTGTTTCTGGATCATGTCAGCTGCTCCACTAAGCATCTGCGCTGAATGTCAACTGCTCCACTCTGTACCTGCACTGAATGTCAAATCCAATGAAGGCTACCTGCGCTGGGCGAGATTGGCCAAGTGGCACAGTCATTCTGCAAAGTGTCAATTGCCCAGGAAGCTTCCAAACTGACACTTGGGTCAAGGAATTCGCCTTGTGATGAGTAAGAGGGTCTTGATCTCCAAGTGGAAGCAAGAATCTCCAAGTGGACTCAAGAACTAAAGATTAACTAAAGTGGGAGAGGACACTAGTCAGCTTCATGCCAGTCTCAAGATGACTCATCTTTTCTCCAAAACCCTATATATAGATCTCTCTCATGAGGTCTAGGGAGGCTGGAATTTTGTGCAAGCAAGGAAGTGTTGTTGGTTTGTGTATAGAACTATTGGGTGATTACTTGAAGGAGGTGAAGAGGAGATTTCTTTCTGCTGGGAGGTGTTGCTGGATTGGGCCTATTATGGTTGTAACTCTCTCAGAACTTTACTTCTTCCATTAATAAAGTATTTGAGGTTCTTCTATATGCATGTGTCTTTATGGTGAATCGATGCTTGTATATTTGATTTATGCTAATCCCTGAATAGATTATGGATGTATGCTTCTTGTAGTTTCCTTTTTCTTGTGCTTTTACAGGATCTTTGTGTAGCTGGGCCGGTGAAAGAGAAAGGAGCTAGGAGCAAGCAGCAAGGAGCGAAGATAGGATCAACCATTAGCGCAAGATAACGGTTAGTGGATCATCCTTCTCTTCTCTCTCTCATCTCATAAAGAAGTAATCTTGAATAGCTTTGCATTCAGTTGTTGCTGAGGTACTATCACCCTTAGAGTGGGATAGGGTCATTCCGTATTGGATACTTTTCCCAACAACAGAGAGGAGCCCCATGCTCCCTCTGAAAAGTTATAGTGCCAATACCAGTAACACTATGCTTCCCATCGTCACCCATCTCGATATGCATTTGGAGATCCTTCTCCTCGAGGTCATTGAATAACTCCTTGTTTCCAGTCATGTGGAATGAAGCTCCACTGTCAAGGTACCAGAAACTTCCCATCATTGAAGACACCATGCATGCAATGAGGGAAAAGTCCAATTCAAATTGGGAGGCCAAATCCTCACCTGCCGCTCCTCCTGAGGACTTCTCCTTGGACTTCTTCAATAGACAATTTGTAACAAAGTGACCCATCTTGTGACAATTAAAACATTTAACTTTCGTCATGTCCTTCTTCTTACCTCTGTGCTAAGAATCTGATTTGGAATGATAAATTTTACCTTTCCCCTTCCTTGCCTTAATTGCTAAGGCACATTTCTCTTCATCATCAGTCTTTGATGAAGAGCCATTCCGGGTGTTCCTCCTGATCTCATCCTGCTTCAAATCCGACCATAATCGTTCCCAATCTGGCAGCTTCTCCCGAGCATTGACAGAGTCCTGATAACTATGCCAACTCTTTGGGAGTCCAAGAAGAGCAAGGCTCACCATATCCTCCTCGGAAATTGTGATTCCAACACTTCCAAGTTCATCTCGACATTGAGTGAACTTGGTGAAGTACTTTGGAATTGTCCCACCTTTCTCCATTTTGATTTTAAGAAGTTTATCCTTCAGTGCCAACTTCATTTAATCATTGTTATTCTGATGCAATTCTATCAATGTTTTCCACATTTCATGCTGAGTTTCCTTTCCATGGAGACTTGAGACAATATGGTCTCGAACTCCCTCAAGGATTATCCACCTTGCCTTCGCCACACACTTCTTCCATTCAGCCAAGTTCTATGCATCTATAGTTGCTAGCTTGGGGACTTCTTGATCAATGAATTCCTTCAAGCCATTATCTTATAGTAAAACCTCCATCATGTCCCTCCAGTATATAAAATTCGAGCTGCCTTCCAAGGAATACTCAAGCCTCAACCCATGGAACACCATCTACGGATCCCGAAGTGTGTATGCAAATTCGACTTTCAACTATAACCCAAAAACTCAAAACTTCAAAATCACCTCTAGAGAGCTAATTTTAAATCAATGATTTCTCCCTCATCTAAACTCCGATTCGGCCTATTTTTTTCTTTTTAATTTGGGTATCTTTTCCCAAGGAATCCAAATCGACAAATTTTTATGAAAATTTTGCAAAGAAATTCTCAGAATATCTCTGCAAACTCTCGGCCAAAAAACCAATCTTGCTTCGATACCATGTAGAAAATCTTGTAGATTCACAAGCTAATGCAATTTGCTAAAGCAAGAGACAAGAACCTACTTCTACTCTTTACTGTGGAAGTCCATAAACATCGAGCAAACAATAATCAATAGAGGAAGAGAATCAAAGGCACATAACATAATAAATATCCCGGGAAAGCCACAACTCAAAACCCCACTATCTGTTTTGTATTAATCTGGAAAATAAAGATGAAATTACAATGCTTGTTCTCTCTAGAACAATCCCAGCACTCAAAAAAATCATACTCCAACTTATAAGAAAGCTCAAGGCCAAATCTTAGCCTCTTCACAAGCTCTCCAAGTCTCTATTCCAATGTGTAATTCCTATGACAGATAGCCTGTATTTAAAGGGAAATAAAGCCTCTAAAAATAGTGTAATCCCTCAAGGATCAGTTCCTAATTGCATGCACTGTCAATGCAACTCAGAAAAATCTAAAACAATTAGTACACTGTCCCTGCACTCTAGTCTCAACTGGGTCTTTCTCAGAATCAACATGCATGAGTTTCTGATGGTGGAATCTTCAGTTAACTAGAGTAGCACTAATTAGGTCACTAGCGTCCCAACTCACTGTTTACTCACTATTAGTTCCTGAAACTTATTGGAACTAATTTAACTGGACTTAACTCAATAAACTGAGTTAACTAATTACAACTCATTCATAACTCATCCTTAACTCCTATAAGTTAGGGAGAACATATACATGTCTTCTAAAAGACTTCCAATTCGAATTTCCTAAATTAATTAAGTTAATTAAACTTAATTAATTATTTATTTTTAAATGTCTATGAGAAAAAAATTCTATTTTAATTCACAGTTTAATTCAAGGACAAATTAAACTGGAATTTACTTTTTCCATTTCTCAACAAATAGGAAGATAAATTCTGCCAAACAATTGGGGATTTCCAATGGTTTGAAAATGTCTCGGGAGGTCAGTATTTCACACCTTTTCTTTGTTGAAGACATTCTTACTTTTGGGATTTTATCGAGATCTTAGTATATCGCATTGCACAATATTTTCCATAAATACGGTGAAGCTTCTGATCTACTAGAAAATGGGCAAAAATCAATCTTTCTTTTCACTTCCGGAGAGAAAGTGGAGATTGATCATCTTTCAGATCACTTTGGCATGGGATCTAAGCCACTCGCATACGATTCACATATATTGGCTTCAGACTAAATTCATGCAATTACAGGTCTGGATATTGGACGTGGTTACTGGCTAAGTTCCATAACAACATAAATTGTTTGACTGATCATTGACTTACGCTTGGGGGAAGATATACTATGATATAAGTCATACTTCAGTAGCTTGCCACTTACTCGGCACACTTAGTTTCTCTACCGACTCATATCATCTCTAAGGTTCATTTTGTTCTATCACATTTTCTATGGTTGGGTTCAGATATGGGTCATAAAATCCATCTGACCATCTGGGAACATATCTCCAGGCCTAAGGCACTTGATGGTTTGGGAATTATAAACAATTTTTTTTGGATGGTCCCTGCTTATCAAATCTCTTTGGAGAGAATTATTTGGCACCAGTATATGGGCAGAGATTATTAAAGAAAAATATCGAAAGTATAATACCTTCTCGGTCTAGCTCAGGATGGGTGAGATTGGTAAGAAGAGTGGATCAGTCATTTGGTTGAGTTTTTGGAAGATAAAATCATGGTTCCTGAAAAAGATTCATTGGTCTTTCAGTATGGGCAATAATATTATTATTGGGAAAGATCATATTATGGGTGCTCATAGGGACTCAGATCTTACTGTTGCAACTATTGAATAACTTCACCAAAGGGGCATGTTCTACCTAGCACAGGTTATTGGTAGTTGGAACGGGATCCACCCTATTTGGAAAACAGAAAGGGAGATTAATTTACACAGAGATAGCGCACTTGAATGGGATGGATTTGTCCGAGATATCAGGTAGGCTAGGCTTTGCAGTAATCCAAGGGGTGACTCAATGATATGGAGTGGGATACTGTGGAAGGGATACATTGAGGTTGCTGAAAACAATAGGTATTTTATGGATAACTTATATAACTCTATCACTGCCCCCTGGCTTCTTCACATATGGAACTAGAACATCCATTTAAATATCACATTGTTCATCTAGTTAACTTGCCAAAACATGATTCTTACATGGGATAACCTCATAAGAAGGGGATTTCATCGTCTGAGATGGTGTCCCCTTTGTGGTGTTGCAGGTGAGTCTGTTACACATCTCTTTTTATATTCTAATATTTCCAAATAGATTTGGTTGCAGATCCTCTCTTATTGCAGGTTTTATTTTAGACAATTTGATTATGTGGAAGCATGTATGAGTTGGTGGTATTCCACTCATGGTGCTCACAGATACCTCCCCTGTTTTTATTTTGGGAATTTGGCAAGCGTGGAACAAATTCATTTTTTATGGGATCTAGGTCAACAAATTTTGCATATGCTTCAAAATTATCACTTGGTTGGAGACACATGATATGTGCCCTGAGATCATAAAAGACCTTACTGTTAGACTTTTTCATCCATAGATCAACATGTCAATTGGATTCTTCGATGGTGCAAGGCTTAGTGGACATTGTGGATGCGGGGCATGGCTCAGGATCAACAAAACAGAAAACTGCAAGCTACATTGGTTTGCATGCAATGAAACAAATTCCAAAGCAAAGACATGCACCCTATGGGGCCTTCTCTGGTTTTCCGGAGAAAAATATCCTGAGACCATACATATCTATGGGGATTCCAAGACTCTTATTGATGGTGCCCAATACTTCACATCATATGATCCACTAGATCTCCGTGGATTGATGATTCATGCTAAACCACTCATCAGATCATTCCAGGTTTTCTGCATACAACATGTCTATAGGGAATCAAATACTACTGTAGATTCTCTCTCCAAAGTCGACCTTAATGATGAAGAAGGGCCATAAATTCTTGTCACTATTTTGATGGGACTATATGTGAAATGGGGACCATAGGTTTACCATAAAAATGATGGACTAGACATATGGGGTGTACCCATTGGGATGTGTGACTATATTTCAAGACTTTATATTTAGATTTAATTAATAAGCATATAAAAAATTAATATTCACAATAAATTCCCAACTCCCACCTCCCCCCCAAATGTCCAAAAGTTGTCCTTATATATATATATATATATATATATATATATATATATATATATCCATTTTATCATAAAATTTAAAATAATGGTTCACTTTAGTAACTATTATATTTCAAGACTTCATATTTAGATTTAATTAATAAGCATATAAAAAATTAATATTCACAATAAATTCCCCCCTCCCACCCCCAGACCCCCCCACACACATATAAAACTAACATCTATGCAATGCATATCACATTAAAAAAAACATGACAAATAAAAATACCATCTCTATGTAATATTAGAGTTTTAGTAACATTTAAAATAAAAATATTTCTATGTGACATTCATATAAATACAAATAATATTATTAAGAACGAACATATATCTCTCTAACCTCCAGATCTACCAGGTACTCAGGAATCAAATCTCTTGAGGTACAAATCATTTCTCAAGTTTTGCACTAAAAAAGAGATGTGTATTTAAAATATTTGATTCCTCTTGATGTTTGGTAGATCCCGAGTTAAGATGGATCTATGTTACTTTTTTTTTCCAGGAACGAAAAATCAACAAGTTTTATATTATAAAAAATATTTTTAAATGAACTAATATTATGATATAAGAAAAATGTTATTTGTTAGTTCCAATGAAAAGCATCATTGTATGGAGAAATTCCTATGTGGAATTCATATTACAGTAAACATCAACATAAAAGGAAAATGTCCCATGAAAACCATGTACCAAAACTAGTGAGACTCGAGAAAGAACTTGTAGATCTAAATACAACAACAAAAATATAAATCATAGCTATGTACTTCATGTCTATGAAACTTATAGCCAACAAAGAGTTCATGAAATAGGAACCTTGTCAGAGGAATGTTGTGACAAAAAGTAGTGTAGTTTATCTCGCCCATTTGATGAGATCAAATATCTAACTATGATTATGCACCCATAATAGGGTTATGCTCCCTGTATATATGGGAAAAAGAGATCTCTTTGAAAATCTCAATCAAGGTCATGATCCTAAGCATCTAGTTAGATAAAAGAGGAGGTTCGAAAAAATTACCTATGATTGACCCAGTCAATACTGACTTTGGAGTCCCCAAAAACATACAGAGTCTCAATAGATAGGCAAGGGGCACAAAAAAGAAGACCTAAAAGTTTCAGGATCTTCACCCTAGAATTGGTCCTAACACCACTATTCCAACTAAAAATATAATATTGTTCCAGAGAAAAAATGATATATGTGTCACAAGCACATACCATTTTTTGCCTCGCCCCATCGGAAAAATCAACATGATATTTTCCCCAATAATTGATAGGATGAAAACAATTGATAATTATCCTTTTAGCCACAAATATATATTCCTTGAAGTATGAATATATGTTTTACAGTTCCTGTTAATATAAAATGAAATATTATAAAAATGAGAGCATTTCTGCATTTCCAAATACCCCAAGATATAAAGAAAGGGAGTCTTTTGACAACCATGTGTTTAATATCCCTAACCATAAATCACTCATTAAACAGATGATCCAGGTGGATATTGGTGGCCACTCACCTGTTCCACTTGGGCCCCCAACATTGTTTCCTTTCAGTTTCCTTAATTCTAGCGCAACTTTCTATTTTTGTCAGTTTTTCGAGTCTTGGACTTCCGAAGGCATTTTGAGGCCGTAAACAACTTTTTTTTTGAAAATATGCCAAGCCCATACCACATTGAGTAAGACCTTGACATAAAATTTTATTGTCCTTGGATAGATATTTGTAATGAGTTATTGTGTGCATCAAACAAAAATCATATGCCAAAATTACAACCCCAGGAAGTTGGCGTTCCAACTAATCCTAAAGGGTCCCACAAATTTTTGTTGCTTCATATCCTAAGGTTAGATTTATGGATGCTTAGGGTTTTCCATTATTTATCAATAATAAAAGTTCCTTAGAGCCTCACCATAACATAGTTCAGGAGGCATGTATCCATTACATCTCTTCTCAGAGATAAGCTACCATTTTCCGAGCTAGTTTATTTCTCTTATGTATGCAGATAATTTTCAACTGTTGTTATTTATTAATTTTTTTTTAGTTTGAAAGTCTATTTCATTTCGTTCCCTCATAAATCTAGATCAATAGATGCATAAATCTAGTGAGCATCAATGTTTAATCACTGTAAAACCCTAATCTAAATGGCCACAATGAATGGACATTTGAGGAATAAGTGTATAAAATTCTCAGATTCACCCTGCCACATATGACATTTATCACGAACTTGGAAACCGCTCATGCCTAGGTTCTTTAAAGTGAGAATATTGTTATGCCATTCCAACCACCCAAATCATTTTAATTCAAAGGCATATGCCAAGACCAGACATTTCAATCCCATCTATTCACCGAGGAAAACATATGCAAAGGAGATAGGTGACTGTAAATCTCTTCCACATAAATAATATCCTAAAGGGTCTTCCCATCCCATTTGAGAGTGTTTGTCCCATCTCAAAATGAGATGCCCACCCCATATAGGTTATCAATATATTCATCCCAAATCGTCGCCATATATCCAACTAATCCCATCTCATTGGATCTAAACCATATAGGATATAGAACGATAAGATCATTTACATATCAAATTTGGTTAAGGAAGAATATACCCTTGTCATGTATGTGTTGGATTATCTCCACGGCAAATATGTCATGTTCATGAAAGCCCCTAATCATATCCAACCCAATATCCACTTCAACACCTCAACCAATCGCCTACTGAAGATTTTAAAGTAACCAATAATTTAATTTCATGGAACCATTCCATATGTACGAGCATTTTCTTGTGGACCCAACACCTCTTTTGATCCAAGTCTGAAGATACTATTTCATTAAATATTTTTCCAACATAATCTGTTGTGATAAGCCATATCCAAATATTACACATGAAAAAATCTTAATATTTAGGGCCCATCCAAATTTCTCCAAGTATTTTAAACCCCAACCTCCCTCTTCTTTTCACTGAGAGGAACCTTTAGTCAAACTAGATGAATCTTGTCTTGTCCACAAGCACCAGTCCAGATAAAATTTGAGATGATGGATATAATTTTTTTAATGAATTTTTTGGGGAAACAAATATAAATGCATCCAATATATAAAGATACTCTATAATACGGATTTAGCAAGTGTCAGTCTTCTACCAAGCAACAACCATTTATGTGCCCACGACTTCAATCAGGTCCCATACTTTTTAATTAACCACTCCTAATCCTTTATATTATAGCAATTTGGTTTTAAATTAAAAACAAGGTATTTGAACTCGTTATCTAGATTAGAAACATCAACAGAAAAAGTGTTTGCAATATCATATATCTATGTTTGGTTCTTTGAGGCATGAATGAGAAGATATTTTCTTTTGTTCATGTACAACCCTGAAGCTTCCCTGAAACTAGAAATGATCTGAAAAAGATGCACCCATTGAACTAAGAAAACCTATCCAAAAAAAATAATATCATCTACAAAAATGAGATGGGAAACATAGGCCTTTCTCCTGATCAATATACTTGGAGATAAACCCCTATGCCTAGCCTCTGATATCTACCTATTCAAGCCATCAATAACCAATAGGAATAATAATGGACATAGGGATCACCCTTATCTCAACTCATGAGAAGATTTGAAGAAGGGAGATGACACGTCATTTATCAGTGCAACATAATTAACCAAAGATACACACATCATAATCCATTCCATAACCCTCACCGAGAGACCAACTTTAAGTGAGATCATTTCAAGAAAATCCCAATCGACACAATCATAAGCTCCGTTTAAGTCCATATTTAAGATTAATTCCTCCATACGAACCTTGATGGAAAGAATACTCTCGTAGGCAGTCACCGCTGCATCCTAAATCTACCTATGCTTTAGGAAACCAAACTGTTTATGGGAAATAAAGTAGGAGAGTTTATATTTTAAGAAAGAAGAAAAAAAAATGATATCATTTTATATATAATGTTGCACAATGATACTGGTCAAATATCACAAAAAGAGGAGGCATTATAATTCTTTGGAATGAGAGAAATAAACATTGAGTTTCAAGAACCCAAAATATTGCATCCATTCCTCGGTTCTTCAGCTAACCTAAGCAAATCATGGTCGATGATATCTAAGAAGTGGATAAAAATTTCCATAGTTCATCCATATGGCCCTGGGCACTTATCCTTGGTAAATGATTTAAGGAAAAATTTGATTTCATCCATTGATATCGTACCTCCAATCAACCTATCGTCCTCCTCAGATAACATCTAAGGATATGACCGAATAAAATCAAGTTGATTGTTGATATCCTCCTCTGCTCTAGCTCGGAAAGGAATCCTAAAATATCTAATACCATCCTTGTGCAAATCCTTCAATTTGGTTAGTTTTTCCCCTCACTATCCAATATTTCCCTGATAATGTTCATCTACATTCTCTGAGAAGTAAAATTGTGAAAGAATTTAGTGTTTTTATCATCAAGCTCAATCCAAGTGGCGTGACTCTTTAATCTCCATTCTTCCTCTTGTAACCTCAAAATGTGTTGCTTGTGTGCTTCAAGTTCCATAATCAAAACTTGATTTTCCTTAGATAAAAAACCCGAGACAAAAGGGTCATATAACCTTGTATTTTCCCTCTCAATATCCCCCAATTCTTTCCTTTGACGCCACCTTTTTTCTATTTCCCAACATTGAACCACCTTTTTTAATGCCCATAATTTATCACAAACAAGCCCCTTCAAAGAGGACCCCTGAAGATAAGGCGAAGAGGTCCAAGTATGTCTTACTAGTTGCAAAAAATATGGTTCCCTAAGCCATGAGTGACTAAATTTGAAAGGGAGTCCCCTCCAGACACAATCTCCTTTCCATTGTAAAATGATTGGAGAGTGGTTAGATAGTAAGGTTGGTGAAACCAAAGATCTCATACATCCCAATTGTTCCACTAATTTTTTGTGAACTAAGAACTAATCCAACCTCTTAATGATACTTTCCAAGCTATATCATTCATTCCACCATGTCGGGATGAGTGGGTTCGGTAGGATGTCCACAAGGAAGTTCTTATCAAATAATATTTGGAAAAAAAGATCCCATAGGGTCCATTATGCATAAGGACTCCCATATTTTAGCCCCAAATACCATGAGGTACAAGTCCCCAACCAAATAAGGGATGTCTTCTTTAGTAAACCACATTCTTCCAACCTATTCTAGAAATATATTCTTTTTTCACATGCAATGTAGCTATTTAGGATGTGGATTCTACTTGGAGATCCCCTAATGAAACCTGTTAATAGAAATTATCCCTACAAAAATTTTGAAAGATAGAAAGTCGACCATCAAGAGATTCCACAAGGCTACAAGACCTCTCGAGAATCTAGTAGCATCAGTTAAGACAATTTTCCATTGAGGACATATTTTGAGAAAATATCACTAGGCCCTATCGCCTGCCACCATAGTCTCTTGAATCAAGATAATTGCAGGAGATACAATTTTAATAAGATGCTTTACAAAATTTCTTTTTGGGACATCCCAAGTCCCCTCAAATTAAGGGACAAAATATTCGTGATGGAGGAGATCTATGCTACTTTATCTGAATTAAAGATGTCAACTTTATGAAACCATTTCATTCTCTTAATAAGGGAAAAAAGTTTTGGAAATCCTCATATTGTTTTCTTCTTATTTATCCTCAAAGATAGGATATAGTTCCTCAAAAACATAAATATGGACAAACAAAATGAGAGAGATAATTGTAATTTCTATTCTCATAAAAATGGAAATTACTCTTTGCTAGATAAATAAGATGAGATGGAGAATTGTAATTTTTATTCCCATAAAAATGGAAATTACACTTTTTTGGGAAAATAAGATGAGAGAGAGAACTGTGATTTTCATTCCCATAAAAATGGAAATTACACTTTTTTATAATACCATAACACCTTCTAACCTAGTAAAACAAAGATCATGTGAAGAAAACAACATAAAACTTGCTCCATATTCCTACCAAAGGTTCAATCTAAATTCAAAATAAATGGAAAAATATTCTTATATATTTATTTCTCAAAATAAAGGTCCCTGCTCAAAAGATCCTCAAAGATTTTAGTATAAATATTTCAACTTATAATCATATGTAAAAAAGACTACTTAATTGAGAAAAATTAAGAGCTATTAAGATATATTTTTTTTTTCAACTAAAACGGGTATGGATTTTTATTAATAAAGAGCTCCAAATGGCCAAAGCCTTACAATCTTCAGTGCAGGACTTTTACATTTTCCTGTTACAAGTTGATGTCTTTTTCATGGGATGCAAATTTTTTCTGGTTCTCCCTCGTTTATGCTGAGGTCTCCTTGGCTCAAAAGACATCCTTTATTGGCATAATAGTCCGCTTCTTTATTTGATTCTCTGAGAATATGGTAGAATTTAAAGGAAGTGAAGTCTTGTAGGATATATCTCAGTCTTTGCAGATTCTTATTTAAGTTGGCATCATTAAATTGACCTTTCGAATGTATCATTTTGATCAGGATTTCTGAATCATCGAATGCTTGCAGCTCTCGGTGTCCTCTTTCTTTAGCTATTTGACATGCTTTTGTCAAGCTCAGGATTTCTGCTTGATTGTTGGATCGTTGTCCTAGTCCCCAACAAAAGGTTTCTTTGGTGCTTCCGTCAGAAGAGTATATGAGTCCTCCAGCTCCCGCTATCCCAGGGTTCCCTTTTGAGGCACCATCAAAGAAGACTGTAGTTATTCCTTGCTGCCTCCACCAACTCTGAAATATTTCATCCTTATCTCTTAGCCTCCACTCAGGATTGAGTTGGGGTTTTCCAATACTGTGGATCCGTTGGGTTAATGCAAGGATTCCAAACCAGCTCTTTTCCTCCTGCTGCACCGAAGAGTCATCTTTGAGTTTTGGGGAGTTCAAAGTTTCCAAGAGGAGGCCTTTTTCTTTTGCAGCTACCGTGTTGGGTGTCCAGGCTGCATTGTTGAATATCTACTCATTTCTAGCTAACCATAGCTTCCAACACACAAATTTGGGAATGGTGATCCAGATTTTGGCCCATGAGGAGTTGAGGGAGGACAAAGGATAGCAATATTTCCATGATAAAAATAAGTCCACTACTAAAATTTTAGTGGGGATTGCCGCCTTGAGTCCTTGGAGTATGAGTGCGCAAACTTTGTTTGCAAATGATAAGTCTACAAACAGATGATCCATGGTTTCCATGGCCTCTTTACATAGTGAGCATCTATGAGGACCTGCTGTTTTCCTTTTCAATAAGTTTTCACCAGTCAAAATCATTTTATACATTAATATCCAGAAGAAGAAGTTAACCTTGGGCAGCGCCAATGGATACCATACCTCCATCCAAAACCTTGCAGGGAGAGATCTATCTCTGTGTGATTGTAACAACTCGTAACCTTTGGCTGAGGAGTATACTCCTGTAGGTCCCCAACCCCATTTATCTTTTTCTGTCTTCTGCACTAGAGTTGCTTCACGAAGTTGTTCTTTTAGCGTTTCTGTTTGCTGTGATAAATGATATGGTTGTTAGTAAAGTTCCAATAAGTCCAGAATCCAGATTTGTCCCATTTTGAGATATCATATATTGTCTTATCTCCTCTGCTTTCGAGAAGCTTGTAGATTTCTTGCAGGCTATCATTCGATGCTAAGGTCAACTACCCCATTATGCGATCTGTTCTCAACTTGACACACTTACCATTCCCAGGGATATGATACATATTTTGGGAGAAGAATCGCAATCCTTTGATACACAGTTGCCATAGCAGCGTACTCCTTTTGTTGTTTGCATTTTGCAGGTTTCTGAGCTTTTCATTTGGTATATATTTATGCCTCAATGTTTTGTTGACAGGGTGATTGGGGTCGCTGTGGAGCTTCCATAGTATCTTGCATCCCAGAGCTGTATTGGTGAGGTCCGGATCACGAATTTGAAGGTCGCCTTCTCTCATGGTTCTCTTTATTGTCTCCCATTTAACCAAATGGAATTCGTTCTAATTTCCTTTGCCTCCATGCCATAGAAAATCTCTCATGATTTTATTAATTTGCCCTAAAATCGACTTTGGTGCCATGAGGTAGGACACTTGATATATTGGCAAAGATGAAAGAACGGATTTTATCAGAGTTAATTTGCCACCATGAGTTATCCATTGACCTCCCCATGCAGCGATTTTGCCTTTGATTTTTGTTATTACCCCTTCCCACAGATTGACTCTGTTTGTGCCCAATGTTAATGTCAGTCTAAGATAATTGATTTTGTCCCATTTTGAGTATCCGTTAAACCCCAAATTGCGAGCTATGTTTTGAGTTTCTTCCTCTTCTACATTTCAACTATAGACTGTGTTTTTTCTTTCACTGATTAGTGCTCCAGTTGCTTTGCAGTAGGCTTGGAGAGTATTTTTGAATGTAGAGGCTATTCTGTTTGAAGCTTCGCCCGGCATGAGGGAATCATCTGCGAACAGGGCATGATTTATTGCTTTGAGATCCTTAGTTATTTTCAAACATGGGGCAGCTCCTACTATCATGTCTTGCTCCAAATTTTTGCTCAATGTATCTACCATTAAAATGTAAAGAAATGGAGAAAGAGGGCATCCTTGCCTCAGCCCCCTCGTGGCTTGGAAGAAATCAGTTGGCCTCCCATTTACCAAAGGTGCAATCCAAGGACTTATGGTACAATATTGGATCAGTTTGAAAAATTCTTGGTTGAATCCGAAGGAAAGTGGAACTTGATAGAGCAAGGATAGTTTTACTCTATCGAATGCATTGGCCATGTCTAACTTGATTAGCATGCCTTTCTCATTTCTAAGGTTGTTGGAGTGCATGGCTTCCTGAACTTGAATTACGTTATCCAGAATGTGTCTCCCATTGACGGAGGGACTACTTCGGGGGTTCCTGCGTTTTTCCCTTGCTCCTTGGTTCCTTTCCCATTAGGAGGGGATTTGGATTGTTCACTGCAGTCCTTATTTACTTCCGACTCTTTTGCAACCTTACTGGGCTCTGCATTTTGAGATCCTGATTTCGACATGGGGTTGGAGTTCCCATATTTTTGTTCTTGCCCCAATGGCCCAGGGTTGTTTTCCTTTGTTATTCCTTTACTTCTAGGTTTTGTTATCCCTGCTTTTTGCACTATGGTCCATTGTTTTGCTTTCTCGTTCTCTTATGCTTCCTTTTTTTTTCAATGTCTTGCGAAATGCCCGTAGCCATGACAGTGCTAGCATTTGAAGGGTAATTACTCATAGTCTAGCTCCTGGATGTGCGTCCAGTCTACTGTAGTAAGATTAATTGCCTCTGGAAACCCTACTTCCAGATCAACCTCCACGTAGATCCGTGCGCATGAGTACTGATCCTTTCGCATTGCTTGATCAATATACCTTCCAAGCGAATTGCCGATGGCTTGCAGTGATTTTTTATTCCAGCAATGTAAAGGAAGATGAGGTAGGCAGACCCAAACTGGAACGACAGACGGCACATACTAGGATGGGTTGAAATCAGGGGTCCATTTGTTCAGGCATAAACCCTGAGGCCCCATGAAGTATGGGCCATTTCTGAAGATGAGATTTTTATCCTCAGAGCTTTCGAACACGAATACATAGAATCCTTTTCCTACAAAGTGGATCTTGATTCCTTCTCATATGAGTGGCATCCAATTCCTCTACACCCAAGCTTCAACGGATTTGGGAGAAGGCCAAAGCCCGGTAAACTGTCCTATGAGCCGTCTGTCTGCAAGATTGACTGTTGATCTGCATGTTTCTGCAATTGGCAATTCCACGATTGGGATGAAATCCAACTTTTTGATGAATTTTTGCTGAGTCTCAGACAGTGGTCTCTTGAGAGATCCAGCGATGAGCTTCTTGAATGCGAGGAGTTCGGGCAGGGGAGGGGAGGGATCGGCACCCCCACCGGCCTCCATTAGAGCTGCAAACCTCTGAAGAGGTCTCTGTGTCAGCGTTGTCTAGGTCACAGGCTATGCAGCGTAGTACAACGAAAAATGCTATTAAGATATTTAAAGCATAAAGGACCATCTACATTCTTCTGTCAACACCATACCCTCAAACAACTACTATCCTTATTTAATAATTTATTAGATTCCTAATTCAATTTGATATATTTATATATGAAGAAAATGAAGTCAAATGAGACAACAAATTCCTAAAGAAATCACCCAGGGACCTAGTTGAACGTTAAAAACAATGAACAATCATTTATCCAATTTATGACTAAAGGAGGAGTCTAGAAAAAATTTAAGATGCTTTACATTTTTGTCCATGACAAACTTTAAGAGAATTCTTAAAGCATGAACTCAACATGATTTCTTAAACATGCCTTAACATTAGCCGTGAATTTTCCTTAACATTAGCCTTGAATTTTATGAAGTGGGATTTAGAAAGAAACTAAACCCCTAACATTCCAAAAACAAGATTAATAGCTACAACGTAACATAGTCTATGCTTCTACCGCTAATTATTTATTAAGGTTGTGCAAAGTGCAGAAAAAGCACAATGAAAACTTCCTCCACACTCTGCACACTGACATATCACAATGAAAATCATTTTTTATCCACACTTTCTCATAGAAATTGATAAAATTTATTAAAAAACAAAATTGATTTTGTCATAAACTTAAAGTTAAATTTGATTTGGTCAAAGTCAATGTTTAATTGTGTGAAGGAAGCTTCCTCAACATAATGAAATCTCCGCACAATGAAACATTGATCTGTGTAACTCCGACTACGTGCATGCATTGAATAAATGATTATGGTCACAAAAACAATGTGTGTTCTTTACATGCACTTTGACAAGTTATATATTTAATTATTAAATAAATATTTAAGCTTTTGATAACATTTTTTTCCCAGGAAAAAGTGTAATTTTATTAATGAAAACAAAATTACATGTTGAACTGGCTAAATGCTGCATCATCAAGTCAGAGACCAAATGATAAATAGAGACAAGCAGAAAAAATAAAGATAATATACATGATGGGAGAAAGCTAAGCTTTTCGCCCCTTCTTTTTCTCAACCCTTCGCCATTCCCCTTGGGATGGCGTCGACGAGACAAGAGCAAGATGGTTCCCCACGTCCACTTTGGCATTGTCCTTGTCTGAGTCTAAGTTATCTGATGTGTGAAAGCGCTTATTCCCACTGATATCCCCCTCGTCAGGGATCAAGTCGGCCTACACCCTGTGATTCCTACCTTCTGATTGGTCTTGAGGGGTTCCCCCTTGTGTTTCAGGTTCCATTGGATTCTAACTTTTCTCTTGTGGGGATGGTTCATCCTCTGCTTCATCCTCCTCCTCTTCAGGTTCTGGTGGGGGATATTGCCATCCTTTGGGTTTTTTCCCTAGATTATTTTTCCTTCTAGTGTCCTTTTTGGCTTCTAGACACAAGTTGTGTAGATGCCCTGTTTTTCTACAATTCCTACATCTGAAATCTGTATTCTCATAATCGAAGATCTGTGTCCAAATTCTCTTGTTGTGGATTAGTCAGATGATGTCCAGAAGGCCTTTGCTAAGGTCTACCTCAACACATATGTGTGCATAAGTGAATACCCTTTCCTCTATTCTTTGGGAGTCCATTTTTATGAATTGTCCAAAACTGTTGCCAATGCCAACTAGAACTCTGCCCTCCCAGAAATGAAGGGGGAGATTGTGCATTCAGACCCAGACTGGCATTCTAGAGATGACCATGGTGTTTGCATCAAAATCAAGGAACCAGGGAGTGGTGAACAGGCCGGTTGAACCCCAGAACCATGGACCTTCCTGTAAAATTTTGTCTCTAGCTTCAGGGGTTGGGAATTTTACAATAAAGAAACCTTTTGAGCAAAGGTGAATATCGCATTCTAATGAACAATTTATTAAAATCTAGTGGAAGAGCTCTACTGCTTTAGACCATAAGCAGTTAAAATGACAAATAATTGCCAGGGATTCATAGGAGGCACATTGCTCATCAGTTTCTGTAATATCGATGTTTAATTTTGGGGTGTAGTTTAGCTACTCCACTATATGTGGGATTGAAGAGTTTCCTTTCTATTTGGATTGTTTAGAGGCTGTCTTCTTCCCCTGTAGAATGTTATTGAATGATAGTCCCCCATTTGCTTGCTTCTGTTTTGATCTTGGGCCTATCTGTGTCCTGCCTACCAAACCTATTTTGCCCTTGGTTGTCGCGCCCCCCCCCCCCCCACGTAATCTCAGGTTGAGTGTAATGGGGGAGTCAGCATGTATATGATACACCATCAAGGGTCGGTGGTCCTGTAGTATTTTGCCTTCAAACATCAATCTCTGTCAATGGCCAGGGTATCTGTATTTCCCCATGATTCTTTGCTTCATATTTAATACTGTGTCTGTATTTTTGACTCAGAGTAAACTTGAAGCCCTAATGGGAGTTTTTAAAAAAAATTGGAAATATTTTGGGCTTACCTAGTGCCTGGGTCCCATCTGAACCATCTAGTGCGAGGAGACAGCTTCCCCTTTAATGCTAGAGGCTATCCGCGCAGCAGGGGGAGGATCGATCGTTGTCAATGGTCGGACCGAACAGAGTATATTGGGCCTAACAGAGCGGGTGTATGCCCAAAACCCCTCTTCCCAGCACCAACAGATCGACAGCTTCATAGGAGACCCAGGTTTGCACGTGGAGGGGCATTGCATCGGGCCATCTGCCGCCACAGAGTTAGCAAGAGCAGTAACCATGTGGAGGACGAAGGATCCAACATCTTGGCAACCAGGTTTCCAGAAAAGGTGGAGCTTCCAACCAAAGTCCATTCCCAAAATTCTAAAACCACCCTCGGCCCGTTGCAAATCTCCTTGTAGCCTGCCTTGGGCAAGTAATAAGTGAGCCAGTCTGTCTATGCAGTTGCTGGGCAAAACCCCAACTGGGTTCACTCCCTATGTTCGAATCCTTCCGAAGTTAGATGTCTACCATAGTCGTCAGGGAGACAAAACCATTTGGGTCGGTGAGCAGCTACACCAGGACAAAATGGGGGGGAAGTCCATGGGGAGCCCATGGGGTAAGTCGGGAGGAGTAACCGCATAGGCTCGGCCCAACCCTTGCCTCCATGAATGGGGGTCTTCGTGTCTGTTCTTCGGGCCCTCCAAGGAGCTGAAAATGGCTGCCGAATCCAGAAACTCGTTCGCGCAAAGGATAAACCATAGCTCCATGTTTTTCTTGATTAGCTGTTGCAATAGTGTTGTCTCATGAATGTTCTTTTTATATAGGTGTAGTCTAACTTATATATGAAATAATCGTTTCACTAGAATTCACCAAAATTCGCCAATACAATTTTAAGATTTTTTGTTCTTTAAAATACATTTTTGAATGCATAAATGGATTCATCACCCTCGAAAACCCCCAGGGCTCTTGAATTATGCAAATTAAACAATTTAAACTCAAGTTTTTAAAAATATCTCTCGGATTTTGATTAAAATTAACTAGAAAAAATGTCGTGAAAAAAGGTCATTTCGTCTATATGTTAGACTACACCTTTATATATATGTGGAGGAAATATATATATATATATATTCTTATTTGCTTTAAGAAAAGAAAATGTACATGTGGATAAATAAATTAATTACAAAGACTAATTTAACATTGAATTTTTTCAAAATGAAATTTGGAGTTTTCACAACACTTTGAAAAATAAAACTCATAGATTATTGTAATATGAGATCCTGCTCTCAACTTCAACAAAACAATTTATTCTATCATAAGTCCTTTTTTTTTTTTGTAAACTTGGTAGATCCTTCCATTTTCATTAATATATGAGAAAATTACAACCACATTAAACTAGTTAGGTGGCCTTAACTTGCCCAACGGGAAACCAAGTTTGTTGGCCACCTAACCGAATGATAAACCATCCAGTCACAAAAGGTGACAAGTCTTTCTACCCAAGCTATATAAGTTTGTATATCATGTCCTTATCCATACTCTGTTTTCCTATAAACATATAGAACTTCAAAATGAAAATTAAAAGCTATTCGAATATGAACTAGTCAAAAATTAAAAACCAATAATCCTCCTAGTCATCTTGCTCAACAGAATCAAATTCAACAGGAGCTGGGTCCTTAGCATTGGAACTAGGTAGCATTGTCTGTGAGAGGGGACATGGGAAGTGACTCTCGTTGTGGCCGAGGTGTCCATCCTGCTTTTGCATTTGGAATTACAGTTTCTGGAAGTCTTACTTGTAATTGGGGAAGTCTTGCATTGTTGTCACCATGCTCACTGAAATTTGCTCCAAGGCCTTTCCCAGGAGGCTTTTCATGATCCAATATAGGTATAAGGTCTGCTTTAACTGTGTCACCCGCTCGCGAGTATGCCGAGGGTCCGACACTATCGCTTGCCATTGCTCCATATATATGTCTGTTGCGATCGCCTGACGGTTTAGGTGGACTGCCCATTCCTCAATCGATCTCCTAATCTCTTAAATGGTCCCTCTGTGGTATGCATTGGCCACTTCATTTATGAGGCTGGTGACCAGCTTATGGCCTCTTCTTCCACTCAATGATCTGGGTTTTTCCTCCTACTTAGCCGCCTAAGGCCTCATACTATGGCTCCTTTCCTTCACTTCCCTTGCCATCACAATTCGGTCCTGGTACTTGGTGGAAAAATGGGTGTTTCCAAATCTCTGTACAGGTGGGGGTTCAAAGTCCCTATTTTTTTTTAGAAATTGATAAAATTTATTATTAAATAAATTTGATTTTGTCATAGTCAACGTTTCATTGTTCAAAGCTTTCGTTGTATGGGGGAAGCTTCATCTGCACAATGAAACATTGATCCCTACAATTTTGGCTTCTTTAAATGCATTCATAAATGAAACTAAATTTTATTTCATAATAATATTAATTGTTTTTAGAAATTGATAAAATTTATTATTTCTTTTGTAAACCTTGCACGACTACATCTTCATCATGTCCAATATAGCACCCGAATTGGGGCAAGGAGTGCCTTAACAGAGCAACTGATCACCATCTATCCAAGACGTTGTGCATAAGTGATACAATTTATTATTAAATCAAATTGATTTGATCATAAAGTTAAATTAATTTAATTTATATTTATGATTTTTTGGTTTATAGTTTTTTAATGAAAGTTTTCAATGTAAGCACCACACAATGAAACAGGTTCCTACAATTATGGTTCTCAGTTTGCACTGCAATTTTATCACCACGTGGACAATTGATAAAATTTATTATTAAAAAAAATTGATTTGATCATAAATTTGAATTAATTTAATTTATATTTATGATTTTTTGGTTTATAGTTTTTTAGTTTCTACAATTATGGTTCTCAGTTTGCACGGCAAGGTTATCACCACAAAAACAATGTGCATTCTCCAAGTGCACTTTGACAAGTTAAATATTTAAACCTTTGATAGATCTTTATATATGTGGAGAAGGAATATGTATATATAGTGTCTATCATGGGTTATTTAAATTCTTATTTGATTTAAGAAAAGAAAATGTGCATGTGTATAACTAAATTAA
Organism: Pinus tabuliformis; assembly: GCA_031772625.1. Taxonomy (NCBI): domain Eukaryota; kingdom Viridiplantae; phylum Streptophyta; class Pinopsida; order Pinales; family Pinaceae; genus Pinus; species Pinus tabuliformis. The sequence goes on from CM062807.1 coordinate 1,044,095,045, forward strand.
TTACAAAGAGTAGTTTAGCATTTAAATTCTTATTTGCTTTATGAAAATAAAATGTACATATGTATAACCAAATTAATTACAAATATTATTTTAGCATTGATTATTGCAAAATGAAATATATAGTTTTTCACAACACTTTGAAAAATAAAACCCATAGTTTAATTTATTATAAGATCTAGATTTCAACTTCAACAAAATAATCTATTGTATCATAAGTCCCCATTATTTTTAGAAATTAATAAAATTTATTATTAAATAAATTTGATTTGGCCATAGTTAACGTTTCATTTGCATAGTTTTCCTTATGCAAAGGAAGTTTCCTCAGCACAATGAAAGTTTTCATTGTAAGCTTTGCACAATGAAAGTTTCCATCGTAAGCTCTACACAATGAAAGCTTCGCACAAAGAAATTTTACAAAATTAAACATTGAACCCCACAACTCTGACTTCCTTGCATGTATTCATAAATGAAACTGAATTTCCTTTCATAATAATATTAATCGTTTTTAGCACTTTATCAAATTTATTATTAAATAAATTTGATTTGGTTACAAAGTTAAATTAATTTGATTTATATTTATGATTTTTAGGTTTATAGTATTTTAATTAAAGCTTCCATTATGGGGAGGATAATTGTTTTTATTAAATAAGTTTTATCTGGTCATAAAGTTAATTTAATTTAATTTATATTTAATATTTTTAGGTTTATATTTTAAGTGGAGCTTTCCTTGTGCGGGGCTTTTACTGTCTGGAGAAATCTTCCTCTGCACAATAAAACTTTCACTGTAAGCTTTGCACAAGGAAAGCTTCACACAATAAAACAATGATCCCTGTAATTTTGGCTTCCTTGCATGCATTCATAAATGACACTTAATTTGATTTCATAATAATAGTTTTTTTTTGGCAATTGATAATTTTTTTTATAAAATAAATTTGATTTGGTCATAAAGTTAAATTAATTTTATTTATATTTATGATTTTTAGGTTTATAGTTTTTGAATGAAAGCGTCACATAATGAACTTCTTCAAAATAAAACAGAGATAAGCTTCCCCCACACAATGAATGCTTCACACAAGGAAGCTCTGAATAATGAAACATTGATACCTATAACTTTGGCTTCCCTATATGCATTCATAACTGACAGTGAATTTTCTTTCATAATAATACTAATTATTTTTAGTAATTGATAACATTTATTATTAAATAAATTTGATTTAGTCATAAACTTAAATTAATTTAATTTATATTTATGATTTTTAGGTTTATAGTATTTTAATGAAACCTTTCATTTCGTGGAGCGTAAAATTTATTATTAAATAAGCAATAACCAAAATAATTATCATGTCTCACTTACCAATGAAATATTCCTTTTGTAAAATGGTTTTGTAGAGCTCCTATGCAGTGACGACTAGGTTTTTCCCCAAGTCAACCCTTCTCCTTTTCCCTTGTTACACAACATTTTGTCACTGTCCCTATACTCCTCGTTCCATGATCCTAGAGGACCTCTACAGTGAACCCAACATGCTTCCCCTTCATGAAGAAACTCCCATTGTGTCCCTCTTCATGAGTAGAACAATTCCCTTTTGCATCATTTCCCAAAAATCTTTTGTTTTTCCCAGTTTACAAGACCGGCGGTAATGACTAGTGTCCTCCTCGTGCCAATATGCAGGGATTAACACTATCCCTAGCACCAACCGGAGCGACTGAGCCTTGTTTTAGTCGCACTGATCCTCTTTTGGAAAGTTTTTTAAATAAGGGGCCGAAGTTTCTAGCTCTAGAAGCTTCGTAACGGAAGTCTAGTAAATGGTTACACCGGATGGAGTCGAGGATGTCAGTTTGGGCTCCTTTCCCCTATTAGGATGGAACTACCTCAAGAGATAAGACATTATCCCATGAGAAGAGGAACCATCTCCCATCCATTCATGTTATATAAACCTCCCTTTTTCCCAAGCACAAGGTAGTGTTATTGTTGGTGTGCTAGTGCTAACTAAGTTTGGAGTAATCAACAAGTTATCCATAGTTGTAGCTCTCTAGTTGTGTGTGAGGGAGAAGCATGAATTTTGTGTAGTGTGAAGACTAAAGGAAAGAGCCTTAAAACTACCATTTTTGAGGCCATCATGGAATTCTAATGGAAGTGCGTGGGAACCCAGATTTGTCAGAGGAGAATAACAAGGTCAACACAATGGTTGTAATCTCTTCTTGATTTAATTTATATGAAACTATCAATTGATTTCCTACATAATATGTCATCTCACATGTTTATGGCTTAATGCTTCTTGACTTGTTAAGTAGGTTGAATTACAATTTGTCTATTATCACGGTTGTTGTTTGTTGTTGTTTGGTTGTTCCAGGTGACATTTGAAGAAGGAAATGGGAGATAGCTAGAGCAAGCAAGCAAGGTCATCACCAAACGGGATAAGCGTACTAAGAGGTAGGCCCTCTTAATTGGTTCTAACCTAATGAAATATTCCATAGAATGTCTTGTTTGTGGCTAGACCCGCTATCGGGCTAGAGGAATTGTTTGTGTCCGCACTTGTAATTTTACTTCACCACAAATTGGCAACTCTACTGGGGAGCCAATCCTTCTGTTTGTTTGCTTGGAATTTCATGGTTTTGTGTGAACTTTTCTAGTTTCTCCATTTCCCTTTAGTTCTGTCTACTTTGCTTTGCTTACAACTCTGGGTTTGAAATTCATAGTAGCAAGTCTGGTCCTAACTTTTGAAATTTTTTATTTTTTTCTTTGCATCCTCGCTCAGCACGCTTATTTCATTGACATTCACACCGATCAGTGTGATATGCTGAGAAGCAGTCGCGCTGACCCCCTTCTGGTGCTTATTGTCAGTTAGGTAGTCACATCGATGCCTGTAAGTGGAGATTAGGGTTCACCCCAGATCTAGGCTAGTGTGTCTTTCTCTCTTGATTTCTGCCGTGTAAGCTATTTAGACATTTTCTCCCTCACTGGAAATCTACTTTTCATTTAGTTTATTTACTTGTTGATTTGCCTTCTTTTCGCTTGATTTCTTGGGTCATTGGATCATTTGTGCCCTAGGGCGTCTAGGTTGTCATCCATTCAGCTGATTGTGAACTCAGTAAATCAAGTTGTTGGTGCATTTACTCCTCACATTTCATTTATGGTCCTTCTATGGCTTTGACCTTCATTACACAAGTTTGAAAAGATTCATTTTCTTGTCTAAACATCTCTTTTCCATCATATATCATATTGTTTGTCTTGTTTTTGGTGAAGTCGTTGCGTCATTAGTCTAAAACAGATTCTCTTTTCGTGTTTTTCATTTTCTTGAGAATCGATTTTCTCGAAACTTTTCATTGGATTGTTTTATGAGAAATTCATCTAATCATTTCATGAAAACTATAAAATTCTAGTTTGTTGCATCAATATGTCACGATAGTTAGCATCATTGAAGACTAGGATTGCATTTTCATTTGAAAAGAAAAAGAATTCTCTTTACTTCTGAAAGGATTATTGGAGTGTACTTGTTAGGTAATTAGCAATTGGAATGAATTTTTCATTAGTTTATTTTCTCGAAAAGTGAAGTAGTGAAAAATTATTTTTCTTTCAGTTTCTTGGTTGTTTGCATTTGGTTGTGTTTTCTACCCTCTCTGGTGTAGACAATTCATCGAATTGAAAGGGTCTTGTCTCATTTAGTTGCATTTAGGGATTTTTGAGTCACATCGCTAAGGCCTGAAAAACCAAGACATAATTCAAGATAAACTTTAAAATGAACTCAATTAACCTAAGGCTCATTTGAAACCTAGCGATCACATCTAGATGGTCTAGGCTAGAGACATGTTTCAACATCTCTAAACCTAGCAGTTGTCGTTAGCTTCGGCATTAGATAGTGCTAGTACAGAATTGTGCTCCCCGTACCATCGAGTATATAATAGGAGACCCCTATACGATGCAATCATTTATCCATAGGAAGCTGAGTCTACCGCCTTGCAAACGTGATACACTGAACATAGCATTCGGGGAGATTGCCTGCCCATACTTCTCGGTTCGCTAGGAGGTATTCTGTAGTTCACGGTTGCTTGGTAATCCTTTTTACCTAGATCATCTGGAGTAGTCATTTGATATTTTTGACTCATTAAACTTAAAATATCATTCGAGCGCTTGTCCTTTTGAGCTCGTTTCCAATCAAAAGTGATAGAGTCATCTTTGCTTCTTTCTCAACTCTTAAAACATGAAAGAGCACCAGTTTATTTATGCGTCTTAAAGAATTGTTGCCCATGATATTATAACATCCTGTTAGTATTTTCTAGAGAAAATCATGAGTTTTCCCTAAAGTACATTTTAAAGCCTTGAAATTTATCTCTCTTTTCTTATTAACTAAGACAAGGTCATCATGGCTAAACCATCTGGTTCACCTAGTTCCTCTTCCTCTCCTCCGTCTGAAAGATTATCTGAGGAGCCTTTTCCTGAATTACCAGAGTCACTCGAGGACCAAGGTGTTGAACTCATAATCATTCTAAGCATTCAACCTTTGTCTATCCTCCACCTGGGTCACCTGCTGATATTAGTCTGGAATCTCTGGAGAATCCCATCCAGACTCCTGAGATTTCATCGACTACTGATGGTTAGCTTGGACTGGTTATATATCCTTTGAATCCTTTTTTTGACCCTGTTGTGATATCACCACAGTGTCCATACAGTCCGTACAATTAGCCATATGTTCCTTTGGAATTATCCCCTCATACATCTTCGGTCGTTCGTCGTCGTTTGCTCCCAGCTATGGAACTCGAAGGCGAAGCTCCAATTATCTCTCCAGATCAATCGGAAGTTTCTACTCCACACATTGTCGAAGAGGAAGAACATCAATTTCCTCCTAAAGGTTTCCCCTATACAAGGAGCATTCCCATCAATGTGCATTGGGATTTTCCACCTAATTATGTGACTTTAACACAATTGGTATCAGGTACACCTAGTGCCTCATCGCTTTATCACAACCCTGTTTGGGCGTCTGGCGCCATGCCTACTATAGGTCCATTCATTCTAAACCCGACCTCCCAATAGGCCATTACCTCAATCCCAGTGCAACCCATCATTCCAATCCCTCTTGCCTCGTCTGTCCAAGTCACCCGTTCGGTTCATCCAGTAGTCTCAAGACATGTTATTGTCAATTCTTCGATCCCTCCAGTAAGTGGACAAGTCGTGCACTACCTGGGGGGTAGAATTTGAGTGTTCCTATGATGTCAGGCACAACCAATGTGAGTAGCTCACATGCTCACATGGTTGGGATGAACCAACCTTCTTCTAGTGTTATCCAAAACCCTACTGGTCCTGCTGGATTGAGCAATGTCTAGTACCAATAGGTCCAAAATCCCGTTGGTCCATCCGGGTCAAGCAATTTCTAGTATCAGCAGCCTTATGAGGCTCAGGTTCAATACCAAGCTCCTTATGTTCCATATGGTTTGCAAGGAGTGGTCCATCCACCTTACGACTTTCAGTCTAGACAGTATGTTCAGCCTGGTCCATCCACTTTTCAGGGTGGCTATGGCCAAATACAGTTTGGAAATTTTCTGGGAATTGTTCAAGTACCCTTGCAGTAGAAAGGACATCCTCTACAGCAACAAGGACAACCTTTGTTGCAGAAAGGGCCATCTGCGCAATAGTAGCGGCATATGATACCGCAGTAAGGGCAACTTCAACAACCGAAGGGGCAACCCTCACAACAGTTGCAGCAAACCATGCAGTAGTAGATGCAGTATGCTCCACAAACCTCACAGCCTATATCTTCGAAAGGCCAACCTCTACAGTTGTAGGGACAACTTTTACAGCCGCAGGGACAGCCTTTACAGCCGCAAGGTCAATCCTTGTAGCAGCAGAGCCAACCTAGGCAGCATCAACCCTTATATACATATCAACGGGGTCAACCCTTGCAAGGACAAGGCCATGGTCAAGTCCTACATCAGGCCCAAAATCCTAATGTCCAAGGGAAACAGGTTCAGAATCCTTTTTTCCAAGGGTAGCAGGTCCAAAATCCCTATGTCCAAAGACAACAAGCACAACATCCTTATGTCCAAGGACAATAGGTCCAAAATCCTCTTGTTCAGGGGCAACAGGTTCAAAAATCGTATGTTCAGGGACAACAGGTGCAATATCCATATGTCCAAGGTCAACAGGCTCAACAACCTCTTAACCTATATGTTGCTTATCAACAACCTATGGCCGGACAGTTCCAAGGCGTTCAAGGTCAAAATCCTCCCTATGGCCAAGGTAACCTATAGTGGGGGCAAAATCAAATGCCATATGGCCAAAACCCTCCACTGTGGGGACAAAATCATTACCAGCAGGGATGGGCTCCTTCGGTTCAACCCGCTTATCGACCTCCAATGCCTTTCAATAATTAATTGTCGTTCTTAGCTACACTAGAGTTTCTAGATGTGTCTCAACTCATGAATGATCCAATTCTTCATTCGTTATACTAGCCTCCGATTCCATCCAAGATCCAAAGCGATTCTCCTAAGTTGGGTGGGAAAGAAAAAGAAGATCCTCAAGCCCATGTGATGACATATCACCTCTGGTGCTCTTATAATTCCTACATTGATGAGTATATTCGTCTCTATCTTTTCCAATGAACCCTTATAGGTGCTGCAGCCAAGTGGTACATCGAGCTCCCTCGAAGTACTTACCATGAATTCAAATCTTTAGCCATGGCTCTCCTCACGCATTTCTAGTTGCCGGTTTGCTATGAAACTGGCACCTATTTTCTCACATTGCTTAAGCAAGATACTATGACACACATCTCCGATCACATCCATGAATGGAGATGTAGACGTCGCCTGATCAAATTTGAGATTACTGATCAGTTGCTCATCAAATGGTTTACCAAGTCATTCATCACTCCAATTGCTCACGATATAGCGATGGGTGGATGCATTACCAAAGAACAAGCCATTGCTTGTGCACAGTACTTAGATCTCGTTTATTCTCAGTCTGGCACTTTGTATGAGTTATTACCCGATGCTCCACGGTCATCATCTGATCCCACGGCATCGAAGTCACAGGCTACACCTCCTGTTGATGGAGTAATTGGTTCATTGTCCCAAACCCCTACCAAATCTTCTTCCAAACAGAAGTCGGTCTCAAACACTGCTTCCAGTAGTTTCTCCCAGAATCCACCTGGCCCTGGTAAAACCTCAGAGGTCCACGCTATCTAGTCTACCACAATGGAAAAATCCTCGAAAGGTAAGAAGAAAGGTAGAGGAAAGGGTAAAGCGGATGCCCCAAAACAGGGTCCTCCTAAGTCGTCTGCTAGTGATTCTTCCCAACAGAAGCCTAAGTATCTATGCCTCATTTCCGAGGAGAATCACTATACTAAGGATTGTCCCCGATGGTTTGAAGTTAGTCATTTTCTAAAAGGGACCCCAACTATCCTAAAAGAGTTGTTTCCATCTCAGCAGACTCAAATGGTAGACCAACCTCAATCATATGCTTCCTCAGGATCTTAAGTGTTCATGATGACTATACCTATTAATGTGGCTAATAGGTCAAAATATTACCAAACTCTTGCTTCGACAGCTGAAAAAGAGAAAAAGGCCACCCCTTCTTCTTTGGCCCCGAGTTCTATCCCTCTTCATATCAAGCGCCCTAACCCTAATTCCGCTATTTGACCACCCTCTTGAGGTGCGCTAAGTAATTTCTCATTCAATCCCAACGCTCGAGCCGCTCAGCAGTATAATATTGTTGAAGATTTGGCTCAGGCTCCATCATCTATGTCTGTTGGCTTGTTGGGGCCCGACCTAGGTTTTAGAAGTGTATTAGCCAAAAAAATCCTGTGCTACCGACCCTTTCGGCAACAATCCGCGGAGTGCGGACTGAAGTCTCACCCGAGGTAGTAGGGGAGGGTGCTGGAACCAGGTTTCCGCACCCTTGGGATGTCTTGATGTGGTCTAGAGGAGTCGCGCACTGTTCTGAAACCTCGCACTACTCTGTACTACTATCAGATCTTCACGTAGATCCGCACTTATGTGCTTTATTATTAACGAGATTGTTATAGATCTACTCTACTTCTTACGGCCTTTAAGAAAACATTTAACACTAATACCGAGTGCATATCATCATCATTCATAAAAACACGCTTAAATTTATATAACAGATGCAGAAACTAGAATAAAAACAGATCCACAATGTTGCAGAGTCAACACAGTATTTCAGAACCCACTTATCTTTATTAATCTTTTGTTATTACAACCAGATCCACCTTGCACACTCAGCTGCAGGGGTCCATGCACACAACTGTGGACTCTCTCTCAGGCCTCGGAGCACGCAGCTGCAGAGCCTCTATCCATCTACCAGCACCCTTGACTCAGACTTACAGACACAGAGAATATCACTTCTTCAAACCCAAGACATTAAGATCCAAACAACTTCCCCAAAACCTGACATCTAACCATAGAGCCTTGCTCTATTTATACATTTCCATGGTCTGCGAACCATGGACAGGCTGACTCACTTCCTATTTTCTTACATTATTTTTGGGCGGACAACCCTTTGACTTGACTTATTACAATTCGCGCTCCGCACACCTCGCGGAGCCTTTTCCGTCCTTTTACCAAAAATTGTGGGCTTTGAGCCCCAAAACCGTTACACGGGGCCTCCGCTACCCAACAGGCCCCCAACACAATCATCATGACTCATCCTGAGTCACTCAGCTAGTGCGGCAATCTTCGCACGGAGGTCATCCAATAACTTCTGCGGTTCACTTACACTTGCAACAAAATCTTCCGCCATCTGTTTTACCTCTTCCACGTGAGCCACCGATGCATCAATGTCTATTTCAGGTGCCTGTCCAAGTGCATATGCCGCCTGCATGTGTGCCAACTTTCCCTCAATTGTGGTGGAGACCGCGAATGCCTCATCAAGCCATGGTTGTATGCGTTCTTTAAGCATTTCTTCCTTTTGCCTAGCGGCGTCAACCTGTGCCTTGAGACTTTGGGCCTCCCTCATTTTGGCCAACCATTGCATGATGACGATCATCTACGCAGTACCCTGAACTATATCATAAGCTTGCAGCAACTCTTGCGCTTCTATCTCTACTTTTTATATTGTTGGGTCTTCTTGGAGGAATGTGAGCGTAAGGAGGGACTGATCTAACAATCCAGAGAAATATTGTACGGTGCACTTTATCACTTCCAATCCTACTTGAATTTCGCTGCGGCGCTGATCTCGAACCTCCAACGGTGTGGGTGGCTGCGCCTTTAGTCGGAGCTCTGCAATTTGTAGGTTTAATTTCCACTGAGCTCTTGCGGCCTCTTCTTGGGTCATATGGAATCCTGCGACTATGTGATGAAGCTTGTCAGTTGTTGGAAGTTCCGCTGGGATAGCTAGCTCTGATACCTTGCTGTAGGCCTCTGTCACAGCCTGTTCTACTTCCTGGTTGTGTGTGACCAAGTCAGCTCATTGTAGACTGACCTGTTCCAGATTTGCCTTGTGCTCTATTAAGATTTGGAGGGCGCCACCTTCCCGGGCACGAAGCTCAGCGGTGACCCCATCCTGTAGCTGGTATAGGGTTTCTCTAGGATGGGCGGCCAAATTCAACCCCCAACTATGCATGTCACCTTCGACTTCTGCGAGGACGGTGCCTGCTGGCAACGCTAAAGTGTTCATTGTGTGGGTGCACACCATCTACTCTACTACAGCTGTGTCCTCTGCGAGGTTTAGGATCATCCCTCCTGGGGGTCACACTTGTAAGGCCTACAACTGCACTCTGAGCTCCCCCAACACAGTGGTCTTCTTGGTCATCAGTTCCTCCAACACACCTGTAGTGATATTGCGTGTCGGTGTGCTATTGTATAGAAACGCTTTCTCCAAATTATTTGTTGTCTTTGGCTTTTTGTGTGTGGGTGGCGATTCTTTGCTGCGCGACCTCATGGTGTGGGTTGATTCCATGGGATGGTCTGTGTAGTCCTGTGTCTCTGTTTCCCTCTACCTGTCCTATTCTGAGGACATTTCCTGATCTTCCATGATTTCCTCGACGATTATTTCCTAGGTCGCCTCCTGCTGCGAAGTTGCCTTTTGTCCCTAACGTGTCCTTTCCGCCAAGTTGGTGAGTCACAGATGGATTTCCTTCTTTCGCTACTGTGTTGCCATCTTTTCTAATGTGGCCCTATCTGGGGCATGCCACTCCGGATGCCATGTTGCCAAAACCTCGTAAATTGCATCGTCCGTTGCAATGAACGAAAGATTGGCACACATTCATTTTTTATCCTTCCGTGCCTGGATATATAGGTTATGCATGTCCACTTTGAACTCATCCGTGCTTTTCAAAGTGTTTTTATATTGTTGGGGACATCCATTTTCTGTGAGTGATCTGTGTCCAGATACTCACCTCCATGAATATCCAAAATACCTTGATCTCCCGAACCCTCGTGGCATCCTTTGCAGCCCAGAGCGAAGTATATCGCACAACTTCAGGTAGGTTGTTCTTAATGCTGGGAAACTGGCTACCCTGTGGCAGTTCTCCTGCAACCAGAAGGATTGATAGTAGCAGCCATGCATAATGGAAAGTATTACCTTTTTCCTGTGCTTCCTTACAATTGGTCAAAAATCTGTCGCATAAGAACTGATCCCAGTTGAACTGAACCCCTTCCCCACACTGCTCGACAAGTGCAATGATAGTGGTTGGTACCTCATCTGCACATAATTTCCTCATGAGTTTACTGGCTAGGAGCTGGGTGGCAAATTGCACCCATCGGTCTTTGATGATGGCTATTGCATACCCACGCTTTCGCTTCTCCAGCTTATATTTAGCCTTCATTACAACCGCGAGACCCAAATCGCTACTTGTCCCAACTATGTTTGTGGGGTCGTTCCCTTTAATAGGCAGGCAGGTAATCCGGTTTACTAACTCGGCTGTGATAGGAATTGGCTCCTCCAACCAAAGATACCCATCGTGTACCAAACATAGTCAATGGCAGATAACAAAAATGGTGATAGTCGCGCAGTGATAGTGGGGTATCCACCTTAGATTAAGTAATCCAGCCTTTTCCACACCCAGTAACCACTTCCACGGCACTAATTTGTCTGCGGCCAACTGGGGGAACTTTTCGTTGTCCGCTAGACCCCAGTCTTCGAACTTGATACTCAGAACTTGGCCCAGCGGCAAACCATCAAACCTTATCTCATCTGGAAGAAGCGGGGTTTGGAGCGTACTCTTCGCAGCATCCAGATCCTTTGGAATCTTGGCCGTCCCGTTCCATGGAGCGACATATGTAGGTAGAGACGGTAGTTGGAAAGCATCCTCTTCTTCTTCATCCTATGCTTCAATCTAAGCGATCAGGGCTTGCAAATCTTCTTCGTCCTCTTCAAGTTCGGTGGTGATGGCTTTGCCCTTGTTGGCTACTGATGATTTATTGAATCTTGGTGATACCCTGATTGGCCCCATCATCTACTTGTCTTTCTGGGGCCGCAGTGTGTGCGGGGACTTTGGAACCTCGGGGCCCGCAGCCACTTCAACTGGCTCCTCCTGGGTTTTATACAGCTCTTCCGCAAACCATGCTCGGTTTCTCACCATGGTACTCATGGGATACTTGGTAGTTGGGTGTTTGCTGGTCTTTACTAGTTCAATTTTCAAATATCGTAGTTTTTTCCATTGGTTTTTATAAGAACACATGAATTTGAATGTATCCCTTCCCTCCACTTCCAGATCATTAATATCTTCTAAGCGACAGATCTTTTCATATCTCACTCGGAACTCTTGTCTTAATGACCTACCGCCCACTCCTTTCTGCTGTAACTCAAACATCTTGTCAGGAATAGTGTCGCCAACGGTCACCTCCCAATCTTCCCACGTGGTAGCGCAGCCCCTATGGCACTGTCGTGATCTTGCTGACCGAATAGTCCTGCATGGAACCTTCCTGCCGCGTCGACCTCCCGCGGACTTGTTTATAGTCCCGCGCCTTCTTTCAACTACTCGGGGCACTGGGACTGTGCTTTCCATAGCTAGTCATGTGTTCACACCCCAAGTGTGAGGTCTCAGCATTCCTGCTAGCCTAAGCTGCGAGCACCTTTTGAGTGCATTCGCATTCATTAGCTTCGTAGGTGCTACTGTATGGGGTACTCTCCTCTGTTGGTGCGGTCGCAGCCTTGATAGTAGGGTTGTAGCTCGTTCTACTACTAAGGTAGACCTGGCCAGACCCAATTCCCTTATATGCAGATTCGCGCGGCCCGCTTGTGTGATGCCACTGTTCATTTTGTTGGTTCCTTCCCTTGACATTGCACCTTTCCTTCTCAGCTAGGCCCATTGTTTATTGGCTTTGCGAAGCCTGCTGCTACCATGCTCATTGTGGATTCCCTCTCGTCTCCTCATTGATAAGCTGCCCTTCGCCCCTCTCCTGGTATAGGCCCATTGAACCCTTAGTATCTGCAGATTCCCAGTGGGTCGTCTTATTGGGTGGACGCTATTCATGCTTCCCCTTGTTTTCCTGTTGACTTTGTCACGGACAGTTGGTAGACTGCATCGCTGCGATGAATTTGAATTTTGGATTCTTCTTTGTTTAAGCATCTGCACAACATACACTTGCACCCTATGCCGTCGATGGATGCTCATCCCGTTTTGTCCTCCAAACTATACGCGCATCTGCCTTCTATATTCGTGCCACTTTCCCCTAATCTTGTGGTGTGTGTTCCACCTTTGTGCAATCATTGCACACCACACCCCCATTTGCGCGCCCTACTACTTTTGTTCCAGACTGGTCGCTGCGCAGCGGTCTATGGGTTCCTCCCCTTTCATTGCACCCTCATTAGTTAGTTTCGCCCTTGGTTCTGTCGTTACATGGCATAGTGATCTAACGATCATTTTACAATTTAGCGTAGTTACCTCATGCAATCAATTCTACCATCACTCAATTTCTTCATCGGAGTCCGACATGCAGGAACTATCGCGTTCCCATGAGATTCTCTCGTTCGCGGTCAGATTCACCCGATCCTGATCTTGTACCATGATCTAGTAGATACAGTCCAGTTCATTATTCCTGTCCTCATCATGCACAGGCTCAGTGTAGTGCGCCCCTTCAGCTGGGTCCAGTGGAACCACTACGCAAAGAGACTTTTTCGTGAAAATCATTTTTCACCTCTTTAGGTTGATGACTCCATTCATATCCGTGGCCCAGTTTATCCCTAACAATGCAGGGTACGGGTTACTGTCATCCACAATTTCTATTACCTCAAAATCAGTTTGTGTGCTTGCACCTTCGATGTCTACTATAACTCCTTGCAGTCTCCCCATAGGCAAGATCTTTTGTTGGTTCGCCATCCGTAATTGGATAGGAGACCATTATAGTGCGGGCCTGCCCATGCACTCCCAGGTCTATTTACGTAGGACATTCGCATCTGACCCCAAGTCCAGAACAACCTGATCCATCTTGTAGTCCCCAATCTGGGCAGTCAACTGTGTTTCCCGCCCGGTGCGCAAAGCATGCTTTCCTAGTTTCCGGACCATGCGCGGTTCGCCTACCCCTGTGCACCTAGTTATAAACTCTTGCAATCCCTTCACCACTTTAGTGTCCCGTAGTATCTTCATACAATTTTCTAGAAAGGTAGTTATCATAGAAGTATCCATCTCCGGCTCAGTTTGATCCTTGCTAATCGAAGTAGAAGCCTTCGCGAAGCTCTTCTTAGCTTCCATAAAGGTTTCCTTTGTGCGTTCCAAGTCAAATTCAGGTTTCTTTGTAGGGGCCTTGCGAACCCATGTATCCTCCCTGAGTTGCTTCCCCTTGTCCTCTCCTGTAGTTGCACCACTTCTGAGCATCATGTTCATGTTAGGATCTTCCTCGCATGGTTCAGCCTTCATCATTTGGACGTTCTGAGTGGGAGTGGCCTAAAGCACCGCTTTTTACTACATCTGTGAAATTAGTGTGGGGCAATCTACTACTTCATGGTCATATTGGTAACTGTATGGGTAACATGTTCTGGTCGGGTTCGTGCAATCACGCGCGTAGTGCCCCGGTCCTCCACAATTATAGCAGATTAATTTCCCCATCCTCGTCCAGGTCCCATTCCCCCTCGTCCCCGTCTGCGTCCCTGGAATCTGCCCCACGCTATTGCTACAGCTGGATCCTGACCTCGTGCCTCCATCTGCAGCCTGTAAGCAGGTGTTCGATCCATCAAAAACTCATAACTTCGACAATTCCATTCGTCGTGGTCCATCGTCCTACAAAAGTTGCAAAATAACTATTGGGGGGTTGTCTTAGGTTCTGCAATAGATGAAAATTGTTTGTAGCATGCTTTCCTCCCACCTGATAGATCACGCACTAGAGTGTGGGTGTTGTGCTTAGCCCTGCTTGTGCCTCTGGTCGCAATGGCATTGCTCCCGCCCTATCAAGTAATTTGCGAAGAGCGGACAATGATCTTTATCATGGCCCTGGCCTTTACATTTTATGCACCACACCTCTACATGCGCCTCTGTCTGGGGTGCCTTATCTTGCTTCAAACTTTGCATTTCTAAGCACAGGTTTTGTAGTTGCGCGTGGATTCGCTGAGCTCCCAACCCTGGATCTTGTATTGGAGTTTCATGCAACCTCATTGTTGTTTCTAATGCTTCAGCTTGGGTTGAGATCTTTTGCTGTGATAGCGCCATCCTCAGATGCGGTGTCAATGTTGCCACAAACCATGTGCAGTGTTGCGCATCCGTCAGCGTCATGTTAGCCTCAGGGATTGTATTCTTCAATCTCTGATCCAAATCCCACAGGGTCTCACCCGACATCATCGCAATTTCCTTGAACCCGATAATCGACTGCGTTTCTGATTTTGGTCGGCTAAATTATTTTTTTAATGCATCCTAGATCGCCGTTATTCCTGCATTCAAGTGGTTGCTCAAGTACTTTATATACCACGTCAATGCGTGGTCCTACAATGCGCTTACCAGAGTGGCCTTTTTGATGTTATCATCCGTAACACCTTGGGCTTCCCATATGGCCTTTACCACGAACCAAAACTGATCTGGTTGCTCATTTCCTACACCTTTGAATACTGCAACTTGATCGCACTCACCATTCCAACCCTCGGTGGTGGTGGGGGTGGGGTAGGTGAAGATGGGTTAGATGTAGGTGAAGTAGGTGGTGGCATGGACGGTGGTGGTATCAATGGAATGCGCTACTTTATTAATCAGACTGCGCTTCTTGGAGATAACCCTGCAAGCTCCTCCTCACTCTCTTGCAACAGTGAAATCAGATGACAGTTTGCTAATCCTTCTATCCCTCGGTAGCCTCTTCAGCTCCTTGTTACCCCAGACATCAATGGATGCGCATAACCCATTTTTCACATAACAACATTTTAATCCAAGTGTTCAGTGATTTGATGTACTTACCCCACGATCCTTAGAGGAAATGCCTTTCTGCCTCGCTGTAACTCACAGTTGTGTCTATCGCGAACTCGATTATAAATCCTCCTATTGTCTGATCCAACCAGTGATCTACTACCCGTGCGATTTTATCTTCAAAAGCTTCCATCCTATGCACCAACTCCGGAGTCCACACGATGGGCTGATCCAGTCTGCACCTTCCCTGATTATTAGTTAGCCACGTGATCCACTCACACAGCTCTGTTGAGAAAGACACGAAGAACATCTCGTGGATATTTGTGTATATGTAGCGATCTAGCCACCTTTTCTCAGATATCTGTGGATTTTCTGTTTTCCTAAACCACGAACTCGTGAAGCTTCTGATCCAGCCAATCTTCAAGCTCTTTCTTCATAGGGTTCCAGTGTTTTGACATCAGACATCCCTTAGGCAGATCCCGATCCCGACAACGGAACCATTTGTTGGCTTGTTGGGGCCTAACCCAGGTTTTAAAAGTGTATTAGCTGAACAAATCCCGCACAACCGGCCCTTTCGGCAATAGTCCACGGAGCGCAGACTGAAGTCTCACCTAAGGTAGTAGGGGAGGGTGCTGGAACCAGGTTTCTACACCCTTGGAATGTCTTGATGTGGTCTGGAGGAGTCGCGCACCGTTCTGAACCCTCACGCTACTTTGTACTGCTATCAGATCTTCACATAGATCTGCGCTTATGTGCTTTATTATTAACGAGATTATTACAGATCTACTCTGCTTCTTATGGCCTTTAAGCAAACATTTAACACTAATACTGAGTGCGTATCATCATCATTCATAAAAACAGGCTTAAATTTATATAACAGATGCAGAAACCAGAATGAGAATAGATCCACAATGTTTCAGAGTCAACACAGTATTTTAGAACCCACTTATCTTTATTAATCTTCTGTTATTGCAACCAGATCCACACTGTGCACTCAGCTGCAGGGGTCTGCACTCACAGTTGCGGACTCTCTCTCAGGCCTTTGTGCACACAGCTGCAGAGCCTCTATCCATCTACCAACACCCTTGACTCGGACTTACAGACGTAGAGAATATCACTTCTTCAAACCCAAGACATTAAGATCCAAAAAACTTCCCCAAAAACTGACTTCTAATCATAGAGCCTTGCTCTATTTATACATTTCCATGGTCCGCGAACCATGGGCAAGCCGACTCACTTCCTATTTTATTACATTATTTTTGGGCGGACAACCCTTTGACTTGACTTATTACAATTCACGCTCCATGCACCTCGCAGAGCCTTTTCTGTCCTTTTACCCAAAATTACGAGCTTTGAGCCCAAAAACTGTTACGCGGGGCCTCCACTACCCAACAATGTCTGCTCTCGTGGTACTCCAAAGTTGTCCGTCTCAGTGGAAGTCATTGCTATCAACTATTTGGGGCATTGATCCTATTGATTCCAACTTGATATGTTTTTATCTAGAAAACCACGTTCCATGCCTGCCTCATCAGATTGCCTTTCTCATTCAAGTGATCATCAATGAGAAAACCATTCATAGGACCGTCATCGATGAAGGTGCTTCTACCTGCATCATGTCAGTCACTTTCTAGAAGACAATTGGTTCTCCTACTTTGAACCAATCCCACAACACTTTGGAAGCTTTCGACAAGTGCGATTCGTGACCCTTCAGTGTCTTACCCAACCTTGCCATTACTTTGTAGGGAAAGATAGTACATGTTAAGGTGGAAATTGTTGACATTAATCTCAATTATAATCTTCTACTCGAACGGAACTAGACCCATGCCATGCATGTTGTAGCCTCCTCCTTGTTCCTCGTGATTCGTTTTCCCCATAAAGGGAGGATCGTCACAGTCGACCAATTGTCCTTCTTTACCTCTTCCTCCTCGAATGGCAATCTTTCGTATGTCAAGCACACTGATGCTCCTTATGAGAGTGTGGGGGTAGGCCTTTTTAAAGATTCTTCCTTGATGGAATTTTTCCGCTCCCACCTCCTCATGTTGCCTCTATCAACATGATCTCAATCAAATCTGATCCTTGGGTCATACCTTCACCAGATCTTGTTGATACCTGGGGCGATGTTATGCCACTTAGTCTTGCCAAAATAAATTACGTGGAAATTGTTTTGGCCTCAAGTTCTGTATCCTCTGATTTTCCTGTTTTGAGGACTTCCCTTGATACGTCTTCTCAGTCCCCATGGCTTGGTGCTTCGGAATCTCCTGATCTCTTAGCCGAGACTTTTCTTGCTGACGAGAGTATCATGGAAGTAATGTCTCTAGAGGAGCCACCTTGGAACGATAGTCATCATCGTTCCTCGTTCCTGCCTGGCTTGACAGTGATGTCTATGTGTCTTGAGAAGTTATTTTCTCTGTTGCCTCTTGACATGTCAGTTTCACTTGCCATTATCAAGATCTTTCAACTGAGGGCACCTTTATCCCTTCATGGATTTAGGTTTTTTTCTCCCTCCTCGAGTTTTTCCTGCTTTCCCATTCTTGCAATGGGGTTGGCATTTGACTCATAATCCTCCCTCGCCCAAGGGGCATTGGGGCACAACCTTATATGAGTTCTACTCTATTATTTGGCCGAGTCGATGCTTACTCGTCATGTTAATGGTAAAACTCCAGTGTTCATTTGTGTTGATTGATTACCCGAGTCCCAACATGGACTCTCTCAAAAAGTACTATGCTTAGGTCATCTTGCATGGTTACTTGTGTACATTAGTGTGTCATTCATTTTTGTGCAGTGTGGTTTGGTGTTTTAGTTTTCAAACAAATTTCCTGTTTGCTATATTTTTCCCTACTTTGCAGATGTCTATGACTACTCACATCGGTTTCGCTGATGGTGCTTGTCGTAGTACTTGGAATCTATCCTCTACGGCATGGGATGTTTATGACCCTCATGGTGAGTTGATTGATCTTCAAGGTATTTGTTTAGGTCACACAACTAACATTGCTAAATATAGCGCAGTCATTGAATTGTTGTCAGAAGCCATCGCTCTTGACATTCGGGAATTGGTTGTCAACCTGGATTCACAGCTTGTTGTCCTTCAACTCAACAGGCAATATTCCGTCAGAAACCCTCAGATATTGAGAATGTATCTACGTATTCGTCTACTGGAAAGAAATTTTGATTACATTACATATCATCATATTCCTAGACGCATGAATACATTGACAGATGCATTAGCTAATTATGTGTTGGATAGACATTTACAAAACATGTGAAAAGCTAAAAAAAATCATTTGTACCATAGTAAGAAAGAAAATACAACACACACACACACACACAGATATATATATATATATATATATATATATATATATATATATATATATATATATATATATATATATATATATATATATATATATATATATATATATATAGATATATATATATATATATATATATATATATATATATATATATATATATATATGGTGATAATGTTTGATAAATCAAAACCCCAAAAAATAATATGTGTGTTCAAATAACATCGGCGGCTCACAGGCCTCATATATCCGTGGCACCCAGGCCTAAAAAATATGAATGCTGGACCTAGGAACTAATCAGCATGGTGATCGTGGTAACATGAAACTACTCGTTCAACACAAGTCAACAATCGGTGGATCCAGTCCGATACCCCCACCGTATGCCTCTGGTACTGGCGTGGGATGTCTCCCACCTGGGCATACTCTGGGATGCCACGAGTCAACCCCTCAAGGTTCCTCGTGATCTCCTCCTCATTGTCACTCCCCTCCTGATAAGGAACAACATCAAATCAGTGAGAGGCGCGCCTGGCTATCGGGGACATACCGACGGGATGCTCTGGTCCAACATCTGGATTGAGAAAACAAAATGTTATAAACACATATATATCAAAAACAATTGAAAAATCCAAAAATTAAAAATTTATTTTTTACCTTCATCATCGAAATCCTCCCCATCTTGCAACGGCATGTCCAGATCTCCATGGAAGTCGGTACCACCGTATGGCCATTCCTCCACTACGATCAGTTGTCATCGTAGCCATGAAAATAAGGCAGGCCTATAGGACATATGCTGGTCCCCAGTGATCCTAGGCATCAAAGGACTCCAACGAACCATCCGTGGGTCTTGTGGCATCGATGGATCTACCTCAGTCAATTGGTACTAGAATAGGAGAACCCGTTCCAAGAAGGTCACTAGTATAGATCCGAAGAAAAATTGCTTTAGATTCCCCACCTTAGCTTTTGATAGCTGGTGTTTCATGTTGATCTTCATGGCTTCTACCCAATTGAAGATCGTTGGTGTTGTACAGTCAATACCATATATAAATTTCAACTTGTTAGTCTCTTGATCTGCTTGGGACCCAACCAATCTGTTTATAGCCGACAGTAGCACTCTCCGTGTCAGATCTTACATAATGGCAATCTCAATCTTGTCACTCTTAGATTTGAGGGCTTCTGAGCAATGTTCGGCAAGTAGCATGGATATGCTTACCCCAATCAGCCTTGACCCATATAGGTTGACTGGTTCCCCTCTCCGGGATAGTCCTGTGATGAAGTAGATGTCTGAAGTTTCCAACTCTAGCTCTTGATCACCAATGATGAATATTTCTCGATTTATGTCCCAAAGACTAATCAGGTATCGAAGTAGCTCAGGTTGAGCCCGTATCCCTAGTGTGAGAAAGAACTTGAGGAGCCCACAGTTCCTTAATGCATCCAAGCAGTTTGGATCATTCATTGCCTGGGTGTCCACATATTCGTGCTCGCGTTCTTTCTAGTCTACCATTTTCGACGATTCTTTCCTGCAAAAATCATGTATTCAAGTCAATAATCATTTTTGGCAAGTAAAATTTGAATTCAAACACTGGATTTGAGAGGAAAATGGTTTTTTCTTTGTTCACGGCGTCGGCGCACCTATTTTAAAAATAGTTACGCTGATGGCGTGGTTGGGTGTTTTAACAACCCTCAGCCAACACGATTCCGTGCTTGGAAATCGCGTCAACCAAGGGAGATTTTTTTTTCCAAAACCTCTCTTAGAAATCCCAAAAATGGATAAAAACAGGAATAAGCAGTATGGAATCGAGCTTAGGGACTTGGCTCTTACCTGCAACTGACAGCTCATCGAATGACCTCCCAGATCTCCCGCAATCTGCTCCGAAAAATTAGGGAAAAAGTGGGTAAAAAGGTTTTCACAGCAAGGTAAAATGGTAAATGGTAAAAAATATTTACTTTTCTCTCCTTTTATTTAGTTTTTCATGAAATATTAGGGTTTTTAAGTATTTTTGACCTACTTTTCCTCAATAATTGGACAATGCACTTTACCCTTTTTGCGTAGCAACAGGTGATGGATGTTCGACGATGGTGTCAAGTCACATTTCAGCTCTTTTCTCAACTTGTAAAACTCGAATGAAAACATTGCCGAGTATTTTTCCCTTTTGACTCGTAAAAGAGAATAAAATGGGGGGTCCTCTTTCAAGCTCTTTTCCAACCCTTTAAACACAAAAAGATAGCCGAGCCCTTATCGTTTCAAACTCGTTAGCGGATGCAAAACGCTGTGCACCCAGTGTACATTTACCCCTTTTTTGGGCTGGGATGCACTATTAATGAAAAAGGTACTCCTTGACTAAAATGGTCAAGCGGTTCTCTTAAGTATCGTTTTCTACCTTTTCGGGCTTGAGAGACATAAATGTACGAAAAGGGACCATGTAGAGTTTTCTTTTCCGTGTATTTTTCAAACTATCTAAACATGAAAAGGATACCGAGTTGCACCTTTGTCAGACTCATTAAAATATTAAACGACATCGAATTCGTCACCATGACGAACATGAGTTTCTCTTCCTAGGGATCATTAAACCTACTAGGTCGGATTCATCCAAAGGATGAACTTACAGTGCAAACATATTCTATCCTCTTCAAGCTTGCGATTTAAAAATAATTGGGGTGCCTGCCAGAAATGGTGGGGGGAAATTTGGAAATCCAATAAGTTGTGTCGGCAGCTCACTCTTGAACATGAAACTTTCTACTTCGTGCCAGGTTGGGATATCCTCCTTTTTATCATTGACATTCCTAGGTTGGGCCGTTTATTTTTTCTTTCCATTTGATCTCTGCCACATCATCATGACCACCAATCCTATGGATCCAAAAGCAGCCAAGCTTCTAGTCGTGTCGCCAATATGTTCAAGAGTTGTCCCTTTTTAGTTACACTTACCCCTAACTCTCTGTATCATCCAAAATCATTTTGCATCCCTTTGTCTCGTGTCGATGATGTGGGATACATTATGGCCCTCCTTCGACACGATCACTTCCTGTCGACTTCAGCTCATTATCCAAGAAGTTGTTCGAGAGACTCCCTTCCAGTACCTTAGAGCTTGCATGCCCTAATGGCATGTTCCTCCCACTCGACGACAAGTTCACATCATTGGATTTTGATCGAGTGATTTCACGGGCGTTCGACTATAGTTCATTTATTCACATTCCGGGAATTGTGTTGATAGTACCTTGAGGACCATTGTTATTATTGGTGGTTTCTTTCGCACTTGTTAACACTTTACATCATTAGTTGGTAATCAAGAGATTTTCTAGCATGTTCGACGTCAATGCATCTATTCACATGTTAGAATTTGTACTTTGATCGGGTCGTGTTGGAGCACAAGACCCTGGGATCACATTACAAAATTCCAGGTTGTAAGGCAATGTGACATGATCATGTTGGTATACATGTATCTTTCAGATGGGTGGCTACGACAATACCATGAGTTTTCATATGTGATCCTTCTCATTATTGGATGGTTGTGACCATACCTTGGTTTTGATATGATCCTCTTTATCGGATGGCTATGCCCATACCTAGATCCATTTGCATGATCTTTCTCTGGATGGTTGTGTCCATACCATGATTCATGTATCAATTGACAGAGTTTTCAGTTATGTATATGTATCTATACTTTCTTGCAGGTTTTCTGATGACAGACTTCGGTTCCCTGCACTGATTCATAAAGCATTTCACCCTACTCTAGTTCGGCCTTCACGCTTTAGGGGGCATCTATCACACAGAATTTTGTCACTGTCCCTGTACTCCCCGTTCCATGATCCTATAGGACCTCTACAGCGAACCCGACATGCTTCCCCTTCATGAAGAAACTCCCATTGTGTCCCTCTTCATGAGCATAACAATTCCCTTTTGCATCATTTCCCAAAAATCTTTTGTTTTCCCCAATTTACAAGACTAGCGCTAATGACCAGTGTCCTCCTCACACTGATATGCAGGGATTAACACTGTTCTTGGTGCCGACCGAAGCGTCTGAGTCTTGTTCCAGTCTCGTCGATCCTCTTTTGGAAGGTTTTTTAAATAAGGAGCTGAAGCTTCCAACTCTATAAGCTTCGTAACGGAAGTCTGGTAAATGGTTGGGCCGAATGGAGTCGAGGATGTCAGTTTGGGCTCCTTTCCCCTATTAGGATGGAACTACCTCAAGAGATAAGACCTTCTCCCATGAGAAGAGGAACCATCTCCCATCCATTCATGCTATATAAACCTCCCTTTTTCCCAAGCACAAGCTAGTGTTAATGTTGGTGTGCTAGTGCTAATTAAGTTTGGAGTAATTAGCAAGTTATCCATAGTTGTAGCTCTCTAGTTGTGTGTGAGGGAGAAGTGTGAATTTTGTGTAGTGTGAAGACTAAAGGAGAGAGCCTTAAAACTACCATTGTTGAGGCCATCGTGGAATGCTAATGGAAGTGCGTGGGAACCCAGATTTGTCGAAGGAGAACATCAACGTCAAGACAATGGTTGTAATCTCTTCTTGATTTAATATATATGAAACTCTCGATTGATTTCCTACATAATTTGTCATCTCACATGTTTATGGCTTAATACTTATTGACTTGTTAAGTAGGTTGTATTACAATTTCTATTATTATCACGATTGTTGTTTGTTGTTGTTTAATTGTTTCAGGCGTTCGAAGAAGGAAACGGGAGATAGCTGGAGCACACAAGCAAGGTCATCACCAAACGAGATAAGCATACTAAGAGGTAGGCCCTCTTAATTGGTTCTAACCTAAGGAAATATTCCATAGAATGTCTTGTTTGTGGCTAGAGCCGCTATCGAGCTAGAGGAATTGTTTGTGTCCATACTGGTAATTTTACTTCACCACATCCCTTAAGCTCATTTTTGAGCTCATGGTGTTCGACTTTTGACCTAGTATCGCCTCCATCTAGTTTTATGGCGGATTATTTCAATATGGAAGAAAAATCTCCTACTTGTTCGCCTGCTTTGTTGTCTTCAATGATCAGTTTGAAGTATATGGCCTCTGGTGCAGTTCCTAGCAATGAAGTTGATTCTCCCTCAAAGGTTTCTCCTTCTATTATCATCAGTCTAAACCCCTCTGCATCTCTGGTATTGGCTCCTTTGATAGCCTCCTTTGATGCTAGTGAATTTGGAGTCACCTCTCCTTTGGGAAGTGGCCAAGATAGGGAAAATTTTAGGGGCTATTATTTGCAAGTGGGCTAATTTTCCATGCTTTTTCAAAAAAACGGATTCGCTGATTTCCATTTTTTCTAAACAGTATCCACCCAAATTTTATAGTACAAAATAGTTTTACCTTAAAAATCTCCAAAATTTTATATAGAGACTACATAATATTATTATAAATTTGAATATTTTTACAAAAATATTGCCAACCATTTTACAGATTGCATATTATGGACTAGTTAGATTCGCCAATGTTTCTAAAATTTAAAATAAATTTCCATCCTTAAAATTTTCCCTGGGTCGCCAAGATCACTTGGAATCATTTCGTGATATCATTAAAGTGACTACTAACTACTTCCCTTCCACTATTAATTTGATTCTTGTTAGTGAACCTCCTACAATGGAAATTTCCTTAGCAGAAGAGGTTATCAATGAGGCATAATTTTTCTCCAAAATCGGCTTGATTTGCAAGTTCATTGGGTTGTGGAAAAATCTCATTGAGCTCCATTCTTGGATCAATGAGCATTGGAAACCCCTCATTTCAAATGATTTCGACATCTACCACTTGGCCAGGGTCTTTTTCATCATTGTTTTCATTAAAGTTGGAAACAGAGAGTGGATTCTTGTTTTTGGTTCTTGATTTTGGGGCTACATCAACCTTTCTATGTGGCCTTGGTTCCCGTACTTTGACCCACTTTCATAGTTAATCTCAGCTATTCCTATTTGGGTAAGGCTCCCTAATCACCCTCTACATTTATGGAATCTTTCTTCATTAACCTCAATTGGTAATGCCATAGGAAACTTTTATTTCCACAATGAAGACACTAGACTCTATCTAAAGCCCACACATGCTCGTATATGTGTTGACATGGAATTCAGTAAGGGTTTCCCCATTGATATTGAGCTTACCAGTCCTAATTTTTCCTGGGTTCAATCTTTGGACTATGAGAATGTCTCCTAGTTCCACTGTAGATCCTACTATGAGACAAGTTATTCCCTCAAAAACTATCCAAATTCAAGGAAATTGAAGGCCGGGTTTTCTACTTGTACGCCTAAATGGTGGGTAGGTGAAACATTTGATCATTACTCAATATACTCAGAGTCTCATCCCTCTGCTTCTAGCAATGAGGGTGGTTCAAAGAAGGATTTAAAATTTTCAGAATCTCTCAGTCTCAATCCACCTCACCAGAAACTCTTGCAAAGGGTAACATCTCCAAGGCGGATTTGATTAAAGTGAAAAATAAAATAAAAATTACTTGCTATTGTAGAAGTCCCACAAAAAAGACGCATTCCAATGTGGTAGCCTTGTAATATAGACAAATGGAAAATAGTAATAAATACAGCGGGGTTCATGCCCCTTCCTATCGATAATCAGAAATTGTCTTCCTATTCGGGAATGTAACGTGGATTCCATTGACAAAGTATCCTTAATCCTTGAGGGCACAATCAATTTATAGGTAAATGGGTCTTAGACTCAAGTAAAAATAAATTTGAAATATTCTCCAAGGAAGGTGAAATTGCATTTCAAGAAAACTTAAAATAGGAATTTATTGCAAATTCATCTATATTTTAGGGGTTTTTTGGAAAAGTTATACATCGAATGGATTGAATCATTAAGTAGAAAGTAGATGTCATTCTAGGTGATGGTTTTTGCCTATGTGTTCTGACCCGAATATTAAAGGTTTTCTCACTTTCCAGCTTCTTGAAAATATAATGGCTTGGTCATGATCCTCCTTTTTATTAACATAATCTACTAGTCATTTCTTTGAAAAAAATATTATTAAAAAAATTTGATTTCGTATAAAGTTAATTTAATTTAATTTATATTTATGAACTTTAGTTATATATTGTTTTAAGTAGATCTTTCCTTGTGCAGAGATTTCATTGGGCAAAGGATGCTTCCTCTACACAATGAAATCTTTCATTATAAGCTCTGCACAATGAAACATTTATCCCTGCAACTTTGACTTCTCTACATGCATTCATAAATGACACTGAATTTTATCTAATAATAATATTAATTATTTTTATCAGTTGATAAAATTTATTATCAAATAAATTTGATAATCAGTGGGCCTACTTACCTTCTAGCTGAATATTTATCTCGTGAGCTCAAGCCCTTGGTTGGTGGTACATATTATTTTGTTAATGACTCCTATTCTTTTGTTAATGAGTTAAAGGGTTTAAATTTTGAGCCCAATGACATTATAGTTAGTTTTGATGTGTTTTCTCTGTACACCAATATCCCTATCAAGGAGGTTGTTGAGGTTATCAATGGTATCACTGATCCTGATACAACCAAGCTTGTCGAAGTTTGTTTGACCTCTACCTTTTTTAGCTTTGAAGGTGATTTCTATGAATATATGTGTGGCATTTCTATGGGTTCTCTGCTTTCCATTGTCGTTTCTAACCCGTTCATGGATGATTTTTAGTCTAAGGCTTTAACCTCAGCTCAATTTCAGCTTAAGCTTTGCAAACGATTTGTTGATGATACCTTCATCTTATGGCCTCATGGTCATGACAAGTTAGATTTGTTTCTTTAGCGTCTTAAGAAGAAATCAATATCCATACAATTCACTATGGAATATGAGGTTAATGGTAGCCTTCCCTTCCTTGACATTACGATCTCTAAGAAATATGATGATTCCTTTTCTCACCAAGTTTTTTGTAAGAAAATACACATTGAATAATATCTTCATGTTGACTCCCATAATTATCCTACTCAAAATGTAGGTGTTCTAAACAATCTAGCTACTCGTACCTTACGAGTTTGTGATGAACATCACATGAAGGGTGCGAAAACCCATATTCTTAGTGTTTTTGAAATGAATGGTTATAACATATCTCAAGGTTTCAAAGCTTTCCAAAAGGAAAGAAAAGGTTTGAAGATTAAGAAATAACCTAGGGATTAGGCTTCCAATGTTCAACTTCCATTTATACAAGGAACTACTGATAATATTTCTCAGGTTCTTAGGAAGTGTGTTGTTTCTTCCACCTTCAGACCCCTGAACACGATCGCAGTTCCCTAAGATCAGTCAAACACCCTGTGAATCCCAAAGACATGAAAAGTATTAATTTTATACCTTCTTCTTGTGGGACCACCTACATTGGAGAAATGGATCGTTCTATTAATCAACAGATTAAGGAACATGTTGTTGGTTTAAAACACTGTAGGATTCACTCATCTGCTTTGGAAGAGCACACAAAGAAGACCAAATACCACATTAATATTGAGGACTCCTAGGTCATCACCAAGATTGATCACTTCCATCACCGTAAGTTCAGGGACGCCATTGAGATTGAAAAAAGGTCTAATACGCTTAATAGAGATGATGGTTGGAAGATAAGTCGTTGTTGGATCCCCTCTCTTTATTCCTAGATTTATTTTTTATTTTTTTTAATAATGGTTAGTTCTTATATAAATCTAGTTCTCTTAATAATTTATTATTTCTTTTTAGCCATTTTTATTAACTTATTTTATTTATTATTATTTCATCTCTATAGTATTAAGAGCATGTGTTTCCTCCTAAGAGGTTACACGTTCAAAACAGGAGGGGGTAGAGTATGTATGCGTTCGTAGACTTAGCAGTCAAATTGTTGCGTGGAGGTGGGTCCCTTGTCCCACAAACAAGGGGGTCTCATACACCAATTTGGTGTATGGCTTGGCCATGACCTTAAATTTGGATAATAATAATAATAATTATGATTCTTATTTTATTTTGATTTGATGTGATGATATTTTTCCAATCTCTCTAATTCTCAAGTCTTATATATTAACCTTTGACTTTTTCAAATTTATTTTATTGTCTTCTAATTTCCATTTTATTTTCATTTGGATTCTTTATTTTTAAGGCTTTTACTTTTAACTTTATTATTTCTATGGTCGTTTTTTATTAAATCTTAGATAAATAAATAAATATCTTCCCTCTTTTGTATTATTCTTTGATTTGTGTTATTTTCTTTTATTATTTTCTAATTTCCATTTTAATTTTTTCCCTTTTGAATATTTTTATTTTTATTTTTGACTTTATTTTGTTCATTCTAACCTTACTCTAAATAATAATAATAACAACAACAACAACAACAACAACAATAATAATAATAATAATAATTTAGCTATTGTTGGGAACTAGCCGTTGCATCTCTACTATTTATTAGTTCTCTGCTTTAGTTATCCATCTTTGTCCTCATGATGAACTACAATAAGTGGTTCTAAAAGCGTTAACATAAAAATCTTTATGTGATTTCGTCTAGAAGATTTTTTTTTATAAAGTTAAACTAATTTAAATTATATATATGATTTTTAGGTTTATAGTTTTTTAATGAAAATTTTCATTGTGGGAAGGAAGCTTCCTCTGCATAATAAAGTCCTTCATTGAAAGCTTGGGACAATGA
Organism: Pinus tabuliformis; assembly: GCA_031772625.1. NCBI lineage: Eukaryota > Viridiplantae > Streptophyta > Pinopsida > Pinales > Pinaceae > Pinus > Pinus tabuliformis. The sequence goes on from CM062807.1 coordinate 1,044,123,203, forward strand.
AACAAATTGTTATAATTATGGTTCTCAATTTGCTAGGTGAAAGCTTCTTCTTGCTTCACACTTGGCATAATGTATCAACTTTATGGAGATTTGTTCAGCCACCCACCTACGTAAATGACCTGCAACTCCAGTGATGACATCATTGGGCATAGAAGTAGTATAATAATGTGAGTTTCATTGTTAGTGTCAAAGCACTCACATGAAATGACCACTCACAAATTTAGCCTTTTTTTATTATTTTAAAATGAATTGACAAACACTGTTAAATATCGAAAATAAAACATCCTCCACTAAAAAATTATGTTCATCAAAGCTCGCTCAACGAATTGAAAATTAATAATAATACTTCCATAAAATTAGAAAATTAATTTTGAATTGATAAAAAAATAAGAATATTCAACATTTTCTGTTTATTAAAATTGCAAAACTCTAAAATTAATTAAAAAATCAATGCAATTTGATAACAAAATCAATGTTATAATCCCTCACGAAGTAAAGACTAATTAAAATTCCCCTACATTACCTAATTAAAAAAAAAAAAACTTAAAAACTTATCCATAAATAATACCACTGGTATGAACTACACTATTTCTACTTGGCATTCTAATACTAGAAAAACGAATATAATATCGAAAAACATATAGCTAATATAATATCGAAAAACATATAGCTATACAACAATTAAACGTAACAAATATATAACTAATGTAATATGCAAAATCACATAGCTATTACCAATTAAACGTAATAAATATATACAATAAGAGAGGAGGAAACCTTCTTCACCACTTTGAGAGGGTTATCTCCTTTTGTAACCAATTGCACTTAATAATATTTAACACGTTTTTATATTCAGTTGGCTAACATATAAATATATTTTAGAAATTATTTAACTCATTATCTTCAGTCATATTTTATATATATATATATATATTTTTAATTCTAATTATTAATAAATGTATTATTATCTAATATTTATGTTATTTATTTTATAGATGAAATATATTTTTTTATTGGAATCTGGTAAAACAATTTCAAGAAAGAATGTAATTTTTTGTTATTTAAAATATATTTTTGAATGTATAAATGGATTGAACACCTTAGAAAGTCTTTAAAGCACTCAAATTCTATAGATGAGACAACCTAAATTCAACTTTTTAAAAATCTATGTAGGATTTTAGTTTAAATTAACCAAAAAAAGAATGTCTATAAGTTACACTATGCCTATAATATTTATCAATTTATAGCTAATTTAAGTTAACTTTATCATATTAAAGTATAGTAAACTATGATTTACTAAAGTCATAATAATAATAATAATAATGTCCATTTTTAAGGTCACAGCCAAGCCAGAAACCAAATTGGTGTATGAGACCCCCTTGTTTGTGGGACAAGGGACCCACCTCCGTACAATTATTTGACTGCTAAGTCTATGAAGGCATACATACTCTACCGCCCTTTGGCTTTAAACCTGTGACCTCTTAGGAGGAAACACATGCTCTTAACCATTAGGCCCACTCAAGCTGTATAAGCTATAGTCGACTATGATTTACTAAAGTCAAACATTGTCAATCTTAGTTAACCATGGTCAACTTAATCAGTGATAATCAAAGTTTTAAAATGTTAATAATAATATTAATTTGAGACTGAAGGATTTGGTGAGAAGAGAAATCTAGATCTTATTTTTCTAGAATACTTACATTGAAGTTTTTCTGATGTTTCGAGCTTGAGCCATCGAGTGTGGGTCTTTTCCTTTTTTATATTTTATTCTTCTTTTTCATATTAATTTTGTTTTAAATTATTTAATTATTTGGTCTTATTTTGTTACTTTTTATTATTTAATAATTATTTATCTATATATTTTTTAGCATTCATGACCTTTTGTTTGTTTTAAATTATTTAATTATTTGGTCTTAGTTTGTTACTTTTTATTATTTAACAATTATTTATCTATATATTTTTTAGCATTCATGACCTTTTGATTTATTTTTTAATCTCATTAATTATTGAAACGTTTGATTATTATGACCTTCTGGCTTTCAAATTACCTAAAGTCTCTTTTTCCCCGCATTTCTACCATGTTTCTCTCTATATTATCAATCCTATTTCAAATATTTGTCCTTAGGATGGGCCACACTTGATGGCCGGAAATATGGCCCAAAAAAACTTCAATGTGAGTATTGCAAAGATCAAAATAATATTAATATTAATAAGGTTGTATATATTAAAAATAATAATAATATTAAAATTGAATATATTATTATTATTATTATTGACTATATTATTAATAATATTATTATGAGTATTGAGTTGTTATATTAATTGTAATGACATTAATATTAATATTAATAAGGTTTAGTAATAATGTTAATATTAAGGTTTGTGCATAGGATTTAATATTTTAATATTTATATTCAATAAGATTTAAGGTTGATTTAATATTCAATATTGTAATGTGATAAATAAAAAACAAAGTATGGTTGACTAATGTTTATCATAGTTATTCATACTCATTCATGTTAATCTTGGTCAACCATGGGCAATCATGGTCAACATTAGTGGACCATGAGCAAACATGGTCATATTTGATCAACCATAGTCAACATCAGTCAACAATGGTCAACCATTATTGACCTTAGTCAACCATGAGTAATCATGGTCATTTATCATTAACCATACTAACTATAGTTAATCATGGTTAACCATAGTCAATCATTGTCAACCATAGTCAATGTGGTCATCATGGTTTACTATAGTTAATTATGGTTGTGAGGTATGGTGGCATATGGATAACTCTAGTTAACATGCTCAACCATCATCAACCATAGTTGACTCTGTTCACGATGGTTGACCGACCATAGTCAACCATGGTCAAACATCAACTTTAATTAACCATCAATTGGCATTATTAACAATGGGCAACGATGATCAACCATGACCAAACATGGTCATGTTTGGGTCACCATAGTTAACCTTGGAAAACCATAGTCAACCCATACTCAACATGGCAAACCATGGTCAACCATTGTTAGAATGGTCCAACATACTCAACTAAGGTCACTATGTTTCTAAGTTTAGACTTCTGTGATCCATAATGTTTACTAACATTTTCCGAAAACTTGTTCCTGATGCTGACTAACATTTTCCGCCGATTAATTCTCCAAAAGATGTTCCGTTCATTAATCTTCGCGAGATTTGAGGCGATGGAATAGTCTGCCAACATTTGAAGTTACATGGAAACGTCATTTAGACAAGTTAGGAGAGAGATGATAGATGTGAGAGAAAAAATAATATTGGACAAAAATATGTGGTCATTAGAAAACGTCAAAATACTATAAACTTTCTGGCGTAAGAAAACGTTAAGATACTATAAACCTTCAGCGGCATGAAAAGCACTTTATATTTCAGAATTTCAATTTTCCAAAGCCTTGTTTACTTTTGACAAACTCTAAAGTTATTAGAGAAAGCAAGCTACCCTGACGTTATTTGCACGCTGAACATTTAATTTATTTGCGGCCGATTAATTCTCCAAAACGTTCGCCGTTACATTAATTCTGCGCCGCATTTGAGGCGATTAACTCTCGCAAGATTTGAAGTTACCTCGAAACCTCGTTTATTCAATTAAGTTACAAGTGAGTTGATAAATGTAAGAGAAAAATTCAATTACTTTTTGAAAAACAATTCTCGTGTAAATTAATTTCTTTTCGATTGGTGTACAAATAAAAATTAATAAATAATGAGAAGGGGAGATTAATGGCCTACACCTCATCAATTAAAATATCAAATATTTCTGCACTTCACCTCATCAATTAAAATATCAAATATTTCTGCACTTCACCTCATCAATTAAAATATCAAATATTTCTGCACTTCATGGATTAACCTATCAAATTAATTTATTTTGGATTAACCTATCAAATTAATTTATTTTTTTAATGGGAAGGGTTAGTTCTTTTCGAAAGCTCTCTCTTTTTTTTTACATACATGTGTCAGAATTAGGCCGACAATCATCACATCATGAATTAATCGCAATCACCGAAGGATATTCCATGGATCTAAATACGCTACAAACAAACTAACCTCCCCGACTGTTACAACATGCACTCATGTGCATCAAATATTTACATTACTAAAACGAAAAATTACAATTCATTTTCAAACGAAAAATTCTTAAAACTGTTGACTTTACTATTTTAATTTTTGCCTTGTGAAATACAAGCATTAGGAAACGAAAAAATCGCTGCTCGTTTTCCATGAAAAAATCTTAAAATTGTTGACTATACTATTTTAATTTTTACCGTGTGAAATACGAGCATTAGGAAACGAAAAAACCGCTACTATTCTTAAAATTGTTGACTTTACTATGTTTATGTTTGCCGTGTGGAATATAAGCATCACGAGACGAAAAAATTGCCCACATGTTTCCAAATACATTTACAGTGATATGCTGAATGTGAAATAAGTAAGATAAAATCTTGAAATTGTTGACTTTATCAAACTTTTTGTTTTCTAAAGAAATTTCCAAAGAGATATGCTACTCATTTTCTAAAGAGATTTTTAAAGTTGATGACTTTATCAGTATCGTTTGGAATGGAGTTGGGATGTTTTGATTGTGAAGAAATTAGCTATCAAACTTGCGATTTCAATAAATTGCTACTGGATTTTGACCGAATAAACCCACCGGAAAAGCTTCCAAAAAGTCTCTTTAAAGACAACTCCGTTTAGAATAAGGTTGTCTATTTTATACCTATAGTTTTAAAAGTAAATTGTGTATAATATTTTTATTATAAATTAGATTATAAAATATTTTGTAGAGTTGATTTTCTATAATAAATAATTTTTACAATATATATATTTTTTTAAATATTAATTATATATATTTAACTAAATTCAATATATATGGAGGCTAATTTTTTTTTTTTTTTCTAAAAAAACCAATTTATCCTTAATAAGATTATGGGAGGATTACACAACTTTATGGGAGGATTACACAACTTTCCCCTTCAACTCTCTTGTTAAAATAAAATCTAACCTGGCTGCAACTACACCCATTATTGAACTCTTAACGTAGCTGCAATTAAACCCAAGCAAACTCACTAACCTATACCTCATTAATTAAAATATCAAATATTTCTACACCTAACGCATTAAAATATCAAATATTTACGTTATAAAGCGAAAAACTACAACTCATTTCCAAACGAAAATTTCTTAAAATGGTTGACTTTATTATTTTAATTTTCGCGGTGTGAAATACGAGCATTACGAAACGAAAAAACCGCTACTAGTTTTCAACGCAAATTTTCCTTAAGTTGTTGAATTTACTATTTTTATGTTTGCCGTGTGAAATACGAAAGGGAAAATGGCTAGTCAAGTGCACAGAAATTTGCGGGAATGGGATGCATGTGAAATACCTTAGAAAAAAATTCTTAAAATGGTTGATTTTGTCAGCATTATTTTATTAAAAAAATATTTATATTGATTAAAATGTTAGGAAATAAATTTTGTCTAAAGAATAATAGTTTTAAGGAATTTTATAAAATTTTAAAAGTTACAGTTTTAAGTTATTTAATTTGCAAAATCAAGTGTTTATGGATTTTTTAGGGTGATGAATGTGTATAAGCAATTTTATAGCTTAACCTTTTTAAATTTAAGCGGAAATTTATTAAGTGGCATCATTCTATCATTAATAAACCTTTTATAATTAAAAGATTGAATTAGGAAAAAATAAATTAGAATGAAGTATCCCAATGACATTGAACAATTACAACTACTTGGTCTCTTTGACATCAACAAAATCATTCTTTTTACAAAGATTCATAATTCCCTTGCACCACTTTAACATCTAAGAAGACTTATCCTTCCAGCTTAGGAGATTGTATGAATTTGGAATTGCTCGACTTGTCTCATGATATGCTCACTGGAAACATACCACAAGACATGTTAGAACTTTCTAATCTAAAACTATATTTGAATTTGTCATGGAATTTCTTAGAAGGCTCCTTGCCCATGTTGATTCATAAATTGCAATGGCTCAAGCTATAGACATTTCTACCAAATGTTTAACTGAGATCATGCCACCTATACTTAGAACATGTAGTGAACTATAATAATTGAATTCATCTACAAATTCCTTTAAATGATCAATTCCACCTATACTTAGAACATGTAGTGAACTACAATAATTGAATTCATCTACAAATCCCTTTAAAGGATCAATTCCAGATTTACTTGGAAATTTACAAAGCCTTATGAGCCTAGATCTATCTTCCAACTCCTTGTTGATTGCAATTCTAGTGACACTCAAGAACTTGAGAATGCCTCAGCATTTGAATGTGTCTTTCAACAATCTCACAGGAGAAATTCGAAAAGGAGTTCACTTTGCAAATCAGACAATTGTGGTGTCCTTCATTAGAAATCATGGATCACAAATATTTGAATTACCTACATGTCCAACACCAAGAAACAAATTTGCATGTGGGAAAAAAGTATTACTACTAAGTGGTGGAGTTATTGCTTTTATACTATGTCGTCTACTTTTGGGATTCATTTGGAGATGGTATATGCATATGGGAAAATTTGACTTCTCACGAGCCATTTTTCAAAAGTTGGAGCATTGAAGGATCTCATAACAAGATCTTCACATATCAACCAATGGATTTTCCGAGACCAACTTGTTGGGAACAAGCAGTCTTGGATTTGTTTATAAAGGAATATTTTGTGATGGAACACTTGTTGCTATGAAATTTCTACAATTAGAAAATTACCAAGTTCACAAGAGTTTTAAAATCAAATGTAGTGTCTTGCAAAAGGTTCAACACCAAAATCTAGTGAGAATCATAACCTCCTATTCCAACCACTATTTCAAAGGTTTAGCATTTCAATTTATGCATAATGGAAGCCTAGAGAAACATTTATGTCCTGATAAAGATGACAACTGTAATGTCCCTTAACAATAAATAATAAATAATAATAATAATAATAAATAATATAATATAATATAATATTAAAATACAAGAAAATAAATAATAAACAATAAATAAAAAAATAGTAATAGTAAATAAATAATAAATAATAATAAAATAATAAATAACAATACTAAAGCTCTAAATAAATATAAAAAGAAATAAAACAAGAAAGCAGTAAAAATCAATAAAGCTATCAAAAAGTAAAAACAAAAGAAATAAAACAAGAAAGCAATAAAGTTGCATGTAGACACATGGAGTGTGTGCATGTGGTTCCCCTTCCAATGTTTGCTCTATTTAATAGATGGTGAGGAAGATGAGAGGCATTCCATCATTCCAAGATTCTATCATTCATTCTCTTGGGAGAATAGTGTTCTGAGACAAAGGATTCCCTGGCAGTAGTACATTGATTGAGGGCTCGGGGGTGGCCATTTGTAGCAAGACTTTGCACAATTGAGCCTACGGTTGGGTGGAGAGTCGTCCCCAAAACCTTGTTGCAGTTAGCAGACTTCAACTGAAATCATAGGTAAGTGTCTCTACTCATAGTTTTGAACTTTGATGTTAATTAGTTAATAATTGCATGTTGATTTGGTGCATTCATTAGTTCCTCATTGGTTTTCTCATGCATTATTGTGCCATTTTATAGACAGCAGATTGATATTTGCATTAGTATTGGAATGAGCCTCCTTTCTTATTTCTTCTCTGGTTTGGATACCAGCCTTTTCCTCTGTGGTTCTCTGCTCTCATTAGAATCTCATTGCATGGTAAAACCACTGATAGAAATCTCATTTTCTTGAGTTGTTTGTGCTTGCATCCTCTTACCATTTTCTAAACGTTGTTTCATAAAATGAACAGTGCTATAATCAACTACAACAGTTAAAGGTGTGACAGTGCTTCACTAATCTAAAAGTTTATTAATCCAAGGTGTTGCTCACATAGCTCTTTGTGGACAGCTTGTTTATCTCTAGCTACTTGTGCTTGTACACTTTATATTCCATTACAACCATATAACAAAGCGAAATTCTAAATGAGTCACATGATTAAAGGTATATAGTTTTGTTGTAACTCATTGATTCATTGGAAAAGTTTTTTTGTAATATTGTAATCTTGGATAGCATGTTATTCAATACTCTTGATCTACATTGTCTCATAAGAACATTTTCTGTTAGGTCCCTATAATACTAGTGATTACCCCATTATTATTGTAGTTGTATCCCTTATTTTTATTGTTGTGCCCCTATTGTCCCCATATTGTTATTACTGTGCCCCATAGAATCCCTCTATTGTTATTTTTGTGGCTTTATATTATTATTGTTAGGTTGGCTAGGTTATATTATGACTCCTTAGACTCCTATATATAGAAAGGAGGTTTTGTCATTTGAATCATCGAAGAATTGTTCTTTCGTGTAATGTAAAGGAGGTTGCCCCCTCGAAGAGGATGAATTCTAAGGCATTCAACTATCTTTTCTATCTTTTTGTGAGTTGGTTCCATAACATTTGGTATCAGAGCTTTGGATTCTAGGGTTTTGCTGCTCCAAATAGGTCATCGTGGCATTTTCGCTATAACTTTTTTTCTGCGACGTTTCAGAAGCTAAAAAAAACCCATTTGAGACAAAATCGCACTGAACCTCGGGTCTGAATTTCAGATATTTTCGCACTATATTTGCGGAGATATGATCTGAGGAAGTTGGTCTTTTTGCAGACTCCTGAATTACATTCCAAACAGGTGACCTGGGGAAAATCGCCATAACCTTCTCTCTGAGCATCGAATTGAAATTTCATAAGAAGGTACAGAAAGAGGACGAACTTTAGTTTCTTGCATATATTTGTCAGAGCCAAAGGTTGAAACAGTGACTCGTGGCACGTCGTACAAGTTCGCTCTACTGAACTAGTCTATAAACAGGTCACTGTGGGAGATTTGGCATAATGTTTCCCTGGAGAATCCAATTTGGATCAGACTGGTGGCATTGGAAAGAGGACACAGAGGGCTACCGCAGGTCGCAATTTCAAAACTGGATGATTCGAAATTACAGAGATACATTAGATTCAATATCAAGCTCCTACAAAGTGAAAAAAGGTGTGTAGTTTTTTTTAAATTTTTGCATGAGCTTGGTTTGAAAAATTAGTTTGAAGGAATTCAAAGGGCATAGTAAAGCATTATTATTAGTAATTGATGCCTGAGGAAATAAAATGCAAACATCTAGTAAGCAACCTGAAATCTCTAGCATGACTTATGAATAAGAGGAAGAAATGCAACATGATATATCAAAATTACGAGACCAAGTGCAACAAGTGTCACTTGCAAAAAAGTAACAGAATCTAAGATGGATGGTTTAAAGAAAGATGTAGAAGCTAATATGGATGGAAGAAAGGCGTAGAAGCTAAGATGGATTTTTTTTTTAAAAGGCGTAGAAGCTAAGATGAATGACGTGGAAGCTAAGATGGACGATTTGAAGATAGATTTGAAGAGAAACATGGAAGATTTGAAGACAGATTTGACAACGTTTCTACAAGAAATTCTTACTAATGGTGAAAGGGTAGTAAAGGAAACTCGTGATGAGAACAAAAGAAATGTTAATCATGATTTCATAGACTCTAATGTTGGATCGAAGACCCACCATATTCCAAAACTCGATATGAGGAAGTTTGATGGCAAGGATCCCGCAACATGGATATTACAAATGGAGCAATTTTTCGAACTCAATAATGTGCAAAACACACAAAAGGTACGTATTGCAACTTTATATTTGGAACCAAATCAGTTTGTATGGTATCAATGGCTTTGCTCTCGTAAAAAAATTATCACTTGGGAAATTTTTATGGAAGAATTGACAGCACATTATGAGGATACAAAAAACAACACTTTTTTTAGCCAATTGATAAGTCTCAAACAAAAGGGTTCAATAATGGAGCACATTGAGGAGTTCCAAAAATTGAACATAAGGGTAAAAAATATTCCAGGGGAGTATAGGATTGATGTGTTCATAGGGACTTTAAAGGATAATATCCAACATGATGTTCACCTTTGGGAACCTGATTCATTAGAGAAGGCATTTAGGTTAGCAAGAAAAATGGAAAGCAAAATTATGGCAACCAGGAAGCATACCACTCACAACTATAAAGATGGAAGTGTTGTTGCCCCTAGTCTTCCACAACCTATAAGGTTGACACCACAATAATTGGAAGAAAAAAGAGCAAAAGGGCTTTGTTACAATTGTGATAGCAAATACACTAAAGGTCATAAGTGTGCTGAAAAGAAATTATTCTACATAGATTGTGAAGAGGAAGAAGAAAAGGAGCAAGAAAGGTCAAAAAAAGAGGATATACTCTAGGAACAAAGCCTAGATAAAGAAGAAATGAATCTGACCATATCTTGTAATGCATTGGCTGGAATTACCACTCCTCAAACCATCAAGATAAAAGGACAAATCAAGAAGAAAAAGGTAATAGTGTTGATTGATTCAGGAAGTACCCATAATTTTATTCATTGTAAGATAGCAAAAGAATTGAATTGCTTCCTATATCCAGCACCAGAGTGTCAAGTGATGGTTGCAAATGGAGGAACGATAAATTTCTCTGGAAAGTGCCATAATATCAAGCTATCCATGGGAGAATATGTATTAACTAGCCCCATGATTTCCATTCCAATGGTAGGTGTTGATGTTGTACTAGGAGTCCGATGGCTACAATCCTTGGGTACAATAGCTTTTAATTTTCAAGAAATTTTCATGAAATTTTCTACAGAAAGAAAGGAAGTTGAATTAAGGGGTATTGCAGAGAAACCAAGAAAGATAATCAGCTTTAACGATATGAAAAAGCTTCTAATAAAGGAACAAAGAGGTGTAATTGCACAATTATGTTCGCTAGATGTTTCCACATTGGAATCATCTATTTCTTCAAATCTCCAAAAAGTCTTGGACAATAATTCCAAGGTATTTGAGACTTCCAAAGGTCTCCCACCTATTCATGATCATGATCATGCTATTCATCTGATTGTAGGAAGTGTTCCTTCAAACATCAAGCCGTACAGATATCCTTATGCCCAAAAGAGTGAAATTGAACGTATGGTTGTAGAAATGCTAGAGGCTGGTGTAATTCAACCTAGTCAAAGTTCTTTCTCTGCTCCAGTAGTATTGGTGCATAAGAAGGATGGATCATGGCGCATGTGTCCGGATTATATGGAGCTCAACAAGCTCACTATTAAAGATAAGTTTCCCATTCCTGTCATTGATGAATTACTGGATGAATTGCATGGATCAATTTACTTCACCAAGTTAGATCTTTGTTCAGGATATCATCAAATCAGAATGAATATTGAAGACATTACAAAAACAACATTTAGAACTCATGAGGGTCATTATGAATTTTTGGTCATGCCTTTTAGCCTTACCAATGCACCTTCTACATTTCAAGGTTTGATGAATTCCACTTTCAAACCCTTCCTTAGAAAATTTGTGTTAGTATTTCTTGATGATATACTAATCTATAGCAAGTCTTGGAAGGATCACGTTGAACATGTTGATAGGGTGCTACAACTATTGGAGGAGAAACAATTATATGCAAAAAGATCCAAATGTTTCTTTGGAGTGCAAGAGGTGGAATATCTGGGTCATATTGTATCCCATGAAGGAGTTAGGGTAGACCCTAGAAAAATTAATGCCATTAAGGAATGGAAAATCCCCACATCCATAAAGCATTTGGGAGGATTTCTCGGGTTGACAGGGTATTCTCGCAAGTTTTTTAAGAATTATGGGAGAATAGTGTAGAGCTATAACTAGGGTCTCTCACACCACCAATTATTCCACATTATTAAGTCAATCCGGGATCGTTTTGTTCTTGCAAGGAGTAACTCAATTCGAGGCTATTCTGTCCAAGTAGTGCTCGGTAGTATAGCGTTCTAATAACTTGAAAGGAAACAAACACTAAGTTGTAACTAAACCAATTCAGGAAATGAAATCACACAAGGCAAATGATCAGTCAAGGGTACGGAACCAATAACCCTTCCCTTTAGAAACTGATAAAGAAAGAAAACCAAAGCATGGGCTTATAGGTTAGGGAGCTAGGCAGCGTCTTGCTGGGCTCACGACAGCCTTAGGCCTGCTATCACGCAAAAGAAATAAAGGCAGATTGGCGAAAGTAAACTGGAACAGCAATTCTTAAAATGGAACAGCAGTAAAGAAATGGAACAGCAGTAATGAAATGGAACAGCAGTAATGAAATGGAACAACAAAATATCATAAACAGGAAACGTCAATCATATAAAATGGAACAGCAAACCCAAATGGAACAGCAAATCCAAATGGAACAGCAACTCCAAATGGAACAGCAAATCCAAATGGAACAACAAATCCCGAAGTATGTACACGGTCTATACTACTACAGCGATCCGAGAGTAATGTGTGATGTGACTGTGTTTCTGAACAAGATAATATTATCTTCAAGCCTCACAAATACTTATTTCATATGTGCCTGTTTGGAGAGATCATCATAAATGATTGATGTGTGTTGTTTTTTATACATGAAGTATTCAGCCAAAGTTGCTCCTGTATAAGGGGCGAGATATTGTAATGTAGCATCCAATAATGATAACATTCATACCAATAACTTGTTGTAGAAATGGATGCAATTCGAATAGATTCAGTTTGTGTAATACAGAGACGTGAATTAAAGAACTTATTCAGATTCAAATATTAATTAAGAAACATAGTCTATCAGAGCAAAGAGATATCGGATTACTGTAATGAAAGAAATATGCAAACCACATAAATCACCGTATGATACAACAGCGAGTGACCGTCGGAGCTGGGCCCTTGGCTACGATGGTACACTGCTTAGAGTTACTTCAGATGTAGAAACGAAGTGAACACCAAATCCTTTATATTGATTGCATTAACAAAAGTGTACAAAATCAGATCTTACAAAAGCTCAGTGATCAAAATCGTTCTGAGTTTTTTTAATTATATTAACAGTCGTCCCCCCACGCTCGGTGGCGTGGTACCTTTATATAACAGAAATGATGGAGATGTCTAGATACAAAAGATAAACTTAAAGCAGCGATCCTCAGGATCGAAGATCCTGAGGGATTCGCTTATTCGTTCGGGTCTCCTCTTTCCTTCTTTCCTTCTCCGTCACGATATCCTGTGTCCTTTTCCTGGATTATTCGGCTCCAATTTTGCTTGATCTTGTCCGCATCTGGTTCCCTGTCGACGGGGCAGCAGTTACTTTCCTTGCGCTTCTCGTTTTTACTCGATAATCCCCTATTTCCGCGTCCTTCTGCATAGAAAACATCGATTATTAGTAATTGAGCTTCGTTTGCCCATTTTCACACAATTTACCAAAACCCTTATGTTTTTAGGCTCAATATGCAAAAAAGATTAGAAATAGTATTGAAAAACCACTAGATTACTTATCAAAAAGCATACCTTCCAGGTGCTCCAAACACCCCCCTGCTTACCATGTTTCATGTCCTCATGAAAACGTTGTAATTGACATGCAGGGCTGTGAGAGAGTAGGCCGGAGAAGGGATCTCTCGAAGAGGCCGACAACCATGATTAGCAACTAGATGGTCAAAGAACTGGTCTAACTGATTTGCAGGCATCTCATATAGAGTCTGATATCCAGGTGCAGGATGCCAAACAATTGGGCTGCGAAACCGATACCCCAACCAAAATGGGCCTGCTCGCAGAATCCGTTCCCCATAGAGACTCAATCGACTGGCAGCCAATTCAAAATTCTCAAAGTTAAAGGGTTCCCTGAGCTGGATGTTTGGGTTAGAGGTTCGGTATCGAAACTTTGCAGCATGGAAGGCCTGGTCTTTAATAGTCAGGAAATACTCCAGACCATTTCGGATCAAGTCTTCATGCATGGGACCTAATATCTTCATGACACCTTGGATCCTCATCATACTCCTATGCTTTCTCCATAATGCTGCTGGGTCCCTAGGTTCAGCTTGTACCCAAAGGTCTAAACTATTTTCTTGCCTCTGAAAGATGTTGTAAGCTTTAAATCATTTTAACTGATTCACCCCAAATGAGATAAAGGCTTGAAATTGTATATCGCCAACGAAAGGGCCAGGATTCAAATCGGTTTCCTGGTCTAAGACAAGGTTGTGCAAGTAGAATTCACATAAAAATCTTTGAACTTTAACTCCATAGTGCTTGCAGCAATCTATAAAATCATTAACAGTGTTGATATGGATGGGTGCTCCTGCCCTAACAGCTTTTATTTTTAATCTCAAATAACGTTCAAGAAAAAACAAAGCATAATTTTTAGCAGGGGCTCTACAAGTCAAAACATCAGTATACAAGGAACACAAGGTGTCCATCTGCTTAACAACACTATCTAGTCGACGAGTTACCTTAGCAACCTTTTCCTGCTCCTTCTGCCATCCTTCAAAGGCCTGGCTTTCAGACTGACTGATGTTTCGAAGTTGCTGTTGGAGCTCCTCATATCTTTCCTTGGGGACCGTCTGTTCTCGCAACTGCTCGGCCTCCTGCTAGGCTTCCTTCATCATTTTATGCAAGGTCCTGGTTTTCGGGTCTTTCTTCCAGGCAGCCGTAGAAGCTGGAAGTTTAACCTGGACCTTCCTATTGCGTTGTTTCGAATTTAGGACCCGAATTACACCCGAGGAGGGTGTTTCCGTTTGAACCTCTTTGTTATCCGTCTCCTTTTTGATGCGAACAAAGGGTTGGTGTGGTCTTCCTACCACCGGAGCCTCTTGCTGTTCCATTGGAATGTCCATTCGTTCCTCCGGGCCAGATGGAACAGCAGTTTCCATTGGAACAGCACCCTGTTCCTCATTAACATTCGGAACAGCGGACTGTTCCTCAACAGTAGGTCTCCTGATGGGGTTTCGTCCTTCAAAACGAACCCTAACCCTCGGGGTTCTTGCTGCCGTGGTCCTTTTATTTTGCCTTGCAGTTTTTTGTATTCTCAGAGTGGCTTTCAACATTCTGATTTGTTACCGAAGTCTGGCTATCGTGCCCAGCATCCTCTGGTGCTTCTTCTTCAATTTTGCAATTTCCCTAGCCTCGGCAGAGGGTTTGGCCTTTAATTTTACTCCTTCTTCCTCTCCGGGAACATCTTCCAGTGCCCTGGGGACAGATTGTCCCGAATTGTTGTCTTCTGCTTCATTACCGGGCAGGTTTTCTTCCCCTGCTTCTTCTGCATGCCCTTCTTCAGGTAACTCTTCTTCTGCGGGACCATCAGGGATGCCTCCTGGACTGGAGGCTTGGCCGTATTCTCCCATGTTGGCCAGAACTGCTGCCAATTCCTCTTCTCCTGGATGGTCTTGCAACGGGCTACCCATAGATTGTGCATTTTCTTCCTCAATTCCTTCTCCTGGCTGGTTAGTTCCAGCCTCTAATTGCTCAGCATTTCCTTCGGGTAATTCACCTTCCTCTTCCGAAGGTTCGTCCTCGATTTCGATTGGTTGGGTCGCAGTTTTCTGAATCTTTTCCAACCTTCCCCTTATTCGAACCAATCAAGCTGACTTCCTGGGTCTTTCAGGCAGGTTGGGAGTGCCAACAGGTTCTCTAGGTTCCTATGGTCATTCCGGTGTATCGGAGGATCGCTTCCGTTTCGACACAGCATGTTTTTCTGCCGCCGACTTCTTACGTTTCTCTGATTGTTCCGGCGTGCTAGAGGACTGCTTTCGTTTTGAAACATCCTGCTTTTCTGCTGCTGGCTCCTTGTGTTCTTCTGAACGTTCCAGTGTGCTGGAGGTTTGTGGTAAAGCCAGTCCCATTTTGACTGTTTCAACCAATTCCTCCCAAGTGTCTTGTTGTTGGGCAAGACTGTGGCTTATTATTAGCCGAATCAGTCCGTGGTGGCTAACAACCGTCTCTGTGTGCTGAGCTTTCTTCAAACTTCGGGCCGCATCATGTAATAATGAATTTAAAAAGGCAGGGAGATTTACAGAGCATTTTCCCTTCAAAACAGCTAGAAGTTTTAAGTGACGAGCCCTTACCACATCTTTCCTCCCCTCGCAGGTGATATAGCTCTGCACTATTTTCGCCAGCTCGGTCCAGGGTTCCCCCAGTGTCGTCGGCAGAACTCCTTTCCCTTTGACTGTCAGACTTTGGCCTTCGCTTTGGAAAATTTCCATTGCTTTCTGCATTCTTTCCTTCTTCAGCTCCCATCTGGGTCCAACAGCTGGTAATTCTGAGGTTTCTGCAATGATGTCCTCCGTGACTTCTATCCGCTTTCCTCCGACTATAGAGTGGTTTTCCTGCAGATTTTGCAGGAATTCCAATGCTATAGCCTCGTTCGATTCTTGCAGGCGGTTGAAGTAATTCAACCATCCTGCATTTTCTAGAATTTCGCGGGCAGCATCAGACGCGATCAGCTTGTGCGGTTCACTTCGGATTGTTTTCCCGCCCATAGCTTACTCTCAAAAATGAACTCGGGAATGGAACAACAACTGTCCGCAGTGTTTACCGAACAGAGAGGATACTCGATGCTATTTTAGGAAGGATTTTCGCAGAGCATGCATCAAAGAGAAAGATCGTGGGTGGCAGTCCGTAGAATGAGATCATCATACCGTTAAATCGTGTTGTTATTTTGCCCGAATGATGTGCAGCCACGTAACCATTGGAGTAATGAGGTCACCTCGCCCCCCCACGATCTGATAGGCTACCCCCAGCCATCAAAGAGAGGAGCAGCAGCCAGTCGAGAGTCAAATCATAAAGTACAGCAGGTGGAAGTTATGCCATGTTGTAAAAAGTCAGTGAAGTACCGAAATCGAGGCAGAAAAATGGATCACTTTTAAGATAAGCCAGTGTGATATAATGAGGAACCGAGGGTTAGACGTCTGTCAACCATACGAAGTCTCCAGTAGTCATTGTCAATTCCGTTGCCATGATTGGTGATAATACTCATGCGATAATTATATCAGGGTGTGACATATGATACATGCAAAGGAAATAAAAGACAAACAGACTTAATATCATACCTGTTGGTGTAAATATTACGACTCCAATGCCATTAACAGAGCTCTGCTGCCAACAGGTGTTCATAACCTTGGCAAAGTTGTTTATCTCACCCTCTGGAACCATTATCCTTTGTGTATGTACTGAAGAGTGCTTCGTCAAAATGCAGGCCATTATGCTGGCTTGGTGACCAGATAACCATAATGCCATTCACAAGGTAGGCACGAAACGTGGTCAGGCCGGCTCGTGATGAGACCTCCTGTTCCAAGGTTTGCTTGTTATTTTTCCTTTGGACCATATCCCTGGTGTGGTGGCCGTAATGGGAATGCCACTTCGCTTCCATCCTTATGATCATGGTAGGCTGGCTCTGAATGAGACCCCCTATCCTGCATTTGACGATTTCATATCTTTATTTTTATTTTTTCTTTTGTTCTTCTTTTGCAGCACACTTCTTTTTCTTTGTTCAATTACACATAAGGGTGGCTCCGCACTCCTTAAGAGCGGGGAATGGTGGAAGAAGTCTTACAATCCCAACAGACAGATATAAATGTTTGCTCATATTCCTCAATGATGATCAAGGAAGTTTTTAGGGAAATCGACATGATAAAAATTGCCAAACCATGGTTCGAGAACAAGATAATGACAGTAAAGACGAAAGTTAGCGTCGCTCCTCTTATCTTCTTATATCTGCTGACTGTTAAAACAATAGCGATTTATGATATGCAGGTTTCGGTATAACATGCTTTTATGTTCATTGCATAATGTCATTGCTATATCTAAAGGATTTAGGAGAGCATAATCACAAGACGTCCAAATAGATGGTGTCTTCTCTATACTGAGCATGTGGATGATTCGTCTTGCGGAAAATAGCGGAATTAACGACATTCTGCATCTTGAAAAAAAGGAATATGCGAGTGCTGTTCCTTTTTGCAAAGGAACAGCAAAGCACAAAGAGTGTTGTTCCTTTTCGCAAAGGAACAACAAAAATCCACATGGGCTGTTCCTTTTAGCAAAGGAACAGCAAAAATCCACACGGGCTGTTCCTTTTTGCAAAGGAACAGCAAAAACCCACACGGGCTGTTCCTTTTCGCAAAGGAACAGCAAAAATCCACACGGGCTGTTCCTTTTCGCAAAGGAACAGCAAAGCCCAAAAAGTGTTGTTCCTTTTCATAAAGGAACAGCAAAAACCAAAAGTGTTGTTCATTTTCGCAAAGGAACAGCAGAACAAAAAGTGTTGTTCCTTTTCGCAAAGGAACAACAGAACAAAAAGTGCTGTCCCTTTTTGCAAAGGAACAGCAGAACCAAAAGTGCTGTCCCTTTTTGCAAAGGAACAGCAGAACCAAAAGTGCTGTTCCTTTTCGCAAAGGAACAACAAAAATTCCAAAATGCCAAAGTGCTGTTCTTTTTTGCAAAGGAACAACAAAAATTCCAAAACACAAACGTGCTGTTCCTTTTCGCAAAGGAACAACAAAAATTCCAAAAGACAAACGTGCTGTTCCTTTTCGCAAAGGAACGGCAAAATAAAAAGTGCTGTTCCTTTTCGCAAAGGAACAGCAAAGCAAAAAGTGTTGTTCCTTTTAAAAAGGAACAGCAAAATCAAACGGGTGCTGTTCCTTTTAAAAAGGAACAGCAAAATCAAACCAGTGCTGTGCGAAATAAGGTAACCAAAATACTGCAAACAAAAGATGAAAAAAACATATGTACAGGATGTTATGTACAAATTACGAAAAACAAATTTCTTAAGTTATGGGTGAGGAAGATTTCACTTCCTCTTCTAGGATCTTCAAATCAGTATCTTGCTGAAGCTGTTGACAAAAGGATTCCCGAGTAAGGGGTCTTCGATAGAGACGAACTCGGTGGCCATTTACTTTGAACGTATGTCCAGAACCGTCAATCGTGGTCAGAGTGAGGGTCCCATTGTCGTGCACCTTCTGGATCTCATATGGTCCTAGCCAGCGAGTCTGGAGTTTCCCCGGGAAGTCCTGGAACCGAGAATCGTATAACAGAGCCCAATCTCCTTCATGGAAGACTTTATTCTTTATAAGTGCATCCTGCCACTTAGCTCGCTGCTGTTGGATTAATGCTGTGTTTTGTAATGCAGAGAGCCTAACCTCATCCAATTCGTTGATTTGTCGTAGTCGATTGATCTGTGCCTCATTCAGATCTAGGCTGACCTCTTGTGCAGTTCGTAGTGTTTGGATCTCAAATTCGATAGGAAAAATTGGGTGTTTCCCAAACACCAATTGATAAGGTGAATAGCCTGTCGTACTTCTCCATGTGGTTCTATAAACCCACAGAGCTTTAGGTAGCCGGGCAGCCCAATCACGCTTGTGTGATGCGATGGTCTTTGTTAAGATTGACTCAATTATCTTGTTACTTTTTTCTACTTGTCCATTTGCCTGCGGATGGTAGGGGGTAGTAATCTTATGTTGGATATGATAATTGTTAAGTGTTGCAACTAGTTTGTTTCCAACAAATTGTGGTCCACCATCTGTAATCACTTCTCTTGGAAGTCCGTAACGTACAAACAAATGGAACAAAAATTGTATTACCGAATCTTCTATAGCCCTAGCTAATGATTCAGCCTCAACCCATTTAGTAACATAGTATGTTGCTACCAAGATGTGTGTCCTTTGGTTTGAGGGTGGATTAATGGGTCCGACAAAATCGAGAGCCCATCGTTCAAATGGCTCAATAACCAGTTGTGGTCTCAGAGGCATTTCATCAGCTTGACCAGGTTTTCCTGCTCGCTGGCAGCTATCACAGGCCTGCACAAATTTTTTCGCGTCCTTAAAGATTGTGGGCCAATAGTACCCTGCCTGTAGTATCTTATGTGCTGTTCTCTTGTCGGCAAAATGCCCCCCGCATGGTCCACTGTGACAAGCCTTTAAGATGTCTAGGATCTCATCCTCTCGAATACACCTTCTGATTTGCATGTCTGCCCCTGTATGGAATAAATGGTCTCCAATCCACGAAAATCGTGTGCTTTTTTGAACAATTTGTTTTCGTTCCTGAGGAGTTAGGTGTTTGGGTAACTTACCCACTGCAAGGTAATTGGCGATGTCAGCATACCAGGGTGTGCGAACGGCAATGGCAAACAGATGTTCGTCAAGGAATTGATCTTCCACGGCTGCTGCTTCGCTTGATTTGGGTATTCTTGAGAGGAAGTCGGCTACATGGTTCTCCTTACCGGGTCGATCCTTAATTGTGATGTCAAACTCCTGCAACAGGATCAACCATCGAGTTACTCTAGCATTCGTGACAGGTTTGTTTGCTAGATATTTAATAGCAGAGTGATCTGTATATAACACAACAGGGTAACCTGTAATATAATGCCTAAATTTATTAACAGCATGGATTACGGCCAAAAATTCCTTTTCAGTAACAGTATAATTGAGTTCGACAGAGGATAAATTCTTGCTAATATAGTAAATAACGTATGGCTTCTTATCCTCTTCTTGTCCTAGGACTGCACCGATTGCTGTATCCGAGGCGTCCGATGAGATCTGGAATGGCAGATTCCAGTTTGGTCCTCGAAGGACTGGAGCAATTGACAACAACTTTTTCAATTCTCTAAAAGCTTGGTCGCATTTATCTGTCCACAAAAAATCGACATTACTTGTCAGAGCATACAGAGGTGCTGCAATTCGTGAATAATGTTCTATAAAACGTCTGTAATATCCGGAAAATCCAAGGAAACTACGTACCTCTGTTTGAGTAGTGGGGGTAGGGATGAGCAAAAGAATCTGAATTTTAGCAGGGTCTACCTGGATGCCAGCTGCTGAAATGTAGTGCCCTAGGATGATTCCTTCCGTCATCATCATGTAGCACTTCTCGTGGCTCAGGCAGAGTCTGGTAGCAATGCAGCGTTGTAAAACTTTTTCCAGGGTATCTAGAGCTAGATCAAATTCATCCCCATACGGTGTGAAGTCGTCCATATACACCTCAAGTCCATCGTTTATTAGATCTGTAAAAATACTGAGAATAGCCCTTTGAAATGTAGCAGGGGTGTTACATAGGCCGAAGGGTAATACACGATAGGCAAACGTTCCCCAAGGGCACGTAAAGGTAGTTTTATCCTGGTCTTCAGGGGCAATTTGGATTTGGTTATATCCACTGAAGCCATCCAAAAAGGAGAAAAATTTCTTCCCTGCTAACGTGTCCAATACTTGATCTATAAATGGGAGGGGAAAGTGATCCTTTTGTGTAGCCTTGTTTAACTCCCTGTAATCGACGCAGATCCTCCATTTTCCGTTTTTCTTTGGTACCACCACAAGGGGAGAGACCCATTTACTGTCAGAGATAGGGTAAATAAAGTTAACATCTAAGAGCTTCTGAAGTTCATCTTTCACTATCTCTTTTAGGTGCGGGTTGAGTCTCCTTTGTGGCTGACGGACAGGTCTTGCGTCTTTCTCTATATAAATGTGATGGGTGCATAATTGAGGATCAATCCCCTTCATGTCGGGGTAATCCCATGCAAATGCATCTTTGTATTTTTGTAACAGATTAACAAGTTTTATCTCTTGATCTGGTGTAAGATTGGCCTTAATATTCAGAGTTTTACCAGGTTCAATTTCCACTACTTTAGTATTAGCAACAGCAGTTACTAGTATTGTCTGATCATGCGGATCTTTTGAGGGATCTTCTTCTAGCTCGTTGTCAAATGCTGCCTCTATCATAAGACACTGCATATGTTTTCTAGCTTCAGTTTGACTAATAAAATTGTTAATGGCGTCGTCTTCTGTTTGATCCTTGAAGTCTAACGCCTTCTGTATGGTTAATGGAGATCTGATGTTGTTAGCGAGATATGATACATGATAAGGGTTAGTTTTAATCATTGGCAGGCTTGGCTGAGCTGGAGGGTACAGAATTAAATTTTTGACATCGGGTCCTTTAGCTATAGTCATGTTTCCCTGCCGGCAGCCAATGTAGGCATCGGTAGTAGCAAGCCAGGGTCTGCCTAGGATTAACGGATGTCCATCTAGTCGGGTTTTAGGATTAATTACCAGGAAATCTGTGGGATACTCCCATGAATCTACGGAAACCATGACATCATTCAGAGTACCTTCTGGTCGAACCACAGATCGATCTGCCAATTCTAACAAAGTAGAGGTAGGTTCTACTGACGTAATGCCAAGCTTTTGGCAGGTGGAGGTTGTCAAAATGTTGATTGCAGCTCCCAGGTCGACTAGAGCGTTAGTCAGGGTTTGGCCATAGATTTGAACGGTTAGAATTGGGTTCCCAGGATCTTCATATTTGATAGGTGTTTCCTTTCCTGATAATAGGTCGGATAAAGTACCAACTACTTGGACTCTAGGGTTAGTATTTGTATTCCTCCTTGATTTTTTGATGCATAATTCCTTTATGGTTTTCGCATATATAGGAATATCTTGTATAGCTTGGAGGAATGGAATCTTTATATACAAATTTTGTAATTCTCCCAGAATGTCAAAGTCTGGAGGTTGTATAGGTTGAGATATGACTAATCGTTCTGGGAAAGGAGGAGAGGATGTGCTTGCTTGTTTATTGTTTTGCTCTTTGTTTTCATCCTCCCGTTGTGGGGGTTGTTCTACAGGTAACTAATTTTCAATATGAACCATTTTGTCTCCCTCTGTTTCTACTATTCGTCCCGATCTTAACTGAAGATCGTTGCACTCCCTTAGGTCAGACTCAATCTCTGATGTGTCTATGATTTGAATGGATTGGACTGGCCTATTATTAGGATTGGGGTTGGGTTGGGCTGGGAGTTGCGGTCTCAGATTAGAGTGGGAATTTTGTGGTAAGGCTGGCAGAGTTGGTTGAGGGAGTGGGATTGATCCTGCTGGCTGATATGTCAGTCTTGGCCAGCTTGTCTGCCAGGATGAGCCTTGCGAAGTGGAAGGGGTCCACTGTGGAGGATAGGAACTATTCTGCCAATATGGTGGAGGATAAGGGCAGTTTGGCCAACCAAATTGGGACATCCAAGGATTCGGAGTAGGAAACATTTGAGGTGACCAATTTGAAAACGGGGGTTGGGACTGATTTTGCCACATGTTCTGTTGCTGAGTGTTGAACTGCGGGGGTTGAAAAGAAGAGGAGGGGTCTGAAAACATACCTGGTTGCCTAGGCTGCCATTGACGACGCTGGTTAACAAAATATGCTGGTTCTGACTCCTCTTCTGCTTCTTTGTATACTGCCTTCAAACCAGGAAGTGAAGGGTAGCTTTCGGTCAGGTGGTCCTTGGTGCAGATAGCACATATTTGGACTGTATCCAGCGGGCATTCTTTGTGGCTGTGCTTCTTCCTGCATCGTGGGCAAAAGATGGCTAGATTCTGCTCTGCCTCGGCTTGCTTCTGTTTGGCCTGCACAATGTCAAGTTGTGTAGTTAGTGTTCACAGGATATCAGTTTTAAAATTTTCTAGCAAATTTCCAAGTTCCACCCGTGTTACTCCCTCTGTTAATGTTCTGTTATCTCTGGGGAAGTGATCATATTCTGCTGGTTTTATCCTCGTGCTGCCTCTTGAGCTCCTGATACACAGATCAATGATATCAGCAAAATTTTCCTGATAAATGTCTCCTTTCCCCATGATGTTTAACGTTTCGATCCATTGCTCTCTCATACCTCTAATTAATGCAGTTTTCAACACGTTGTCAGGCAGAGGTAGTGATGCATAAGGGGATCTTTGCAAGTTATATTGGAAACGTTCCACATATTCTTCTAAGGTTTCATTTGGTCTGGCTGACATTTGAAAGATTTCATCTTTTAGTTCCCTTGACCTACAATAATCTTGGTATTTCTTTAAAAAGGCTTCTTTCATTTGGTCCCAATTGTTAATAACCCCACCACCTAAGCCCATAAACCATCTCAACGCAGCCCCTTTTAATGTAGAGGGGAACAGTTTCAGTTTCTGGGGATCGGTGGTGTAGTCGTATCCTCTACATAATACATCAAATTCGAACAAGAATGCGTCCGGATCTTCTGATGTGAGGCCATGAAATGTGGGAATATGCTGGAGAGGGATGGCTTTCATGGGTACATTTGCTGCAGAATCTACTATCGGATATTGCAATGTGGAGGTCTGGGTGTTTGGCTGATTCTGCGCCATGGGATCAAATATATGCCAGTAATCTTCAGGAATTTCCAAGAGAGTGTTCCTTGGTTGAGGAGGGGTAGTCTTAACAGGGATTGTCTTGACACCACTCCCTTGATCAGGGATGATAATGGCCCCAACTGTCTGCGGTGAATGAATTCCTTCAACAAGGATTTTCGCAGCGCTTACCTTGTCCGGGCTATTCAAAGGCTGGTTTAATTCAATAGGAGATCTAGGTTCCTCAATTTCCCCTGTTTCTCCTTCTCCTTCACAAAGGTTACTTTGGGTCCCTTCGTGCAATGGTCCAGGAGTCAAATTTTCAATTTCTTGAAAATCCTGCTCCTCTGTTCGACTATGCACCTCAGCAAAAGCTTCGGATGGTGATCCCGAGGCCTGAAGGGAACTAGTAGGCTGTTTAGAATTAGCTTTCTTATATCCTACTGATGGCTGAGAGTCGACTTTCTTGTAGATTTCGTCTATAAAGGTCATTCGTCCAAGGGTCACCGGCCCCTTGGCTTTGGATGGAGGCTTTTGATCTTTTTCTAACTTTTTCTGCTTAGTCATGCACTCCAATTAAACTGCTAAATCCTATTTAACTGGCAATTCTACTAAGAGAGCGGACGGTGGAGCAAGGCTTTTACATGCTCCGTACGCAGGTTCTTACCTTCCGTTTTTAAAATCCAACTCCCTCCTAGCAGATTTGCGCACTACTCTATAAAAGACAAATGGCTATTACTCCTTCCCCGGCAACGGCGCCAAAATGTAGAGCTATAATTAGGGTCTCTCACACCACCAATTATTCCACATTATTAAGTCAATCCGGAATCGTTTTGTTCTTGCAAGGAGTAACTCAATCCGAGGTTGTTCTGTCCAAGTAGTGCTCGGTAGTATAACGTTCTAATAACTTGAAAGGAAACAAACACTAAGCTGTAACTAAACCAATTCAGGAAATGAAATCACACAAGGCAAATGATCAGTCAAGGGTACGGAACCAATAACCCTTCCCTTTAGAAACTGATAAAGAAAGAAAACCAAAGCATGGGCTTATAGGTCAGGGAGCTAGGCAGCGTCTTGCTGGGCTCACGACAACCTTAGGCCTGCTATCACGCAAAAGCAATAAAGGCAGATTGGCGAAAGTAAACTGGAACAACAATTCTTAAAATGGAACAGCAGTAAAGAAATGGAACAGCAGTAATGAAATGGAACAGCAGTAATGAAATGGAACAGCAAACTATCATAAACAGGAAACGTCAATCATATAAAATGGAACAGCAAACCCAAATGGAACAGCAAATCCAAATGGAACAGCAACTCCAAATGGAACAACAAATCCAAATGGAACAACAAATCCCGAAGTATGTACACAGTCTATACTACTGCAGCGATCTGAGAGTAATGTGTGATGTGACTGTGTTTCTGAACAAGATAATATTATCTTCAAGCCTCACAAATACTTATTTCATATGAATCCAATAATGATAACATTCATACCAATAACTTGCTGTAGAAATGGATGCAATTCGAATAGATTCAGTTTGTGTAATACAGAGACGTGAATTAAAGAACTTATTCAGATTCAAATATTAATTAAGAAACATAGTCTATCAGAGAAAAGAGATATCGGATTACTGTAATGAAAGAAATATGCAAACCACACAAATCACCGTATGATACAACAGCGAGTGACTGTCGGAGCTGGGCCCTTGGCTACGATGGTACACTACTTAGAGTTACTTCAGATGTAGAAATGAAGTGAACACCAAATCCTTTATATTGATTGCATTAACAAAAGTGTACAAAATTAGATCTTACAAAAGCTCAGTGATCAAAATCGTTCTGAGTTTTTTTAATTATATTAACAGTCGTCCCCCCACGCTCGGTGGCGTGGTACCTTTATATAACAGAAATGACGGAGATGTCTATATACAAAAGATAAACTTAAAGCAGCGATCCCTCAAGATCGAAGATCCTGAGGGATTCGCTTATTCGTTCGGGTCTCCTCTTTCCTTCTTGCGTTCTCCGTCACGATATCCTGCGTCCTTTTCCTGGATTATTCGGCTCCAATTTTGCTTGATCTTGTCCGCATCCGGTTCCCTGTCGACGGGGCAGCAGTTACTTTCCTTGCGCTTCTCGTTTTTACTCGATAATCCCCTATTTCCGTGTCCTTCTGCATAGAAAACATCGATTATTAGTAATTGAGCTTCGTTTGCCCATTTTCACACAATTTACCAAAACCCTTATGTTTTTAGGCTCAATATGCAGAAAAGATTAGAAATAGTATTGAAAAACCACTAGATTACTTATCAAAAAGCATACCTTCCAGGTGCTCCACAAATAGAAGCACCTCTAACAACATTATTGAAAAAAGATGCATTTTCATGGACTCCAGAAGCAACAAAGGCCTTTGAGCATCTTAAAGAGGCAATGTGCCAAGCACAGGTCTTAGCTACATCAGACTTCACAAAAACCTTTATTGTGGAATGTAATGCTTCAGGAAATGGAATTGGTGCTATTTTAATGCAAGATGAAAGACCCATTGCTTTTGAAAGTCGTCCAATCAAGGGAAAGTTTTTACACAAATCTATTTACGAGAAGGAAATGTTGGCAATACTACATGCACTTAAGAAATGGCGACCCTACCTAATGGTAAGACACTTCAAGGTAAAAATGGATCATGATAGCCTTAAATACTTTTTAGAACAAAGATTATCCTTTGAAGAGCAACAAAAGTGGGTCACAAAGATGTTGGGTTATGACTTTAAAATCATCTACAAAAAAGGGAAGAAAAATGTGGTGGCAGATGCACTCTCAAGAAAGGATGAGGATGTGGAAGCATTGTTGTGCGCCATTTATATTATCCAACCAGATTGGATAAATGAAGCAAGGGAGGAATGGAAGAATGATGAAGAAGTGTGGGCACTTATTCAAAAGTTACGACAAGATTCCAGTACATCTGATACATTTAGTTGGAAAAATGATTCGTTATGGTACAGAGATCGCTTATACCTCTGTAACAATTCCAACTCAAAAAAAATATTGTTATGGAATTACACACTTCTCCCTTAGGAGGGCACTCAATATTTTTAAAAACTTACCAGAGGGTTAAGAAGGAATTTTTTTGGGATGGCCTTAAATCATATATTCAAAAGTTTGTGGCAGAATTTTTGGTTTGCCAACAAAATAAAGTTGAAACAATTAAGACCCCGGGTCTATTACAACCTTTATCCATTCCAAGCCAATGTTGGGAGGAGGTTTCAAGGGATTTTATCATAGGTTTACCCATGTTTGAGGGGAAGTGTGTCATCATGGTGGTAGTTGATAGACTTACCAAGTATGCACACTTTTGTGCATTATCACATCCATTTAAAGCCAGTACAGTTTCTACTGCATTTATGGAAACAATTCAAAAGCTACATGGAAACCCAAAGATTATTGTAAGTGACAGAGATCCCATTTTCACTGGAAATTTTTGGACAGAATTATTTTCTTGTCTTGGTACTCAGTTAGCTCTTAGCTCATCTTATCATCCTCAATCTGATGGGAAAACTGAGATAGTAAACAAATGTTTGGAAGGATATCTTCGTTGCTTTGTATCTGATAAACACATACAATGGGTCAAATGGTTACCTCTGGCTGAAAGGTGGTATAATACTTACTTCCATATAGCAACAAAAATGACCCCATTTATGGCACTTTATGGATATCAGCCACCATCCATCACATCATATTTAAGAGAAAATTCTAAGGTTCAAGCAATGGAACATCACATCAAACATCAACAACAAGTCATCCAACTCTTAAAGGATAACCTCGTGTTGGCACATAATAGAATGAAACAAGAAGCAGATCAACATCATAGAAAAAGAAGTTTTGATGTAGGTGATTGGGTATTCCTACGGCTACAACCATATAAAAAAATTTCCCTCAAGCAAGCTAAGAAGGATAATAAATTATCGCCAAAGTATTATGGTCCGTACAAGGTGTTGCAAAAGATTGGTACTATGGCATACAAATTGGAGCTTCCTGCAACTTCTCAAATGCCCCCGATTTTCCATGTTTCATGTTTAAAGAAGGTTATAGGCGACAAGCTCCCAGTTCAAACAATATTGCCAAAAATTGATGAGGAAGGAAAAATTATATTGGAACCGAAAGCAGTCACAGAAACAAGAACTCGACAACTATGAAATCGATCAATTTCGGAGCATCTCATCAAGTGGGAGAACTTATAATACTATTGTAGTTGTATCCCTTATTAATATTGTTGTGCCCCTATTGTCCCCATATTGTTATTACTGTGCCCCATAGAATCCCTCTATTGTTATTTTTGTGGCTTTATATTATTATTGTTAGGTCGGCTGGGTTATATTGTGACTCCTTAGACTTCTATATATAGAAAGGAGGTTTTGTCATTTGAATCATCGAAGAATTGTTCTTTTGTGTAATGTAAAGGAGGTTGCCCCCTTGAAGAGGCTGAATTCTAAGGCGTTCAACTATCTTTTCTATCTTTTTGTGAGCTATTTCCATAACATTTTCATTGCATTTCAGTCTTGCATTTTCTGGCTGAATAATTGGTTTAATGATGATGATGATGATGATGGTTAACGTCCACTGGGACCAAATTGGTCTATCGGACCTACAATTTTCTTAATTTTTACTTGTCTGGCTCCTCGTCTTTCTTGGCGAAATTGGCGTTGTAGCTTTCTTTCTTTTCTCTACGGTCTTCCAACTTCCTTTGTCTTGCATCTCCTTCATCTCTTCTGGTTCTTGGGACATTGGTGTCTTAGCTTCGCGATCTATTGTGTTCGTTCTTTTGAAAATAGTCGGAGAAGAAGTTTGGTTTAGAAGATCTGCTTCGCTGTTAAATGAAGATTTATTTTCTGCGGTATTCAAATCCTCATAACTGTTGATTTGTTGGGGCAGGCTTTCTCCTTGCTTGTTTTGAGAGTTGTTTCTTTCTTCCTTGATTTCTTGTGACTCAGAGTTTTCTCTAGAATATTCTTCTTTGATGACAGTGTAGTGTTCTTTTTGTGCTCCTTCCCACCATGTAGATCTGTGGTGGTTTTTTCTAGCAAAATTTTTCTCAGAGGCTTTTGGGCAATTTTTGGCTAGATGCCCCATCTCAAAGCACGATCGACATCTGAAGAGGACACTTTCATAATCAAGCTTCTGGTTCCACACATAGTCTTTACTTGTTAGGTTTATTTCAGCTGGGAATCCGGCACTGAAATCCATTTCCACACAAATGCGTGCATAGGTGGTTCTGGCATATTCCTCTGTTTCTGGGCACCTGCAGTAAAATTTCCCAATTGCATTTCCGATGGCTTTTAGCGAGGAGAGATTCCAGAGATGCAAGGGTAGGCTTGGCAATCTCACCCAAACTGGTACTGAGGTTATCACTGCTGTAGAGGGATCGAATGATGGGTTCCATGGTTTCATGAATAGGCCTGATTTTTCCCAAAACCAAGGGCCGGAATCTAGAATACATTGTCTGCTTTCAGGATTTTCAAAATCTACTATAAAGAAACCTCTAGCACAGGGGTAGATATTAATTTCATCAGAAATGATAGGCTTCCATACCTCCGAGATCCAATTGTGGAGTGCTATCAGCCGCGGCCAAAAACCATTGAACCGGCAAATTAGGGCACTTTCAGAGAACTTCAAAGCTTCATCGAGTGAGTCCTGGACCACTTGGATAGTGGGAGCTGGGGCTTCACTCACGATATGGGCAGGAGATTGCCCTCCAGAGGCCGATGAGCCACTAATTATTTTTGCGAAGCTCGGAGCCATATCGCAGATCTGTACCAGATCTATACCGCAGATTCAATTCAATACTGCAGATCTATACCGAAAGCTTAAAAAAAAAAAAAATAAAAAAATCTCTTCCCAATCGTGGAGATCTGAAGAGATACGAAGGGATCTGAAGAGATACCCTTAGCGAACTACATGCCCGCAGATTATATGTATGTATGATACCGCAGATCTACCGCAGAGCTATCGCAGATTATATGTGTGGTAGAGACGGATACTCATTTATATCAGTCATAGTCAAAAGATAACCACTTAGAATATCTTAGAAATTTCCACAAAGAAATCTGAGTTTACTTGTTGGTTCACTGTGGTATTATAACAGTTGGTAGACAATATATTGTAGGTGTTTCTCTTCCAAATTGTGATTAAAATAACAAGCACAATACTAAGCATACATAAAAGAGATATTCAAGAACAGCTGATATACACCTTGCATTAAATTTAAAAGTGCACAAACCATTGAAAGTATACAGTCCAACAATAGTATGATTTCTGAGGTTTGAAATGATGATTGCTTATCAAATTTATCTAAATTTCCATTGATGGATTGCTTACTTAGCTAAGACAGATACTTTTATGGAGCATCTAAAAGCATGTTTTATTGTTTAAACTTTATGATACACCTAAATCATACACTATGATCTCATTTTAGTTTAATTAATTGTGATGATGTTGATTATAATGTTACATGAGGTTTCATGATTCAAGGTTAATTGCATATATTGGATAAAGTAGTCTAAGGAGAAATGGAAAGGAGAAACTTGCAAATTTTCTAATGATGATAACTAATGTGATTACGGCCAACTTGGATCAGATAAGATGTGTACATGACAACATCTATAATAGTTTTTCCCTCTAATGGGAGAGCCACATTGTAAAGTTTTCCATAGGTGACTAACTATGAATTATGGATAACAAGATGTATGATCAGGCAAGTTTATTATGTTTATGTCTTAAAACAGGAAATGATAAATGGATTACATTTGGTAGGCATATTAATCAATTTATTTATTGGGTATTACCCAAGTTGGGGAATAGTAACAACATTTCCAAAGTATATCAATGCTGTGCTTTTAAGAGAGGAGGAAAAGAAACCACAATGACTGGAGGTGAGAAATTAAATTCAATTTAATAAAATAGAATGAAGTGAAGAAGTTTCCATTTTTGAAGCTAGTAGACATGGAATATTAGGAAATTAAGACTAGGAATATATATATATATATATATATATATATATATATATATATATATATATATATATATATATATAGATATATATATATATATATATAGATATAGATATAGATATAGATATAGATATAGATATAGATATAGATATATATATATATATATATATATATATATCAGGTAGGAGGAAATGAAAGGATGTTCTATCAAGAAGAAAGTTCTTTTAAGGGTATTGATGAGTGGACCGAGAAACATGATTGGTAATGGTCATAGTGATGATCTACATAGTTTAATAGTTGAAGTATAGAAGGAATGTTGCTAGAAATTTTATAAGGATACCTTGAGAGGGATTGTGTACATATTGACAAAAGAAGTGAGAGTGAATTAATAGAGGTTGTACTTGACTGATTTCCACTCATTATTTCATGAGTGGGACTTCACATAGAGAAACTTATTAAGTTTTCCTCCCATAGTGTTAAAAGAGGTTGTTTCCACAGAACAACACATTTAAATTTTTCATGGACAATGATGGTAGTAGTGTTTCCAACTGTTTCAAAATCTAAAATAAAGATACTATTTAATGAGCAAGAATCTCTTGTCCAACTTGAAGAAGGGTGAATTTACAATAAAGCAATCAAGTGGCATTGAGATAGGAACTTGACGAGATAAGAAAATATTTTTGTAGATGAAAATGATAATTGTTAAGTGATGTATGTATAAGTCAACATGGATCAACAAACCCTCATGCAAGTAAATTAAGCATGATATAAAATTAAATCATGATGACCTAGTGTTTATATGCAATTGCATATAGCGGTATTTTAATTGGTAAGTCAAAGGGTAAATGGATGTAAAACCAAGGGATTTTAATATTGAGATAGATGATTTAAATAATGATTGTATGACTAGTAATATCTTAACAATGAATTTCACCAAAATTTCCTTGGGAAGGAAGAATATATGATGAGAGATTAGGACTCAAGATGATGAGGCTCATGTGAAATTTAACGATGTACTTAGATGATTATACCTATGGTGTAAATGGTCAACTTCCTAGTTGGAAGAAGTATTGAAAAAGTAATTGGTATCTTGATGAAAACATAACACTAATAACACTGATGAGATAACATAGATCCTAGATGGATGTTGATTAATCTTAGTTCATAGTTGAATGTCTGTAAAGTAAATGAAATTGATTTTTCTGATGAATCATGATAAGAATGCTTATAGAGTATTATTCTATATTTGATAAGTATTGAGATGTTTCTCATATTGATGATATGATGGTATAAGGGTAATCATGCACATGTGGTTCATATTTATATAGTTGTTAAAATAGTGATGATGTATCCTTAGGATGATGATGATATGCATAGGTATTATGATGTTATGTCAAGGTATATTGAAATATTCATTTACTACGTGATGATAGGCATTTAATGTTAAATACTCATGATGGATATGATATGCATAATGTGGCATAGGAATTATGATGCTATAATATGAGGTTTATTGACATGTGATTAGTCATGATATGTCTTTGATGCAAATATTTTGATGTTATAATTTATGAGGGTATTTCATAAGGTGAAGCATGTGATAGTTGCATACAAATTTATGACATGCATGAGCATGCAATTCGTTATTATTCATAATGTTGCAATTAACAATGATGAATGTTCTCATGATGACATGCAAGACTTGGCATGTGGATTATTTTCTATGATGCTATTATAGTATGGCTAATGCATTGGTTGCATGTTGAGGTGTGATGATTCACAGGACTCCACAAATGGGCCGAGAGGGCTGGTTTATTTGATGATCTCGTGCGAGCCCATACACATGAAGGAGAATAAGTAACACGATATGGGTTGGGGACAAACTTAATCAACACTACATATGCCAGTGGTTCCTTTGTCTTGTGTAGCTCTTGATGGATAGCTCTTGAAGGGCTATGGGACCATCTTGAGGAGGCCAAATGCCTGATGTTCTAGGCTAGGTGTCTGTTATTGGATTTGGATGCCGAAGTCTGGTGGGGGTGTAAGGACTTCGATGCCTGGGGTTGTGCACCTTAGTAGTTGTGGAGGGAGTGGGCCAACCTTGCGAGATGCCTGGAGTCATTGAGTACCGTACCGGATGCCTGCCTTGGGGCAGATGAGGTTTGAGTCAGGCGCGAGCCTTGGACTAGGATATAGATCGGGGAGGCTTATGCCTGGTTCCAAAAGTGGGAAAAATGACAGAGATTCCTTGAGATTTCCCAAGTGTTGTGAAACTTTTGATGCTTGCTGGTTATACTAGTTCAGCAGAGGGTGTAGGGAAAACATGAAGTAATAAATAACTATATGTAATGTCCCTTAATAATAAATAATAAATAATTCAACTTAACTTCGGGACGAAGTTCCTTAAAGTGGGGAAGTATGTAATGTCCCTTAATAATAAATAATAAATAATAATAAAAATAATAAATAATATAATATAATATAATATTAAAATACAAGAAAATAAATAATAAACAATAAATAAAAGAATAGTAAT
Source organism: Pinus tabuliformis (assembly GCA_031772625.1). Classification (NCBI taxonomy): domain Eukaryota; kingdom Viridiplantae; phylum Streptophyta; class Pinopsida; order Pinales; family Pinaceae; genus Pinus; species Pinus tabuliformis. The sequence goes on from CM062807.1 coordinate 1,044,156,698, forward strand.
AGTAAATAAATAATAAATAATAATAAAATAATAAATAACAATACTAAAGCTCTAAATAAATATAAAAAGAAATAAAACAAGAAAGCAGTAAAAATCAGTAAAGCTATCAAAAAGTAAAAACAAAAGAAATAAAACAAGAAAGCAATAAAGTTGCATGTAGACATATGGAGTGTGTGCATGTGGTTCTCCTTCCAATGTTTGCTCTATTTAATAGATGGTGAGGAAGATGAGAGGCATTCCATCATTCCATCATTCCATCATTCCATGATACCATCATTCCATGATTCCATCATTCCATGATACCATCATTCCAAGATTTTATCATTCATTATCTTGGGATAATAATGTTCCAAGAGAAAGGATTCCCTGGAAGTAGTACGTTGATTGAGGGCTCGGGGGTGGCCAGTTGTAGCAAGACTTTGCTTAATTGAGCCTACGGTTGGGTGGAGAGTCGTCCCCAAAACCTTGTTGCAGTTAGCATACTTCAACTGAAATCACAGGTAAGTGTCGCTACTCATAGTTTTGAACTTTGATGTTAATTAGTTAATAATTGCATGTTGATTATAAATTACTTGATTTATCTAAATAATTACAGGTTTATTTTGGGTTTGTTACAACAACAATGGCGAGGATATGTGTGAATTGGGACTAAGAAAAAGGTTATACATTCTCATAGATGTGGCTCATGCCATAGAATATCTTCATCATTATTCTTATGTGCAACCAGTGCATTGTGATATAAAGCCTAGCAATGTGTTTCTGGATGAAGACATGATAGGCCATGTAACAGATTTTGGCATTCAAGGTTAATTGGTGCAACCTCTGGTGATTCGCTTACTTCAACACTTGAAATTTTTCACGAGCTATATTGATCTAGGTTGGGATTTTTAACAAATTCAATTTACTTTTGATTCCTCATTAACAATTTTATATAGTCTAGTGGAGTAAAATCTTATGATTTTTTTTTTTAATGCACAGTATGGATGGGGTCGGGAAATTTCCACAAAAGGAGATGTTTATAGGTACAACATTTTATTATTAGATATGCTTACTAGAAAGAAACCAGCTAGTGACATGTTTGTTAATGACTGAAATTTGCACCAGTGGGTGAATTTGGCATTTCCAAACAACGTGAATGAGGAATTGACAACAATATTTTTAGTCGGCTGGCTAGAGATGAATTTTATGAAAATAATGTACACAAATTGTCTACTTTATTTTTCTATGGATTAGTTTTCTTTGTTCGAAAGATTCACCTACTGAAATACCAACTATGAGAGATGTGGTAATGATGTTGGAGACTCTCAAAGTAGATTTGGTGCAGAATGTAGATTTTTCTGGGAGATTAAGAAAAAATAGGTATGATTTTCTTGGCAATACAAATGTATCGAGGAATGATGCCTTTGCATCAATGATAATTGTTCTTTTACATTTTAGTTTGTTAATATTGTAACAACAAAATGTTCTGACCTTTCCTATTATTATTACAATAGCCAAAAAGAATAAATTACTTCTCGTTATTCAAGAAAATATACATTATTGTGTTACAATATCTACACGTGATTATTGGAAACAAGAAAATTTTATGCTTTCGCAATACTATGTTGGATGGATCGCAATGTACATTTTGTTTAATTTATTCCAAACTTATTATTTGATCCGAATTGGATAATTATATTGATTTTCATCCATCTCGATGCATTTGGAGTGGAAAAAGTGGAAGAAACCACTCACGGGACCGTTTTTACTGTCGGGACCAAGTTTGGCGAAATAGGGTCTGAAACCTTCCAAGAGCATTTTGAGGCATCAAACAACGTTTTTTGGGGGTAAAAATTTTCTGCTTTTGTGTTGCAGCTTTTCATATTATTCTACAAACAAATACCTTTCCAATAGCGCAAGAAACACGTCAATCAGATTTCATATCCAAAAATTATGCCACTCAAAAATTTACCTTTTTGTTTCCAAAACCCTGACGTTAACGTTTAAGTTATTTGTCGTCGCTCATTAATTCTCCAAAACATTCGTCATTCATTAATTGACTAATTAATTCTCCAAAACATTCATTGTTCATTAATTGACTAATTAATTCTCTAAAACATTCATTAATTGACTAATTTATTCTCCAAAACATTTGTCGTTCATTAATTGACTAATTTATTAGGGTTTCAAAGGTAGACGTTGAACAATGAGTCTAGTTGTAGTTTTCTCACGATTGGTGTGCATATGCGATTGAAATGAATACACCACTTCCATCCTCCCCACAACGACGTGACAATTCAGCCCTTTCACCTTTACTTTTTCGCTGTATAAATACCTCTGTGAAGCCCCACCTAAAACCACAAATCTCCCCTGCATCTTGGCTTCCCATTGTTGATTCGCTCGGCTCCCTATTTGGAAACTAGCTGTTTTTGTGAAAAACAAACCCCACCCTGCTCTCTCTCCATTGCCACATTTCCCCTCTCCCTCCCTGCTATTACATTTTAATTTTTTCCATTTCAATCACCATTCCGTTTCTCATTTTTATTTTTGCTATTCTGTTTCTATCCTTCAATTTTTCTTCCTCCTCGTCTCCTCACTCATTTCATGATGATCAGGTACCACTATTAGTGTTCAAGAAGCTAATCGCCAGTGATCCCCATCACTGCATTACCGATTGGATTCATGTCAACCAATTGTGCAATTGGACTGCGGTTACCTATAGCTGCCGTCATCCACACAGATTGGTGGCCCTCAACCTTAGCTCCATGGATCTGGCTGGCTCCATCTCCCCTTGCCTTGGCAATTGTCCTTTCTCTGATCACTCGATCTCTCAGGAATGCGCTCCATGGTGATATTCCACCTCAATTGGAATGTCTCTTTTGTTTGAGGAAGCTCTGGCTCGACTACAATGACTTGGAAGGAAATATCCCAAGTCAACTCAACGGCTGCAAAAATTTGGTTTCCCTGGCGCTTTCGTTCAACAATCTGAACAGTAATATCTCTCGAGAGTTGCGTTCTCTCCAACATTTGCAAGATCTTTACTTGGGAGGAAACAGTCTCACAGGTACCGTTCCCTCTTCCTTAGGAAATCTTTCAGCATTGATTATGTTAGACCTGTCAATGAACAATCTCACAGGTGCTATTCCACCCCAATTGGGTCTTCTCATTAGATTAAAAGGATTTTTACTTCATACCAATGAATTTTTAGGAAACATTCCCTCTTCTCTCTCAAATATCTCTACCTTGATTGGTTTATTCATTTGCACAGATAAATTGACTGGTAGCATTCCAAAAGAATTAGGCTTGTTGACCAATTTGCAAATACTTTATTTATTTGAAAATAAATTGTCATCCACCCTACCCACTTCATTGTCAAATCTTTCCTCTTTGGTTGATTTGCAAATAGCTACAAACAAACTCACTGGCCGCATTCCAAAAGAGTTGGGCCTTCTCACCAATCTCTGAAAACTTTACCTGTATGAAAATGACCTGTCAGGGATGATTCCCAATTCTTTTTCAAATATGTCCTCTATGGTAGATTTGCAATTCTGCACAAACAAACTCAAAGGCAACATTCCTCAAGAATTGGGGCTGCTCTCCAATTTGCAAATCCTTTCCATGTATGAGAATCAATTGTCGGGCACCATTCCTGCTTCGTTGTTAAATATGTTCAAGTTGAGTAAACTTGCTTTATGGGGAAATCAACAAAGTGGAAACCTACAAAATTCCATCGGAAATTGTTCAAAACTTACCGAATTGGATCTAAGTTTTAACAAGTTGAGTGGGAGAGTGCTAATAGAGTTGGGTAGATTATCACTTCTTAAACTACTAGCCTTACAATCCAATTAGCTTGATAGTGGCAACACTTCAAACATGCCTTTTCTTGTAGATCTTACCAATTGTTCTCACTTGGAAAAATTACTTCTCTACAACAATAAACTAAGTGGTGTCTTGCCCCTTGGCATAGGAAAACTTTCTACAAATTTGTCTCTGTTGGCATTGTCAAAAAATAAAATAAAATTAAACATCCCTCCGCACATTGCCAATCTTAGTAGCATATCCTCTCTAAATTTAGCTACAAATATTTTAAATGACACCATTCCACATTTAGGAAACCTTGAAAAATTAGAAAGATTGCAATTGAGCAACAATATATTAGAAGGAAACATTCTTGATGGCTTTGAACAATTACAACACCTTGGTCTCTTAGACATCAGCAATAACGTACTGTTTGGAAATATTCCCAATTCCCTTTCCTTTCCTTAAACAACTAAGAATACTCCATCTTCATCACAACAAGTTATCTGAAATCATACCTTCCAACTTAGGAGATTGTATAAATTTGGAATTGTTGGACTTGTCTTACAATAGACTCACCGGAAATATACCACATGAAATTGCTAAAATTTCTAATTTACAGTTCTATTTGAATTTGTCTTGGAATTTACTAGAAGGTTCTTTGCCCAAGGAGATTGGTAAAATTGCAATGGCTCAAGCTATAGACATTTCTGCCAATCAGTTGACAGGAGTCATTCCTGCTGAACATGAAGCTGCAGTGAACTAAAATCATTGAATTTATCTCAAAATTCCTTAAAAGGCTCTATTCCATATCCAATTGGAAATTTACAGAGTCTCATGTAGCTGGATCTCTCTTCCAACTCCTTATCAGGGACAATGCCAGTTACTCTCAATAAGTTGAAGATGCTTCAGTATTTGAATTTGTCTTTTAACAATCTCATAGGGGAAATACCAAAAGGCTCTTTTTTGGCAAATCAAACAATTATCATCTCCTTAATTGGAAATCCTAGTCTTTGTGGACCACAAGAATTCCAATTGCCTACATGTCAAACTCCAAGAGGTCATTTTGCATTTGTAAAAAGGGTAGTATTCCCAGTGAGTGGAGTTATTGCTTTTATATTATGTTGTCTACTTTTGGGATACCTTTGGAAAGGGAATCTGTGTATACAAAACTTTGTTTCCTCACCAGCCATTATCCAATGGTTAGAGCACCCAAGGATCTCATATCAAGAGCTTCACATAGCAACTAATGGATTTGCTGAGGCCAATTTGCTAGGAGCAGGGAATTTTGGTTTAGTTTATAAAGGAATTTTGAGTGATGGCACAATTGTTGCTGTGAAAGTCTTCCAGTTGCAAGATGACAATGTTGAAAAGAATTTTAAATCAGAATGTGGTGTATTGCAAAAGGTTTGACATCAGAATCTGGTGAGAATCATCACCTCATGTTCCAACTCTCATGTAAAAGGATTAGTGTTCCAATTTATGTCTAATGGAAGCTTGGAGAAGCAATTGTATCATAATAGAGATGACAATAATGGTGAATATGTATGTGAAATGGGACTGGAAACACGATTGGACATTGCCATAGATGTGGCCCATGCCATGGAATACCTTCATCATGATTCTTTTGTGCAAGTAGTGCATTGTGATTTAAAAACTAGCAATGTACTTTTGGATGAAGACATGATAGGCCATGTAACAGACTTTGGTATTGCAAAATTAATTGATGCAAATTTCACAGATTCACTTACTTCAACACCTTTTATGAAGGATCCATATGCTACATTGCTCCAGGTATGACATTTTAGAATGTTAACTTTACTTGTCTTTAATAATCAACAATATTTGTATGTGTCGGTTTAATAAATTTGATGAAGATTGTCTTCAATGCAGAGTATGGATTGGGTGAGCCAGTTTCTACCAAAGGAGATATTTACAACGATGGCATTTTGTTATTAGAAATGCTTATTAGAAAACGACCAACTAGTGACATGTTTTCTGGAGACTTAAACTTGCACAAGTGGGTGAAGCTAGCATTTCCAAACAAAGTCAAGGAGGTAATTGACCATTATCTTTTTAGTGAAGTGGATGAAAATGAATTTGAAGAAAATGCTCTACACCAATGCCTACTTTCTTTGTTACATGTTGGTTTGCTTTGTTCAAGTGATTCACCTAATGACCGACCAACTATGAGAGATGTGGTAATGGTGTTGAAGAACCTTAGAGATGATTTGGGGGCAAATGCAGTTGCTTCGAAGAGATTAAGAAAAAGAATGTCCAATTTGCTTAGCAATATAAATGTACCAAGAAATGATGTGTGTGCATCAAATGCCCAAAGTTCTTCTACATTTAGTTTGTAAAAATTTCAATGCCTAGAGATTGTAGTATTGTCATCATCTTCTTTATCAAATTTTGTTATGTTTATATCTATTTATGATAATTTTCAATATAAAAATTATATTCTCTTGTAATACAATGTTATGTGATTTACTACTTTACATTTAATTTGATTTATATTATATATCCATGATGTTAATATTCTTATAACAGTAAATATATTGTAGAAATATTAACAAACTATTTATATTTTTAAGTAATGATTTATTTTTTAATAAAAAAAATTATAACCACAATCTTCAATCCAATCAATTAATTTATTAACATTATTTTCAATTATTAAATAATATTTTGTTAATATATATTCTTTATGTATTATTCTAAGATGTTGAAATTTAATTTATTTATAATTAAAAACGTTTTTATATTTTTAATAAAAGTAAAATAAAAATGAATGAACTTACTAAAAACTATATGAAATAAAATTAATCTATCTTTTGAACATTTGATTAAAAAACCATTTATAATACCTATATACATCATCTTGTATATTTTCAAATTGTTTATATCATGAATATCATTTTTAGGTTGTATATTTTCAAATTGTTTATATCATGAATATCATTTTTAATTAGTATTTTCATGTTTGATTATAAGATTTGTTCCAACGAAATTTGTAATTTAATTTAATATGTGAATTTTTTTAATGAAAAATGCTATTTAATTTATGAAAGGTAGAAAATACATTGATATAAAATTGCAACTTTCTTTTCGAAATTTATATATTGATTGTGAATTTATATGTTAACTGCATATAGGTAGGTAATTGGGTGCCAAGAAAACAAACTAAGCAAAAAGAAGTGGCTGAAGAGAGCGAAACCTCCATGGAACTTGAAATTGTAGAAGTCCCAGGCCTACCTTAGTATAACGAACGGAGCCTTCCCCATTTTTCGTATCACTTTCTCTCCCGTTTCATCCCAATCACATAAGTGGCAGGAATTTCGATAGCGGCATCCCTTCGGAAGAATTAGCTGTTCTCATTCAATGGAAAACATTTGTTCATTATGAGAGGCAGGGTGGCACTATTATATCGGGTTGTTTCCTAAAATGTCTAATTAGATACTATCTTTGTAAATTGTTAATGTCTTTACTTTTTTTTATATAGCCATATTTACTTGTGCAAGATAATGATCTACTCCAGTTTTCTATCACGAAAATTTGAATCCAGGCTTAAAAAAATGTTTATAATATTTTTTTAAGACATTAACTAATAAAGTGTGGGGAGTTAACAATTTACGCAATTATATGTCTTAAAATTGCTTTTTCTTGATTAAGAGGTTTTTTTCTTGGAGGTAAGGAAATAGTTTAAACCCTACTCTCTTATGGACCATCATGTGGTCATTCCAAGTGGCTTGGTTTTCCTTGAATAATGGTGACTAGTCAGCCTGCATGTATAGATAACAGGCAATATGATCTGAAATGGGGCACTAAAGGCTTCTTTGTAACTTACAAGAACCTCTCCCACTCCAAAGCTTAAACAATTTCTAAGATCTATGCTTATGATTGATAAATTTGCGGAATTAAGGGTGCTTGAAATAGGTGTATGCTTATGTTTGCCTTTAACTATTAAGTGCTTTAAGTTTATTTGTTTTAACTGATATAAAACATATAACAACAAATGCAATGCAGCAATAAGCAATCACACATAACAACAATATAATATGGAGTTCACCAAAACCTCTTGGGCTATGTCTCCTTGAGCTCTAATCAACTCGATTAGACTCTTTGGGATTATGGTAATGCTTCTTTTACAAGTTCCACACTCAACTCCACAGGAATACCATTTTTATCCCCGACTGTTTGGCTCTTTGGCTCTCAGCTCTTGGCTCTGGCTCTCGACTTTGCTACTCGCTCTGGCATTGGCTCTCGCTCTCGCTCTCAGCTCTGGCTATGGCTCTGGCTCTAGCTCTCAGCTCTGGCTCTTGGCTCTGGCTCTCACTTTAGCTCTTGGCTCTCGCTCTGGCTCTTGGCTCTCACTCTTTGTATTATCAGTGCTTCTCTCGGCCTCCAAGCGAATCCTATCAATTGTGCTCTTTGCGTTGTGGCTCTTTGCCCAGCTGTGAGCTCCCTGAAGGGAAACTTTCTCTATCATGGAAACTTCTGAAGGGAGGCTTAACTCTTCGCTTGGCTCTCTAGCCTTTGAAGAATCCTTCGACTCTGTGGATCCTCTGTCATTCCTCTCTGTGCAATCATTCCTTTGTGACTCCTCTGCTTCTTGTCTCTTCGATTGGCCCTCTGGCTCTTTGGCTCCGTGGCTCTGTGTCTGGCCATCTGGCTCTATGGCTCTGCGTATAACACATTCCTGTGATAAACACATCATTGTTTCAAAATGCATCATTTGTTACAAAATGCCGGCTTACAGTGTGGCACAATGATTTTACAACAAGGACAGTTACAAAGAAAATATACACAGGTGGCCTTTCTTTTGGGAAAATTCCCGAAAACAACCATATTTCCAATACATAGAGGTATTCAGATTTACATAGGAAAACATGAGCAAATGACTCATTTGGACTTCAAATAATATGCAATCTCACTTATAATCCCTTTCGGGTCTCGTTCCTTATCGCATATCGCAATCGCATTGCGTAGGCCAAAAACCCAAATACATGGGAAATACAAAGAAAATCCACAAAGGCTAGATTTCAAATATTATGAAATCGCGTCCATAACCTTATCGGGTCCACACCTTGATCGCATATTGCAATCGCACTTTGCATGGATCTGGTGCTTCCCAGTCCTTTGCATTCCCCGATCTCCGATCTTTGACCGCTCTGATCGCTGATATCGCATATCGCATATCGCATCGGCGTGGGTCTATGTCTCTACTCCTCTGATAGTCCGATCACCCGATCGCCGACATCGTAATCACTTTTTCAGTGTATCACATGTCGCAATTGCATATATAAATTTCCCTTTGTATTGTCGCGATCCCGATCGCCAATATCGACGATTGCATATCGCAACTGCATTGGCGCAGGGGTCTGGCACTTCATTCCGCTGATCGCTTAATCGCCGATTGATTTAATCGCAGTTGCAAGTCGCAATGGCCCAAGGTCCAAACACACCGCTTGGCTCTTCTCCGATGCAATTTTGTTAAGGAGCCTTTAAGTCCCTTTTATAAGAAATTGCCTCCTTTTCAAAGGACAATGGGAAAATTTCTTTTTACAATATCTTTTTCATCCGAAGTCCGTTTCTCCCGTTCAAATTGTGTTAGATTCAGAATGAAGAGATCTATGTAATGAGACTACTTCCACGAGTATCCCTTGACTTTAATTTTCGTATGTGAGGAATATTTTTAGACTTAAGAGTCTATGTTAGATCCATTTTGGATCACGCCTTCGCTCTAAAAAAGCTTTTGGAATCCAAAACACTGATATACGGATCTAAACAGTAGATGAGAGTATGCCACCCTCTTCTTTCAACCTCCATACACTTTCCTTGCATAGTGCCTCTAATCCAAAGCCTTTGAACACTTCCTTCCGGGATGTGCTTGTTCTCCTGGAAAGAACTTTCTTCCTCTTGTTAAAATTGTCCTCCTTGATTTCATGCAGAACTCTTACTGAGAAGGTTTACAGAAGGTAGTTTGAACCTCTCTTCTTGGATCATTGATCCAAGTTGGCTCAAAAAAATGTGAAGTTACATCTTCTTCACAAAAATTTACATTTGTATCTGTTTAAAATTTTTTATATTGACATCTTGTCAAGAACAACAGAATTACAGACAAAACTGGATGGCCTAAATTCCTGCTTCAACAAAAGAAATAGATTTCACATCTTGTGAACTACCTCCATGTCTTTATATCTGCATACAAATGATTGACTATATAACAAGCCAACAAAACATGCCTTTAAAACAATTGACCCTTAGAGTCAAGCATGTAGAAAAAATAACTTTAGGATTCTTTTTCAAAGATGAAACACTTCTTCATTATCTCCATCTTGGAGACCAAATCATCTTTTTCCAAGTTGACATTACATTACATGCATGTTTACAACAAAGTAATCAACTCTTCAAGTTAATCACACATACATGTTCAAATACAAGGAAATCATCAACATCCCTGTGTTTATGCATATCATGCTTATGCATGCATTTCACCTTCAAACTTTCACTTGAGTACACTGTACTTTTGAAGCTGAAATGAATAGAATGTTGCAGCAATAAAGTGAACCTCCTACTCAACCTTTCCATTCACCTTCTTGGTAAAACCCTGCAACATGCATTCCATTAGCAAAGAAATGCAAATAGATGTGATACATTTCTTTTCACATCAAAAGATATGCAACTTTAATTAGATAAGAAATCTAACCATTTCTTACCAATCCATTTCAAAGGTCCTTCCTTTGTTTGCACATCAACAACAACATGTGAATCATCTTGAAACACATCATTTATGGAATCTTCCTTTCCATTCCTTCCATTATTTCTTTCCACCTTCTTCAAGTTTCGTGGAAGCATTGTTGGATTCAAAATCCAACACTTTTCAACAATGTGTCCTTGCCTATGGCAGTAAGTGCAACACATGTGCATTTTCCATTGGACCTTTGGCTTCTTGCTTCTGTTCCTTAAAAAGTTACTTGTATGTGGCCATTATCTTCCAACATCTAGAAACACTATGGTTATCCAAACCACAAAAGGAGCATGCAATTCTTTTCCATTGCCTATGTGGAAATTTATCATGATTTACATAATCAAGAGGAAGATGATTAGAACCAGATTTATACCCTTCCTTTTCACCTTTATTACCTTCATGAGGAGGTGAATTGAATGAAGAAGTAGCTCCCTTTGGAACACCATCAAACTCTTCAATGGTTTCAGAGTTTCCACCACTCTCTGGTTCAAGTGCATGCTTATGAACACCTTTGTCTTTCAAAGTGTGTTTCAAACTATTGCATTCCCCAAGAATATAATCTTTACACTCTTCAGGTAGAAGACTTGCAATGAAACTCCTTCTTGGAACTGTTTCAATTGTCTTCATGGCAGCGTTGGAACTTTCTCCATAAGACTGTCCATAGCCAAGACCCAAATACTTAGGTCTTTCCTCAACCATTATTGGCTCAACAATACCCTGTGCATGTTTTCCCAAGCCTTTTCCTTCATAGCCCATCTTGGACATTAACTTGGAACCTATGCCTTTGGTATGATTTTCAAAAGAACCAACATAAACATTCTTAGAGGAATTTGAAGACAAACTGGAATTGTTTTCCTCTTCTTCAAGATGATACTTGACTAAGGCTTCTTTGGCAACAAGGAGTTGTGTCTCCAACTCATGCATCCTTTCCAGGTTCATATTTGCAATATGAAGTTGGCTCTCCATTTCTTGCAATTTGTCAAAAAGCAATTGCTTCTCTTCCTTCATGGAATTCAACTACTCTCGTAGTATGATGCTCTTACTTCCATCCTCATACATTTCTCTCACCATATCCATCATGGTGAACAAGTCTTGATTCATGTCTTTACCACAGAATCTTATGATGAAGGAGGAATTTGAGGACTCACTTGTAGAAGTTGTCATTAAAAGAACTTCAAACGAGATTAACAAAGAGGTTATTCAAGCAACTTTTTGCAACAAACCTCTTGTGCTTCAAGGATTGCTTTGAGGTCCTTTGCGATAAGAAGAATGCCTTCAGTCCTTCCTCCTTCTTGTCCTCTCCTAGACTTAGCTATCAGTAGCTTTCCTGAACCTTTGCAAACTGAAACAACAGTTAGTTTACAAACAATCAAACAATCAATCCTTGACTGTTTAAACACCTTTCAACTTAAATAAGCATATAGAATGCTCTGTCAATCAAGCATTCTGATCTGGTACCACTTGCATCATGATACAACCTGCTTCGGTATAACTTTGCTTTGATATAACTACCTAACCTAAGGTAGTGATCTTTCCAAGCTCGGATACCACCTGATCTGAAATGGGGCACTAAATGCTTCTTTGTAACTTACATGAACCTCTCCCACTCCAAAGCTTAAACAATTTCCAAGATCTATGCTTATGATTGATAAATTTTCCGAATTAAGGCTACTTGAAATAGGTGTATGCTTATGTTTGCCTTTAACTATTAAGTGCTTTAAGTTTATTTGCTTGAACTGATATAAAACATATAACACCAAATGCAATGTAGCAATAAGCAATCACACATAACAGTAATATAATATGGAGTTCACCCAAACCTCTTAGGCTACGTCTCCTTGAGCTCTAATCAACTCGATTAGACTCTTTGGGATTATGGTAATGCTTATTTTACAAGTTCCACTCTCAACTCCATGGGTTTACAACTTCATACCAATGGACTTAGAAAACCATTTTTATCCCTGGTTGTTTGGTTCTCTAGCTCTCAGCTCTTGGCTCTGGCTCTCGGCTCTGGCTCTGGCTCTTGGCTCTGGCTCTGGCTCTGGCATTGGCTCTAGCTCTGGCTCTTGGCTCTGGCTCTCGTTCTGGCTCTTGGCTCTGGCTCTCGTTCTGGCTCTTGGCTCTTGTTCTTTGTTTTATCAGTGCTTCGCTCGGCCTTTAAGCGAATCCTGTCAATTGTGCTCTTTGCGTTGTGGCTCTTTGCCCAGCTGTGAGATCCCTAAAGGGAAACTTGCCCTCTCAAGGAAACTTCTGAAGGGAGGCTTAACTTCTTCACTTGGCTCTCTAGCCTTTGAAGAATCCTTCGACTTTGTGGCTCCTCTACCATTCCTCTCTCTGCAATCATTCCTTTGCAGCTTTGCGGCTCCTCTACTCCCTGTGTCTTCTACTAGCCCTCTGGCTCTCTGGCTCTATGGCTCTGCGTCTGACCATCTAGCTTTGTGGCTCTGCGTATAACAAATTCCTGTTACAAACACATCATTGTTTAAAAATGCATCATTTGTTACAAAATGCCCGCTTACAGCATGGCACAATGATTTTAGAACAGGGACAGTTACAAAGAAAATACACAAGCGGCCTTTCTTTCGAGCAAATTCTCGAAAACGACCATATTTCCAATACCTAGAGGTATTCGGGTTTACACAGGAAAACATGAGCGAAACAACTCATACGGACTTCAAATAATATGCAATCACACTTATAATCCCTTTCGGGTCTAGTTCCTTATCGCATATCGCAATCGCTTTGCGTAGGCCAAAAACCCAAATACACGGGAAATACAAAGAAAATCCGCAAAGGCCAAATTTCAAATATTATGAAATCGTTTCCATAACCTTATCGGGTTCGTGCCTTGATCGCATATTGCAATCACACGTTGCATGGATATGGTGCTTCCCAGTCCTTTGCATTCCCTGATCTCCGATCTCCGACTGCTCCGATTGCCGATATCGCACATCGCATATCGCATCGGCGTGGGTCTATGTCTCTACTCCTCTAATCGCCCGATTGCCTGATCGCAGATATGACAATCGTTTTTTCAGTGTATCGCATGTCGCAATCACATATATAAATAGTCCTTTGTATTGTCGCGATCTCGATCGTTGATCGCCGATCGCTGATCACTGATATCGGTGATCGCATATCGCAGCTGCATTGGCGCAGGGGTCTGGCGCTTCGCTCCGTCGATCGCCCGATCACAGATTTCTTTAATTGCAATCGCAAGTTGCAACGACCCAAGGTTCAAGCACACTACTTGGCTCTTCTCTAATGCAATTTCCTTAAGGAGCCTCTAAGTCCCTTTTATAAGAAATTGCCTCCTTTTCAAAGGCCAATAGGCAAATTTCTTTCTACAATATCTTCTTCATCCGAAGTCCGTTTTCGCCCATTCAAATTATGTTAGATTCAGAATGAAGAGATCTATGTAATGAGACTACTTCTAGGAGAATCCTTTCACTTTCATTTTCCTCTGTGAGCAATATTTTTAGACTTAAGAGTCTATGTTAGATCCATTTTGGATCACAATGATAACTATCTCATTACTAGTTTGACAACTGGATTATCATAAGTTTTGCCACTCTTTAAAAAATAATTAAATAAAAACAATTTACACTTACTATTATATTATTTCATTTAAATTAACAATGTAACAACTATTATAATATCTTTCTTTAAAAATTGACCATGTGTAATGTTAATATAACCAACATAGATCAACCTTAAGTATGAATCTAACATGAGTTGAGAGGGATTAAATATAGATCTAACATGAGCTGAAAGGAATCAAATTTCTTCACGTGCAAGCTTCTTTAGAGTGCAAAATACAATGCTATTTTTAGTTGTTTAGATTATATTTTTTAATGCTAAATAGAGTATGAGAGGGACGTGGAAAGTGATAAAAACTTATTCAAAGAGAGCTAGTACCTTAGCTTCTTCTTTGTGCATGTAACTGAGTAACCTTTCCAATACAACATATATTATTATAATATATAAAAATACATGCCCCCTTCTAAGGGAAAGGTAACATGATAAACATCATTATCGTGTATGCAAATGCAAGTCCCTTTTCGAAAACCATATTTCCCAAGATATAGCTATTTACGAAGTCTATTGTATGCACAAAGACATACGTTGTTCTAAAAGAAAACTAATGCGTTAGTCGTTATTTCTTGCATGCAGATATATGTATTTTAGAAAGGAAATATAGTGCATTTATTACATGTAATTACTTGTTTTCCTTTCCAGGATCTAACATAATAATTATTCTTTTCTGCACACAAATCCATGTTTTTATTTAAAAGATCTAACACAATAGTTTTACAAATCCATGTTTCTCTTTAAAATATCTAAGACAATAGCTCTATTTTCACGCATGTAAAGAAAATCTTTCCTTTTAGGAATCCTATCACAATTTGAGTATGCCTTATACACATAATACATATCTCTTCCCCAAGGAATCTATCAAAATTAAACATATACCCTTTTACAAGGGATTAGCAATACGACTATGATTCTTGCATAGAAATACACTATCTGAATACATAATATTTCCAATAATAGTTATTATTTTAGCATGGAACCATAACCTTATCCAAGGGAACTATCATTATAAGTATTATACTTGCATGCAAAAATATACGTCCAAAAGGAATTGACATAATGGCTATGACACTAGCATACAACTACATGTTCTTCTCCAAGGGAAATCTTAATATTCAATACATGCTCTTTTGCAAAAGAATGCTTTTCAAGAGAAAACTAATTCAACTTATTTCCCTTTCAAGATATGATATATATTCATGTCTTTTACTCGAAAGATTCACATGCAAGAATTATTTCAAAAGAGTAGCAAAATAAATATATACATAAGCACACACACATGTTTCTTTTCCAAGAAACCAAATGCATATCTTTTTTCAAGGAACTCCAACACAATAGTGATATTTTTCCTGCATGAAAAAGTCATATTCCTTTTAAAGAAAATCTACTTGAGGACAATATCATTATGGGAAGCAAGGAGAATATTAATGATATTATTACCTCAAGTGCTAAGGACAAGATGTGGGATGCTAAGGAGATGGAGGGTAAAAGGAAGCTAAGGTACTATAAGGAGGTGATTAACCCCACCCTTGATAACCAGAGTTACCTCTCTATGTTGACTAGCACTAAGAAGAAAATGAACATCTCTAGGATCAAAACTAACTCTCATGAGCTTCGGAGTGAGACCGGGGAGTGGTCTACTCCCAAGATTCTCTCGGATGATATAATTTGTCATATTTGTGATATTAAGAAGGAAGGAGATGTAAAACACTTCCTTTTAGACTACTTGACTCTTGCCCACGTATGCTCTCAATTTCCTATCATCAGTCACACGTCTAATCTTATTGACTTATTAATCCAACCCAACTATAGTGATGTTGGAATGCTTCTTTCCCCGCTCTTTGATCACAGAAACACGATTTTGAAGAATAACATTTAGACTCTCTTTTCTTGAAGTCCGATAGACCACAATGGTCTTAGTGGATGTTAATCATCATCATCAATATCTAGTTTAAATCGACAATACAACAACTATTATAATACGTCTCTTTAAAAATTGACCCTATTTAATGTTAATATAAAAATTATAAAATATTTAATTAAATTAATATTTAAAAAACTAAAATATATAATTATATTTAATATTTGTTTTATTTCTATTTTTATAATTTTTTTACTAATTTAAAATGAATATAAAATCAATAAAAATAAGGTTTATTATAATATCTCGTTTAAATTGAAAATACAATAAGTATTATAATATCTATCCAAAAAAAAATGACAATTTATAATGTTGACATAAAAATTATAAAATTTAAAAAATATTTAATTAAATTAATATTTACTAGCATAAAATTAAGTAGAAATATTTAATATTTATTTTATTTTTATTTTTTCCAATTTTTATACTAATTTAGAATGAAATATAAAATCAATAAAAAAAATGTTTATTAACAAAATTCGAGTGAGTAGGAGTTAATTTTACTAGGGGAAGATCGACATAATGATTAGAAATATGCTTTAAATTAAGGTAAATTTTTATTTAAAAAAACATTAATTTTTTCTTTTATACATTCACTTGGCTCATTACAACTAAAAAACAAAAAAAATCTAGAGCCTTTATTAATAGCTTTTGTCCTTAGAAGACAAATCATTAGAAATTACTCTCATAAATAAATCAAGAGACCCAATCACAACCTCAAATACAAATTTACAATGATAATGCATTAAAGTATATAAATTCATAGCTATTATTGTCAAATACCAAAGTAATGTCTTGAAATTAATGTTTTGTAATTTCTAAATGGAAGTTCTACAATGGATAATATTGGTATTATACCAGGTTTCTTTGGGCATATTATGACCATTCATAGGGAGATCTATTCTTGATTAAGCTGAAAGTTATAAAACCTCAGCCATGGCTAATGAATCTATTAATAACCTTGAGGATCTAACAAAGGAAATGTTTCCACGGCTAGGAGCGCAAGTCACAGATAAAAACACTGATTTGGACATCTTCATGGTGGCCCTAACAAATAAGCTCAAGCTATTCAAACAATATAGAGGTTGTAATGCAAAGGTTATATTAGATGGGAGATTAAGGGATCGAGAAGAACCAAAGAGGGAGTGTAAGAAAGAACCTAAAAAGGAAAAATTTAGTTCAAGTGTCATGAAGCATTCATAGTCCTTGTTCAGGATGGAATCGAAGGTTAACATCAAGTTGTATCAAGGTGAGATTGACGCTTTGAAGTGAAATCACTGGTTACAATATTTAGAGGTTCATTTTAGTGTTCAACACATAGAGGAAGAACATAAAAATTCATTTGCATGTCTAAAATTATAGGGCCATACCCTTACATGGTGGTAATGCCACATAGAATCCCTGAGACTTGAGGGAGATCTTCCAATGACTAAGTGTAAGGATTCCAAAACTCTCATAAAGTCTACAGTATCGGGTATGTAAAGGATCAGTGGATTTGAGAGTTGATTTGTTGTAGTGTGCTAAGAGTTGATTTGTCCCAGAAAGAGTTTTGGCATTTTTTAGTGTTGTTTTGTTATTGATTGTCAAGGATGACTTATTGAGTAGATTGATGGTTAAGCTATTCCATATTGTATTTGTTGAAATGTCTAATGAATTGGCTTGGTGTCAAGTAATTAGGATTTCTCAACTTGGTAAGGGTGCCACATTACCACCGCACCCTCATTAACACAATTTGCATATTCCAACTGCTTACATTGGTGCACGATGGGTGCCTATGGCTAGGAGGGCCCATACCCATCATAGATATGCTAATTCATAGGATTACACACCTGCCATATGAAGGTCTAAACCCGGCCAAGGAGTGGAAAGACGGGAGAGAAGGAGCTTGTAGAGTGAATGAAGAAAGATTACGAACTAGTAAAGAAGTCACGTAGGTACTCAATTCTATCTATTTCCAACCCTGCAGTTCAATTGGATGCACAGATATTGGCAGGAAAGGTGGTGAGGAAGTGATGCGCTAATGAAGTTCTGGCGCCTGTAGTGTCCCTAGTTGTACAATTTGTGAAGGGCGTGCAGTTCAACTGGTCCAAGTATCTCTGTCAGGAGTTCCTGGCAAACTGCTATGAGTCCCATGATGAAACCAGGCCATTTCATTACGCTTGGTTACTGCTATCTATTGTGTTAGTTGCATGGGATATGCCGTAGGATAGCCAGTTTCCTCCACTAGATGAAGGATTACCAGAGGCAGCACAGTTCGCCTCCTTATGGGCTACAAAGGACCCAACACAAATAAAAAAGAACAAAAGAAATTGGGTCCTGATGGAATCAAGTCTCAGCATGGAAATTAACTAGCATCCAAGGTTGTCCCCAACCTTGTAAACTCAGTTATCAGCCTACACAACCTTCAAGGCTAACTTCCACAGGGTGTTTATCCAGGCACAGAAGGATCCACCACAGAAGTGGGATGACTTGCCCTATTTGGTGACGGAGACCGATGTGTAGGAGGCAACGGCGCGATGGCCAGCAGAGTGGCGCGCCCCTTCAGATCTAGTTGTTGGGCCAAGCACGAGTGCGAAGAGTGTTTCCGTGAAGAAAAGGAAGGAGGAAACTAAGCAAGCTGCACAGAACCTGGATGCATAGAAAAAGAAGGATGTTGTAGAGAAGGCTCGCGTTGAGAAGGAACACTCTGCTAAGGAGAAGGTAGAGCAGGAGCACTGAAAGACTCAGAAGGGTGACACGTCACCTTTGTTAGAAATAGAAACAGAAGAGCTTACAGGACAAGGCAATGGAGGCGAGGAAGGGTAGTGCACTCCCTTCATTCTGAAAAGGCATGAACTAGAGCAACAAGCTAGACCGAGGAAGAAGCAGAAAGATCAGAAAACACAGGTTGATCCCATGGTACTCACAGAAAGTGATCTGGATGAGATCGATGATAAAATTAGGGACACTGCAACAGAAGTACTGCAACAGTTTGAACAAGAGTACGTGCAGAATTTGGGAGGACTATAGAAGGATCTCTGAGAGTTGTAGCAACAAGCAACCGAGATCCAAGAAGATGTCGAAAAGGCGAGCGACGCACAAGGCAGTTTGGCATGGGGTAAAAGTACAGTCGCAGAGATGGTTTTGTGGCCACATGATGTGTGAGTCTTCCCCTTGCCTGCAGGTTCAGTTTGCACCAATACGAAGGAACAACGCACCCTCCTTGAAAAAATCCCAAATATGGGCTTGAACCTTGTCGCGATCTCACTGGGGTCATTGCACGCATTACTACAGGGATTCATGGAAGAGCTTCATATCAGGGAATAGAGAGCACTCAGTGCTGTCAGTGAAATCAAAGTTAATAATCAACAATTGTTCACTGAAAAGATGCAGGTTTTGCAGGAGAAGGAGACGCTTCAGGCACATAGTTCACGACGGGAGTCAGCAGTTGTTGAGGCATGCAGGATGATTCCTGAGCTTCATATCCCTAACGATGCACAACCATAAGAGAAGATTAGAAAAATAGTTGCTGGTGTGTGCGAAGCCAAAGCTGAAGTTAACCAAGTTCAATTTGAACTCAACATGAAGATCACTAAACTGCAATTAAAGTTGCATCCCACGACTTCGTCGGAGGTCTCGGAGCAGCGCAGAGCCGCGATCAAGGAAGGAATGACCACTCTGGATTCCACCATTGTAGACTGAACAACCTTATTTGAGAAAGCTATGGAGTTGGTCACAAATTTGTAGGAATATCCTAACTTGTAGACACTTAATACAGAGGTCAGGGAGCTAAAGCAGAAGTACGACAAAGTTAGGGCAACAATGCACTCCATCGCACCAGTGGAACGCCTAGCTAAATTACAAGAGGGCAAGCAGCTCCTCGCGCAGGTGGAAGAAGCATAGAAGAAGGAGGCCTTTCTTAAGGGTAGGTTGCAACGATGGTTGGAAGAGGCTTATCAAGTCATGACCACCATCCAAGACAAGCTTAAAGGCTTACAATAGATGCAGCAGACAATGAGGTTGGCCGCAGAAGGACCAGCTACAGAGAAGTTAGTTGAGGAGGTCAAACAGGCAGCTACGCAGAGCACTGACGAGGTTGCAGTAATTCAGGTGGAGTTGGGGGGTCTTCATAGCAAGATCACAGTGTCAGCTGGGTGACTCGAGGGTGAGTCATGATCTTTGTGTTGGGGGCCTATTGGATGGGGTCCCCCGATTCAGTTTTGGGGTTAAAATAACCCAAATTTTGATGTATTTTTTGTAAGTAATATAAATTCTCTGCGATTTATGGATGCAGAGCACGTATATTATTAGGAGCCAAAGGGGTTTTAGCCCCTTGATTATTTAAAAGTTGAGTTGGTTTTGAGACCCACCCATGGTCCATGGACCATGGGATTGTATGTAAACAGATATAACTAGCTATGTCTTAGAGAGTCTAAGGCATAATATTGGATGAAAGGGGTCAGTAAGAGGAAAGTGATAGCACAAAGAAGTGGGTCAGATAGGAGAAGAAAGGACCTGTAGTTGAGTGTGCAAAGGCCTAGGTAGAGTTTGCAGCTGAGTGCGCAGACCCCTGCAGCTGAGTGCGCAGGGTAGTTTTGAGTCTGTAAAGTTGAATTGAAGATAAATAAAGAAAGTTACTAAAGAAATCTTGTGTATATATGTCTATCTCTATTTTATTATGTTTACAATATATGTTGTGGATGAATATTGTGTTTATAAAATATTGATCTAATGATGCGTGATTCTCTTGAATAAGTCTTAATAAATGTACGCAATGCATGTTAAGTACTTTCGCGAAGACTGTGATGAATTATGTTATGTTTACTAAATAACTTAAGTAGATCTACGCGAACACTAATTTAGGATTGTTCTCTAATGCATGTAAGTGGATAAATCAACTGTTAAGGGTCCGCAAAGACTGATCGTAGACTTTTGTGAAGGTCTGAAGGCTGTTTTAGTAGAGTTGTAGTATCGAGCCTTAAGGGCTTATCGATTTGCGTGAAGGCAGATCTAAGGCACTAAAAGACATCAGACGTGTATATGGATGTAGAAACTTGGTTCTTGCATCCCCCCATACTACTTTGAGTGATATTGGAGCCTACGCTACATGGGTTATTGCCGAAAGGGCCAGTAGTGTAGGGATTTGTTGGTTGGTGCAACTAACTCTCAACCTGGGTCAGGACCCCCTAAGCCAACAAGATATTTATATATACCTCTGACATACATGTTAAAGTCCCCCACCCCTTCCTTACTCTACTTGGTTGAGTTGAAAAGGGTTAACTGAAAATAGAAAATCGATTAGAGTATGTGGTACTAGTTAAGAGTGCAAGCATCGTGATTTCACCATGACTCTCTTTGAAAGGAGCATATTTTCCATCAGGGTATCATCGACTAGAATAAATTAAATATTCACATAAAGAGAGGGAATATATAGAAAACCAAGTGTTGATAATTGCACAAGCTCCTCTTGGATTTCACCTAGATTGTCAAGGAAGCAAAACACATATTCATGCGAAAACTAACCTACAGGTGAAAAAGAAAACAAACAAAGGAAAGAAGCAAGAAAAATAAAAACAAAGTAAGAAAATCAGGAAACAAACAAGAAATGAAAACACTACTCCTACTCCTAACCTAGCAGAGCATAGGCCAACTCATGTAAAGTGATATTTCCAATGCATCCATCGACGCATTGGTTGGCCCATGTAGGCGAAAGAGTGATCGATAAGAAAGATATGCAAGAAAACCAATAAACAAAAATATTAAACGATACAAACTGATACGTTCAAAGCTTGTATCCATCCACAGAAAAGTAAAGATGGAAAGCACATGAAAGGCACTTTGCGAAAGTATCATGGTTTCCTAACACATTGCAAGTACAAGACAAGCATGTACACACCTTCGAACTTGAAAAATGAGAAAACATAAAGAAATAAGAAAACTTTTGTTTTGCAACAGTGCTTGCTACGTATGACTCCTCCAATGCTTTAGCAATAGGATCATGTAATTCTAGTGGAGGATGTTAAAACTATGAAATAGATTTATTTTCAATGTAAACAACAAAGTGATGAGTAGCCTAGAAAATTTCAATAGATTTCCGATCAAAATTGGAACTAACCTCCAGGTTACAAGAACCTAACATAACCATCATCTCGAGCTGAAGTTCCTCGAAAATTTGAGGTGTTTCCAATTCATCATAAGATGGATCATCAAAGACCGATGGCTTAGAAATATCAACAATAGGAAAATCATAATCATGATCGAATGAATGAATGAAAAGATCATGACATACATGATAAGAATAATCAAGATGATGAACAATGAAATCCTCATGCTCTAACGAATCATAAAGAAGGGATGATGGAAAACAAGAAATTTCACCCTCTATTTCCGAAAAGGTAAGATGAGATATTGGAAGGATCAAGGAAGATAGATTTGTCCTCTCCACAATCAAATGAAATACTGGCATCCCACATTTTCTGTGAAAGATCGGAAGTAGAAACATCTGGAAATGAATTTTCACAAGATGGAATAGTGTTGACAGAATCATGGAAGATTTCAGGATAGAGTAGACAAGGTGCAGACAGAAGAAGGTCATCCTTCACCGTAGATTCTTGTTCAAATTACCACACACTCATAAACAATAATAGCACAAGTTGGTTGTTCAACACCAATTCCATCCAAAACTTGATCCTCATGAACATCACATGTTGGATCCGAGACAGATGAACACACCAAACCAAAATACAGAGGATTAAATGTACAAAGGATGGAGGATGAGGAGATAGGACCACATGACAACCATCCGAGTTACAGTCCAAATCTGCATAGAAATCCTGAGAATGTGGTGTCGGAGGAGATGGTTATGGATCAACAGGTGGATTCTCAGCTTCCCTCACCTTGTCTTGTGGAGCAATAGCTGTTTGATGAGAAGGGGACAAAGGGTCACTTGGAACAACAACCTTGTGCATCTCAGATGTAGAAGCTCTAACACCGAGGTGTGTTGGGATAGGTTTGAAATATTCTAACTCATGCGGATTCTCATAAACATGAACATGATATTGAAATATTTCATCCAAAAATTCCCAGTCAACTTCATCTCCAGGAAATTCATAACACTAGTGAAGAAACCGATTGTGAAAATCTTGAAGAGATTCGTTAGGTGATTTTCACAATTTTAATTTTTTTTATTAAGGGCTTTACGGTCATAAAGAAAGAAATCATGACACAATTCTCTAAACAAGTGATCAAAAGAGTGTATAGAGATTGTGGGTAATGTGTGGCACCATTGCTTTGTGCTCCCTTTGAACGTGAAATCGCACAACCCACAAGAAATATCATCATCATGTACATCATTCTTGTCATAGAAGCCAACAAAAGCAACTATGTTCTTGAACAAGGTTATTCCATCCTCACCATTGAATTTATATTTGGACAAGTCGTCAATGATGCTTACTAACACTAAAAAATCAACAAAGTTAGAAAAACATGTTAGGGTTATGATTTGGATAGAAGTCATGAAATATTTCACTACAAGAAAAAAGGACATTGGTGAGGGTCGAAAAATCTCACCATAAGCTCATTAGTGATGGTCAAAAGAGCATACGTCACCAAAAAGTGAACGTCGCCAAAACTGTAGGTGTTGTGGTGACATTCAAGGTCTGTCACCAATAATTATTTATAATGAGGGATAATGACTGTCACCATTTCATATGAGCAATGGTGACAAACCTTAGGCTCCATCACCAAAAAATTGAACATCACTAAAGGTGGTGTCACCAAAAGTATAGGTGCTACGTTGACATTCAATGTCTGTCATGAATAACGATTATAATGACAGATAGTGACCACTACCATTCATATGAACAACAACGATTTATTGTGGTGGACCTTTATGGTCATC
Organism: Pinus tabuliformis; assembly: GCA_031772625.1. Lineage (NCBI taxonomy): Eukaryota > Viridiplantae > Streptophyta > Pinopsida > Pinales > Pinaceae > Pinus > Pinus tabuliformis. Next base: position 1,044,180,620 of record CM062807.1, read on the forward strand.
ACTATGGATGCATATATATGGTGGCGTTCGTTTACCATCACCATTTCATATGAAAAACAATGATTTATGGTGATGGACCTTTCATGGTTGTCACTATTGATGCATATATTGTCACCATTTCATGTTTTGGCAAGGGTCGAAAAATGTCACCATAACCTCATTGGTGATGGTCAAAAAAGCCTCTGTCACTAAAAATTGATCATCAATATTTCATATGAATATCAGGGCATGATGGATTCAAACCACCAACCTTCTGCTTGTAAAGCAGGTGCTCTTCCATTGAGCTAACACCCTTTAAATAATTAGACTTTAAAAAATTGGACCTTGAAACTTTATAAATTGTAAATTCTACAACTTTCAATAAATTATAAAACTTTGTAAAGTCTTGGCAAATATTTTACTAAACAAGAAAAGTATCATCAAATTTGTAGGTCCCTTCCTAATGGTTATGAAATGTGAGTGGAGGGAAATATAGATACATATAAGATACTCAATATATTAAGTTTAATACTAAATTATAAGTGAAACTTTAAAGACATTTATAGCCTATAAATGACCTATAATTATCAAACCTAAAATCTGCAATTACACCAAAGATTGATTTCTCACCTTGTGAATCATGTAAATCTATTGTGACAACATAAAAATTTGCCTCTAAAAGACTAATTTGCATGCCAAAAAGTAAAAAACAATGAGTATATGTGATGCAATTATGAGTAATGAGCTACATGCTTAAATCCTACTGACTATGGGGTCTAGAAAATTAATTGGGAGTGCTTCTCATTATTAATTAATTCAAGATGTCAAAATACAATGATCAATAACAATGATCCTGAAATGTAAACATTAAATAGAGGTTAAAATTGTAAACACAAAGTTTGGCTGATATTCTTTACAACAACAAAATATCTAAGGAGCATCCAAACACTTCCAAATCCACACCAAGCGTGAGTATCCAAAGTTGTAATTTCATGGATATAAAAAAAGCACTCTCTACCCTCTCAATGATAACTATGTCCTCCCACAAGTACTTCAACTAGCAAATGGATGTGAAGACATCATCAACATGATATTTCAGTGAAGGAGAGAGCTAAGCCTTTCAGACAAAAACATAGGCCTACAAATCAAAAGCTAGCTCCAATTATATAAATTGAACTACAGAGGAAGTTAGAGGTTAACATAATTATTCCCATAGGTATTCAACATGGGTAATAATTTGGGGCCATAAAAAATACTCATTGAACAATGAGAGCTATACATAATTCAGAAAGCTAATGCTGATAAGGACACCTATAGAAAAATATATCCAAATAAGGAAACCCTCTCAGTATGTGTATTGATGTGCAGTGTGGGTATCAAATTCCACAATCATATTTATGATTTTTCTTACAAAAAGATAGAAATATGCTTGAATATTAACACTGTTAAAATCCAAGTGAAGGATGAAAGTAAAGTAATGGCCAAGGAGAACGCTTAATGCCCCAAAAGCATAAGAAGAAAAGGATGTAGTGATTAAATTTGACGAAAATAGGAGAGCAAGAAAGGAAGCAACAACAGGGATTTCAAGAAGAGGTGGGGACCAGGTGACCCAAATCATTCTAGAACTAGGAAAAATACTTTTACTTTGCAAAATATGTCCAAAATGAAGCTTGAAAAGTTCTCTTTGGAATTAGGCAAGAAGTTTTCAAAATTTAATTAGAATATGATTAATCAATGGAGTATAGTAAAGCTTGGAGTTGATGTGTGGGGTATGGAAAAATAGCAACATATGAGGGAAAATGTGATTAAACAGTAAAAACAAGTTGAGGAAAAAAACATGCAATTGGACAAGGTATTGGAAAAGTTAGCATCAACAAAATGAATGGATTGATTTATAATAACAAGGGAGTGAAATAAAAGTTATACTAGAGATGAGGAAAAACTCCTTAGAACCATATCCTTGACCCAAAGGTATATTCCCTTAGATAAGTTTGGGTCTGAGCTAGGAGGTTATGCCTGTAATTTTGGGATTTTAGGGTTGTAGTTAACCCACCTTCCTATCTGGGATTTCTGTATAAATAAAGAAATTTATTTCTTTTATATTTTAAAAACCAATTTTGTGAAAAAATATGCTACTCAACTTGGCTCTTTTGCAAAATGACAATTGATGAGTAATCTTTTAAACCAATTAGATTAGGAGCTTGTAATGAATACATGGCCTTGACTCCTGGCATCTAGGATCTACTAGAGAAAAGATAACGATAATGAATTGATTTGTTCACCACGAGAGAAGATATGTGCATGTCCAAGTCTGTATAAGTAAATAAAATTATTTCTTTTATCTTTTAAAAATAAATTTTGCGACGAAATATGCTACTTGGCTCCTTTTGAAAAATGACCATTAATGAGTGATCTTTTAGACCAATGAGATTAGGAGCCTGTAATGAATACATGGCCCTGGCTCCTGGCATCTAGGATCTACTAGAGAAAAGATAATCATAATGAATTGATTTGTTCACCACGAGAGAAGATATGTGCATGGCCCAGTGATGGAAAATATCCATCCTTAGAGGGGATTTCTCATACAACAGAGGTGAGAGAGCCCAAAGAGTGAATGCCATTTTTATCAATACATATCCAATGATTGTTACAACAGGTTCACGAATAATTATATTGTCTTTATATCTCTTCATAAAATAGTCACATAGTCTCTCTATTAATAGCTATTAAAGAATGCTATTATTATTTATTCAGTTGTGATTGTCCTATTCATAATTACCAAAATGATACGTAATATATTGACACAATGTTTTCCCTTATGCTTCTATTTTTTCTCAGCAGAGAAACCATAAAATCTGCAGTCCTATACTTCTCATAGATTCCCATAATGGACTTCAAATTTCTACTTTTCCTCTTCAGACATGTGAGAAATATACATGGCATAGGATATCAAAATAACCTATAAATTTTGTATATCCTATATTTAAACATGTCTAACTAATTATTATACTCAGACTTATCCAAAACCCTCACTGCACAGGCGTGAAAATAACCTTAAGTGACACCCTAATGATAAAGAATTACCTAACTTGTCTTTGTAATAATAATAAATACTTGTTTACCAACAAGAAACCATTATCCTATGATTGAAGCCTAACTAATCTTTACAAGAAAGATAGGGCAGTGTATTATTAGTTCCAATTTCCATATCATTGCATGATTAGTTTACAAAAAATAAATTCTCAAAAGGGGCATGTTAAAGGGAGTTTGTATATCTATTAATTAAATCACTTAGAATTCAACATCGATCACACTACAAAGAGAAGAAAATAGACAGGAAAAAAGTTGGTATAGACAAAACTGTGAATGAAAAACTTGTCCTTCCAACCTTCTAGTAGTGTATGGTGACATCCAACATGTAGCCCATGTAGGGAAGATTGACAGTTTATAATTTTTGTCAAATTAATAAAGTTCAAATCTTATGTTTCAAATCTTAGTAAATGGTTATAAATCTTATAAATCGATAAAGTTAGGCTTATAGGTTTCTAGGTTGCAACATAAGATGCATACTCATGTTGATAATGGCATACACATGCCATCTACAAGGTTCCAATTTGTCCAACACCTAGATCCATATCATATTATTTGAGGCAATATCACCTATAACATACATGAGCAAGGCATACAAATTAAGATTTTCATAGGCACGTTTGTATTCAATAATATCAAAAAATAATCATCTCTGGTTCAGACTCACTTCATTGTAGACATTAGGGACAAAATTTTGCGTTCTCTTTTATGTTGTTGTCATTTCCAACTATACCAAGAATTACATTAAGTGGTTGGGATGATCGATACAAGGCTAACCATCCAAAAGGTTGAAATTTACAACCCTAAAACACTATAAAGTACACACTTAATAGATTCTAATAGGACACATTAAATCTAGATTCTATATAGAAGCATGAGAAAACACTTACCATCATCATATTTTGACCCTAAGTCCATCCATGTATATATTGAATATTTTTTTCATAATAACAAATTTTTTTAAAATTGAAAACAAAAAGGAAACAACTATTTGAATAATAGTTTAATATAATATATAATATGTTTCACATTATAGGATATTGGTGTTGGTCATGTGACATTATAAATAGAGAGAACTTCTCATAAATGTTTGCATGCCTAAGTGCTCAAATACACGAATGAAAAACAACACATGATAACATTACTTAATTAAGGGAGAAAATCAATAAATTTATGAAGAAAATACCTATATTCCCAGTTACACATTAGCAGTTAGAAGTTTTGAACTGCCCTAGTCTCACAACAAGCAGATTGAATTAGAAATATGACCCTTAGATGTGACAACCTTTTTTCCCTTTTGAGTTGAATGGGTAGGCTAAATGGTGGACACCACACTAGCAACCTTCTCTGCTGCCTTTTCTTTCCTAGCCCTTCTTTCCATTTGTTTCTTAGATATTGCCTTTATATGATATGTCTTCTGCAAAGGGGGTACAAAACAATTGGTTGCATTTTGTTTAGATATATTACAATCCCTTCCAAGTGCAGGTGTAGAACTACTGGATCTTGGAGATTGAAATTCACATTCCTCTTCTAAGTGACTTGCAAATAATTGAACTCTATTTGAGAAATTCATATCTTCTAATCGTTCCATTCCAATGAGTCTAGGCCTTCCAGTCCTTAATAAGTTGGTCTGAGAAGGAAATTCCTTCAAGTACTCACTCTATAATGGATTTTTACCTTCTCATAAAGCCACCTCCCCAACAACCTTTAGAGCTAGTGGTGGTAGGTGATTTACCTAAACTTTATTGTCAAATATTATAGAGCTAGCATCATCTATTTTTTGTTGCATAGTATGGAAGTGTTGAAAATAAATCCTTCTGCAAATGGAAAACTATCTTACTGTTGGAGCTTTACTTAAAGGCATCTTGAACACTGATATCCTCCTGCATATATAACTATAAAATACCTTAGTCGTCCATCCGATTGGAGTTTGACGAGACTAGAAGTGACTAAACATATCATTTGACTACTTTGACATATGGAGAAGTCAAACTAGGAATGTATGCTAGGAAGTGAAGGATGAACCTTTTTAGAGTAATTTTAGTTAATATGGAGATGAAATATGGTACTTCACACATTCACTAATATGTTGATTAATCCAACAATTTAGACAAATGGAACGTCTTGTTAAAAGTTCCTAAAATTCTCATGTTTTGGCTATATTATCAAGGAGAATGTCACTGATTTAGTGTTTCCTTCTTATCCTACATCCATTCTTCTTGGACTCCATTGCCTTCTCATTTTTCATTATCATAGATGGCAGCATGCATATGCTATAACCTGCTAGAATACATACCTTATCTTTCAAATTGCTTGGATTTATCTCATGAGTTACAGTCCAATAGTAAATTGTACGTTTTTATTTAGTAAAGTAAATTAGCAACATTCCCACTCATCCAAGTTGGGTGCATCCATGTTTGTCAAATTATTTATTTACAATTATTTTTGAGGAGATTGTTAGTTGTGAAATTATTTCGATGGACTTCATACTTGCACTTTGGTTTTGTCATGTTAATTTTGATACGCTCACCCCCTTGGTTGTTGTTTTGTTTATAGATAGAAAGAGTATTCATCATAAAATTATAAATTCTTGAGTAATTTTCATATGGGATTCAAGCCCCATGCACAACACCTTATCAAGTGGGTAAGGGATAGTATTTCAAGAAGCATCAAGGTTGATATTGACAGTGTAGTGTTTTACAGATTTCCAACATTTTTATAATCTAGCATGGCAAAAAAATGAATTGAAAAAGGTTGATATATCCTCCAATCTTGATAAGGATCTATGTCATTAGAGGGCATGGGTGGGTTCATTTTATGCCCCCATATACCTATTTAGTTTCTCCTTATTTCTCCATTACATTCTCTCTAATGTTCCATGATGATATTCTAATTAGTGTTATAGATCCTATTCTTCAAACTTTTCTTTTCCAAATAAAGTCTCATGGGGAAGCACCAGGGTGGTTCCCCACATCTGTGGATGGTACCTAGTGGAAACCTATCGACCTCTAATTATGGTGTTTGACCTAGTAAGGGCTTTGAGTGAATCACACACTAGAGGAAACCACCACAGGGGATTGACCTCAATACCTCCTACTTGAAGCTTAATCCTAAAAAAACCCAACCACTTGAGATAGCCTATTGGGCTAGCTATTCTTCAATATTATCAAATTGATCTCATCAATACGTTCTCTGCAATTTCAACTATTTCTACATCAGACTAGCCAATAACATGACCTCTTTTTAATATTGTTTTATTATTCCCAAGGAAAACCTTGTAGAAATCCATGAGTACTTTGTCATAATCCATGGATAGAATGTGGTAAACCATTGGAACCGATTAGAACCAATTATGGTGCTTAAACCTTAGGGAGCTGAGAGTTTAATTCCTAGCCTTCCAACTCTGAAAGGACCCAAGTTTGGTTGCAAGACCAAATGAACCTACCCTTGGGCTTATGCCAATATCACCACGTATTTCCTAGCAATGTAGTTTTCATACTTGTTAGCTCTTTTTAATTTGAGTTGGCCTTCCACAGCCATATTTTGGATTCCACTTCAAGTCCATAAAATGTGTTTCTCCTTGCCTATAATTATTCCAATTAATATATGGGATTTTTCCTACTTCTTGTTTATCAATATATTAAATTTAATATGATGATTAAGGATGTGGCATGACTCATAGCTAGAAAACCAAAGTGTGAAATGTTAATTTCTTCTTCACCTATGTGATTTTAGAATTGTTGTACAATATGCCGATGAACATGCATATTCCTTCAGAGGTATATCTTTTAAGGTGGGTGATTGTGAAAAGTAGTGCAATAATATTCTAAGAACTTCTAAACATGGAGAAATTAGTTTAGTGGAAGAGGGTATTTTTTCAGTCTATGTTTCTCATATTCTTGATGCAAAAGCTCCATTGAATGGTCAGTATTTGGATAGTAATCCTTTTGCACCAGTAAATTTGAATATCGTTGACACTTTTTAGATACAGTAACCATCTGAGTGGAAGTTGGAATTAAAAAATGAAATATTACAAAAGCTGGAGATAGTTGAGTGTGATTTTCATAGGGTGGAGAAGGAACTTGGATGCTTTAATTCTGAAATTCAAATGGAGAATCACCATTCTAGCTGTGTTGGTGTTTTTGTATATTTCTAAAAGGAAGCATTTAAAGAAATAGATGAAAAAATATTTTTTAAGAGTTTAACTTGAAGTATTAAAGCTCATTATTTAGTGTACATAAATAAAGATAGAATTATGGTACCTTAGTTGGCATCAAAGTCAGCTGAAGTGGGGGTGAGAAATCAATGCTTCATAGAGTTTCCATTTCAATGCAAGAGAAAAGGAATAGGAGACAACAAACCTGTCATGTGGATTGTTGGAAGACAAATTATTGAAATAGATGATTGTGGTGTTAACAACATGGCTTCTAATTCGGAATATGAGGTTGTGGAAAGCCAATCGGTAATAGTTTAAGATTCAATCGCACATTCTTCTATCAAAAATAACCCTAAGGCAACTTTTCAATTGAGTTCTAAAGTGGGCAATTCAGTATTGTTTAACTCATTTCATTTTCCTACAAATTCTGTTGGTGGCATTTAGTTATTGTATTCTAAAGTTTTATAGATGTCACTATGGAAACAAAATGTTGTGGTGCATGAAGGAAATAGAAAGAAAATGGAAGAAAAGATTGTTGAATTGAAGCATTTTTTAAACTTCAAGCAGTAAATGATTTCTCTTAAAATTAGATTTATTAAGGAATGGTGGGAAGAAGAAAAACTCATCTTATCTTCTAGGAAAGGTTGTGGAAAGCACCATCAAATTGATGCATTTTTTGATAGTGTACATTTGTCATTTTATTAATTCCAATCTTCATTACCTGGCACATTTTCAATTGAAATACATGAGAAGCAAGATTTCTACGGATATAATTTTTATGTTGGAAAGTTTTGGCACCAAACACTTATTTTATAATAGAGTAATGTCGTGTTTGTCAGTGTATTTGTAATATATTCTTTATCAGTTGGCCCTTTAAATTGGCCAACACAACATCACACCAGTTGAAAATGGTGCCCTGATAGCAATCAATCGCCATCCGTATTTGGGACCCGGTGGCAATGTGCAAAGCGGCAGCCCCGCAAAGTCTGGTAAATGTAAAAGCAATGACCATAAGTTCGGGGCGGGATATAGTTTTAATCTCTATCCCCTTCTCCTGGTTCTGATTATTACACCACTCTAGACGGAGACTAGCGATGGACTGGCCACCCGTCCTAGTTCCGAACAGAGTCAAGTGTTCGCCTCTCTTGGGAAAACCAGTGAGAAAGTAAATATCTGAGGGTTCTATCTCGAGCTGGTGCCCTCCGATGTAAAAGCACTGATCCTGAACATTCCACCTCTCTACCAGCCACTCTAGAAATCTCACCTGGGCCCTCATGCCAGGTATGGCCCAGTATTTGTAAAGGCCGCATGCCTTCAAAGCATAAATGGACGGTTGATGATTAATGGTGGCCAAATCAACATCTTCGTGCTCTCTCTCGTGCCAATCAAGCATGGTGGGCAATCTACACACCAAAAAACATCTATTAGAATTCATAAAATCAATTTTTATTGGTCCAATTTGGAGAATTTGGGGTTTGTAAACCCTTTGCGCGGAGTACACACCCCGCCTTTAGGAACAGGGCGTGGGTACATGGGTTCCTTTAAGGCAGGTTGCGTACGCCTGCCATTTTCCCAACTGAGAAAATGTCGGGGTACGCAGGTCACCAGTGGAGCACCTACGTACCCTGAAAGGCGGACCTTGAAACCCCAAAGTCTCCAAAAAATGAAACTAGGACCTAAAAACAAATTCTAAACAGATGAAAATGCAAGGAAGGATGTTGTAGAATACCTGATGAGACGGCGTTCGATTTCGACGGTCGGATTCTCCGCAATGTCCACAGGAAATTTCTTGCCAAAAGCTTTTTTTCTCTCCTCAACAGTAAAATGGTAAAAATGAATTGGTAAAAACCCTTTTTATAGGTTTTTTGGGTAAATAAATGTTAAATTTGTTTATTTTTCACCATGAAAAGGTATTTTTCAAAGTATTTTTATCCATCGTAAACAGGTATGAGTAATGTGTTGGTTTTTGTGCAGGATAAAGGATCTTCGGGAAAAATTGTCATTTTTTACAAACAAAAACATCAGAGTCATCTTTTAAGCCCTTTTCTGACTCCTAAAACATGAAAAGATTGCCGAGCGTTTATTTTACACTCGTTAAAACGGAATTAAAAGACGGTCCCCTTATAGCCCTTTTCTGACCGTAAAAACAGGAAAAGATTGCTGGATTTTTGTCGTTTCAAATTCGATATTGGAAATAAAACGACGTGTCCTTGATTGCTTTTTACTTTTCAGGTCAAAGACACTAACTATGAAAGTAATCCTTGGTCGTAAAAGATCAAGTGGTTCTCTCAAGTATTATTTTATACTTTTTCGGGCTTGGGAGACAGAAATTTACGAAAAATTTCAACCCTGGAGTCTTCTTAAGTTTTTCAGACTCTCTAAAATTGAAAAACGCCGAGTTTCTCCTATACTGGACTCGTTAAAATTTCACAGTAAAGGACCTGTTCGATTACAAACAGGAACGAACCACTCCTTCTTAGGGTTCGAATCTAAACTAAGTTGGACTCATCCGAAGGATGAGCTTATAATCAAGCATATGTTATCCTCCTCAAGCTTGTAAAAATAAAGAGGTACTTGCCAGAAATGGTGGGGGAAAAGAGAGAAAAATGAGCCTACTTATTATCCTTTGTCTCAGAAGAAACCTTATCACCACTCTTGAACACGACACTTTTCATTCACCTAGGTTGGGAAATCCTTTGCCTCACATTTGATTGAACCGCATTGAAAGTCTTCAGCCGGGTATTAACTTTGGGTCAAATGTCACCAAGCCATCTGTTGTGTCGTTATGTGTTCAAGAGGTCACTGCAAATAAACCATTCATCAAAATACCTATCATCCATCTTGACCATCCCTGAGTCAGTCCTTACAGCTACATTTCTTCAACTTGATTTATGATTTCGTGTTGTGGGCTTGCCTACAACGGATCGCTTTCTATCGACATCAGCACATTATCTAGAAAAATGATCTAGAAATCGTCAGTACCTTGAAATCCGCATGCATCAACGGCAGATTTCTCGCCTTCGACGACAGTTTACATCATTGACTTTCGATCGAAGGATTCCATGACATGTTCGACATCAGCACATTCATTCACATCTCATGGATTGTACTGGGTACTTTGAGAACCATTGACATCATTGGTGGTCTCTCTCACACTTGTTAACAGTTTACATCATTGACTGGTAATAAAGTGGTTTCTACCATGCTCGACATCAACTCATTTATTCGCATGGATAGAATCGTACTATTTCGGGAAGTAGAAATGAAGACCCTGGATCTAGTTTCCACCATCCAGGCTGCGAGGAGTTTTGTATTCATTGTATAGTAGACTAATTATAAACAGATGGCTGCGTCCATACTATGTCTACATGAGTCTATGATTATGATGTACTGCGAAATCATTCCTGTATCAGAGCAGTAGTTAGTTTGTTAGTTAAAGTTTTTGATCTGAGTATGGGAATGCCTACCTCAGCGATGATATGATCTCATACATGTATTTTGTGTTGAATACTTGCAGGTTCCAACCGGGCTCTCCACAAGATAATCCTTGAAATGATAAAGTACTTCACCCTTCCTAGATGATATGAAACCCTAATCTACTACAGGCTTCGCACTTTAGGGGAAATCTGTTACACTAAAATTTGTCACCATGACTATCTGCAGTTAGTATGGCTCCATCAAATGTCATACTATCCTCCTTGGCAAGTCTTACACCTTTGCTCCTCATGTCAAACTCCAAGAAAGAGAGAAAGTCCTTAAAAAGTCAATTAACTCTGGTTACGCAGTTTCTCTTAGCCTTACCTGCATGTACGCACCTCCAGTTCATAAAACCTGCGTACTTGTACGCTCTGTATATAAAGGGGAGGGTGCGTACTCCTGTAAAGGTCAAAAGGCGCAAGTTTCATTTCAAAAAAGTTACTTGTGGTCAATTCTAGAGCATTCTAGAAGATGGTTTGACGTGGATTGAGCGCCTCCAGATGGTTCATGCATCCCAATGAAAGAGGAACTTATCCCATGAAGAGAGGAGCTATCCCATTGAAAGAGGGGCTTATCCCATTCATGGTGGACCTGATTAACTTCCTCCAAAGCACTATAAATACAGGCATTGGGCCAGAGGGAGAGGAGGTTGAAAGCTGAACATTCCTAAGGGTAGATGCTGCTGAAATTAGGACTCCCTTATAGAGCTTGAAAGGAGAGATTCCCATCTTTTCTTAGCTTCATTTGGAAGTGGGTGAGCTGATCAAAGTAAAGGAGAACTCTTGCTAGACCCTGGGAGGGACCTGCACAACACCAAGGCACTGGTTGTAATGGTTTCTTTTGTTTCCACTTAATACAATTAAGCTCATTTTTCTCAACAAGTTGTTATACATAATTTGTTTCATATACTCCTTGGTCTTTATGATGAATATGTTTTATTATATGAGTTATTCAGGTGCTATGTAATCGTTTGCTTGTTAGTGAATGCAGGCTTCAAGGAGAAGGAGCTCATCTAGATCAGAGAGGCTGGACTACAACAAACAAGCGTTGGACTAAAGGTATGTTTTAAACACCTGGTTGCTTGTATTCTAAATGCATGTTTAGGGAAAGATAGTGTTTAATTGTCTTGTTTGTCACTAGAAAGCCTTAGCTTCTAGGGAGGTCGGTTTTGTCCGCAAAATTGACTCTTTCCGCATGAAAACATTTGTTACCATGACTATCTGCAGTTAGTATGGCTCCATCAACTGTCATACTATCCTCCTTGGCAAGTCTTACACCTTTTCTTGATCCAGATTTAAACAGGAACGCAACAAATTACAGAGATAACCATATACACAAAGATGCAGCGGAAATAATACTTCATTTCATTAATGGAAAATACTGACATATGCTTACAAACAGAAATGGCAATAAACTAGCTAGGGCGATGGTAGCTTATCTCTGAGAAGAGATGTGATGGCTACATGCCTCTGAACTGTTCTGAACTGTATTACAATGAGGCTCGAAGACCTATTTATTGTTGAGAAACAATGGAAAACCCTTCACATACCGAAACCTAACCCTAGAAGATGAAACGCCAAATTGTGGGCCCCATTTGGGTAAATTGGTACATCAATTTCCCGGGGTCGTAACTTTGGCATACGATCTCCGTTTGACGCGTACGATAGCTCGTTAGAAAGATCTATCCGAGTACTACCACTTTGGGAGGCAATATAAAGCTCGATCACCCCAGAATTCCAAAAAAACGTCGTTTAGGGCCTCAAAACGGCTCCGGAAGTTCAGGACCCGAAAAACTGCTAAAAATAGTAAACTGTGCTACAATTAAGGAAACTGAAAATGCTGAGAAAGACAATGGTGGGGGTCCAGGTGGACCTGGCAGGTGGCCACCAATATCCACCTGGATCATTCCTCCCCCCTTAGGAAGCAATGGTCCCCATTGCGTTGAGCTCCTCCATGAGATGAGGAAACCTCTGCTGAACTTGTTCCCTGGTGAGCCACTTGCCCTGCTGAAGGAGTTGGCCTGCTTTGACAACTCGATACAGTTGGATATGCTATTGGCGAGTGTTCTTGATCTGTGTGTCCATGATCCGATCAGTTGCAGCTTGTTCCATGCAATCGGGATTTAATTCTGTGGGTTTGAGCTGTTCTGCAATGTCAGATGTGTCTAGCAATGGTGGAAAGTATGGCCGAAGGCGGTCCACATTGAACACTGGGTGCAGGCCAAGGAATGGGGGAATGCTGAGCTCAAATGCATTGTCTCCCATAGCCTTAGTAATGGTGTAAGGACCATATTGAATGGTCTCAATTTCCGATAGGCTCCAGTAAGGCGTTCCTTTTGCAAATGCAACCAGACTTTTTCGCCCACCTAAAACTTGTGTGGCACCCGGTGTTGATCATGTCACTGCTTGTACTTGGAATTTGATTTCTCAAGAATGTCATGGACCTGCTGGCGAATATGTTGGATGCGCTCAATGAAGCTGGTGGCCTTATCTGTTTCAGACTGGACATGAGCTGAATTCATGTGAGTAGCTGCAAGTGGCATGGCCACATCAATGGGGCATAGTGGCTGGAATCCTAAACCCACCTGAAAAGGGTTATGGCCAGTGGAGCTGTGAAGAGCTCGGTTGTAGCTGTGCTGAACATAGGGGAGGCTCTCGTCCCATGTGTGTGGATGCTTTGAGTTATACATGCGCAGAATGTGCACAATCATCCTGTTGACAACCTCTGTCTGGCCATCAATTTGAGGATGGAAGGTTGTGGACTTCGTGAGTTTGGTGTCCAGCATTGACCAGAGACTGGACCAAAATGTGCTGAGAAACCGACTGTCCCGATCTGAGATGATAGACTGTGGGATCCCAAAGTGCACCCACACTCATTCAAAGAAGAGTTTAGCAGTGGCTTCTGCTGTGATATTCTTCTTGCAGGCCATCATAATGGCCATCTTTGAGAACCTGTCGACGACCACAAAAACACAGTCATTTCCATGCTTAGTGGAAGGAAGGCCTGACATGTAATCCATGGAGATGGATTCCCAGGTCAACTAGGGGTAGGCAACGGGGTATAGAGGCCTTGCTTCTTAATGGTCGGTTTGGCAATGGCACAGGCAGTACATGATCGTATGTACTTCCCAACATCCTGTCGAAGATTCGGCCAATAGAAATAGTTTTGCAGTACTGCCACTGTTTTCTCGACCCCGAAATGCCCAGCAGCCCCACTGTAGTGTGCTTCCCAAATCATCTTGGCATGCTCGCTTGAAGGAACACAAAGGTTACCGAGGTGGCATAATAGGGCATCCTGGAGGTGAAAATCTGCAACCTGCCGACCCTCCAAGAGTGTCTGGTATGTGTGGCCGAATTCTGGGTCCCTTTTGTAGAGAAGTGGCCAATCAAAAGTCTCGTGCCCACAAGAGTTGAGCACGGTGGTTAGCGCCATGATCGGTGGTCGACTGAGGCAATCTGCAACATTATTGGTGCTGCCCTTTTTATACTTGATATTCAAGTGAAACTGTTGCAGGTATGTAGACCACTTCTGATGGCGATCATTCTGTAATTTCCCTTGGGTCTGTATGAATTGCAGAGGTCGGTGGTCTGTGTGGATGACCGTTTCCTTCCCCAAAATGTAATGCTTCCATTGTCGGCAGGCTTGTACAATGGAATACATCTCTTTATCATAAGTGGGGTACTTCCGGACTGTGTCTGAAAGTGTTTCACTGTGATATGCCACTGGATGTCCATGTTGAGTAAGGACTGCCCCAATAGCATAGTCAGAGGCATCTGTCTCGACCTCAAATGGTTGTTGTAAATATGGTAACGCGAGCACTGGTGCCGTGCAGAGGCGATCCTTCAACTCCCTGAATGCCTTCTGTTGAGATTCAGACCAAAAGGATTTTGCTTTCGCCCCACCCTTGGTGACTTGACTCAAGGGCCAAGAAATATGAGAAAATCCCAACACAAACCTGCGGTAGAAGTTGGCAAGACATAGAAAGCTGCGGAGCTCTGTTAGAGTGGTTGGAGAGGGCCAATCCCGAATGACTTGGACCTTGGCTGGATCGACATGCACCCCCTGTTCATCAATGATGTATCCCAGATACTGGACCTCGGTCATGCCAAAAGTGCATTTCTCCAAATTGGAACATAGCTTGTGTTGCCGCAGTGTTTGGAGAACCTGTCGGATGTGGTGGAGGTGCTCTTCCCAACTCTGGCTGAAGATCAGAATGTCATCCAAGTATACTACTACAAAGGAGTTGGTGAATGGCCGCAAGATGTCATCCATTAGCCTCATAAAGGTTGCAGGAGCATCCGTCAATCCGAAAGGCATGACCAACCATTCGAAGAGGCCCTCCTTGGATTTGAAGGCAGTCTTCCACACATCTGAGGGTTCAATTGGTACCTGGTGATATCCTGACTTCAGATCGATCTTGCTGAAATATTTCGCCCCCTTTAGTTGGTCTAGGAGGTCATCAATCCGTGGGATCGGGTACCTATTACGGACAGTGATCTTGTTCAGCGCCCGATAGTCAATACAGAGTCTCCACGTTGTCGTGGCGGAAAAAGTCGTTTGTGCGGACACAACTGACCTCCCTAGGAGTCTAAACTCTCTAGCGACAAACAAGACAAAATGGAGTGATCTTTCTCTAAATATACCTTTTACAACATGAAAACTACGAGTGTTTAGGCTTACCTTATTCCAAAACGCTGTTGTTGTAGTCCGTCCTTGGCGATCCGGATGAGCTCCTCCTTCAAGTCAATTCCTGCAACCACAAACAATCAAACAATTACCAAGCACTTGCATTTCATATAATAAAACATATATTCAACATGCAGACCAAGGAACACATGAAATAACTCATTAACACAAGCTATTGAGAAAAATAAACCAGTTTGTATTAATAACGAAACAAAGAAACTCTTACAACCTGGCCTTGGTGTTGTGCAAGTTCCTCCCAGGGTCCATCAAGGGTTTTCCTCTACTTTGACAAAGCTCACCCACTTCCAAGTAGAATCAAGCAAAGACAATCTCTCCTCACAAGGCTCTAAATGGGAGTCCTAATTCCTGCAGCATTTACCCAAAGAAAATGTATAGCTCCAACCTCTCCTCCCTCTGGCTCAATGTCTTTATTTATAGTGCTGTAAAGAGGTTATTCAGGTCCACCATCAATGGGATAATCCCCCTCTTTGGGTGGGATAGCTCCCTTATTGATGGGATAAGTTCCCCCTTAATAGAGATACATGAACCAACTGGAGGCGCATCCATTTCATCAAACCGACCTCTAGAATGTTCTAGAAGTAACCACAAGTAACTTTTTTAAGATGAAACTCGCGCATTTTGCCTTTTACAGAAGGACGCACCTGTCCCTTAACATACAGAGCGTCCATGGACGCAGCTTTTGTGAACATGGTCAGCGTCCCCGCAGGTAAGGCTAGAGAGAACCTGCGACCCCAGAGATAAACACATTTTTTACAAGACTTTCTCTCTTCTTTGAGTTTGAGATGGATAACAGAGGCATAAGACTTGCCTAAGAGGGTAGCATGACTGTTGATTTGAGCCATACTAACTGTAAGTAGTCATGGTGACATTTTTTAGTGTAACAGATTGCCCCCTAAAGTGCGAAGCCTGGAATAGATTAGGGTTTTGTAATTCTAGGAAGGGTGAAGCGCTTTATCATTTCAAGGATTGTCTTGTGGATGACCTGGTTGGAACCTGCAATTTTCAACACAAAATACATGTATAAGATTATATCATCACTGAGGTAGGCATTCCCATACTCAGATTCAAAACTTTAACTAATGGACTAACTATTCTGATACAGGAATGATCTTGCAGTACATCATTTTTATAGACTTTTGTAGACACAGTATGGACGCAGCCATCTGTTTATGATTAGTCTACATAGATAATGAATACAAAACTCCTCGCAGCCTGGATGGTAGAAACTAGATCCAGGGTCTTCACTTCTACTTCCCGAATTGGTACGATTCTAGCCATGTGATTAAATGATTTGATGTCGAACATGTTAGAAACCACTTGATTACCAGTCGATGATGTAAACTGTTAACAAGCGTGAGAGAGACCACCAGTAATGTCAATGGTTCTCAAAGTACCAAGCACAACCCGTGAAATGTGAATAGATGTTTTGATGTCGAACACTTCACGGAATCCTTTGATCGAAAGTCAATGATGTAAACTGACGTCAAAGGCGAGAAACCTGCCATTGATGCATGCAGACTTCAAGGTACTGTCGATTCCTAAGTCATCTTTCTAGATAATGTGTCGATGTCGATAGAAAGCGACCCGTTGCAGGCAAGCCCGCAACACGAAATCATTGTTCAAGTTGAAGAAATGTTGCTGTAAGGACTGACTCAGGGATGGTCAAATGGATGACAAGTATTTTGCAGATGAAAGTTTTGCTTGCAGACCTCTTGAACACATAACGACACGACAGATGGCTTGGTGACGAATAACTCAAAGTTAATCCCCGGAACCCGGTTAAAGACTTTCAAAGTGGTTTGGTCAACTGTGAGGTAAAAGATTTCCCAACCCAGGTGAATGAAAAGTGTCGTGTTCAAGAGTGGTAATAAAGTTTCTTTTGAGACAAAAGGTAACAAATAGGTTCATTCTTCTCTCTTTTCCCCCACCATTTCTGGCAAGTACCTCTTTATTTTTAACAAGCTTGAGGAGGATAACATATGCTTGATTATAAGCTCATCCTTCGGACGAGTCCAACCTAGTTTAAATTCGAACCCTAGGAAGGAGTGGTTCGTTCCTGTTTGTAATTGAACAGGTCCTTTACTGTAAAAGTTTAACGAGCCCAGTATAGGAGAAACTCGGCGTTTTTCAATTTTAGAGAGTCTGAAAAACTTAAGGAGACTCCACGTTGAACTTTTTCGTATATTTGTGTCCCTCAAGCCCGAAAAAGTATAAAATAATACCTGGGGGAACCGCTTGATCTTGCGACCAAGGAGTACTTTCATAATAGTGTCGTTGACCTGAAAAGTAAAAAGCGATCAAGGACACGTCGTTTTATTTCCTTATCGAGTTTGAAACGACAAAAACCCGGCAATCTTTTCCTGATTTTGCGGTCAGAAAAGAGCTAAAAGGGGACCGTCTTTTAATTCCGTTTTAACGAGTGTAAAAGAAACGCTCGGCGATCTTTTCATGTTTTAGGAGTCAGAAAAGGGCTTAAAAGATGACTCTGATATTTTTGTTTGTGAAAAATTACAATTTCCCTCGAAATCCCTTTGTCCTGCACAAAAGCAACACATTACTCATACCTGTTTAAAATAGGCAAAAATACATCGAAAAACATCTTTTCATGGTAAAAAATGAACTAATTCATCCAAAAAACCTATAAAAAGACCTTTTACCATGTCATTTTTACCGTTTCACTGTTGAGGTTGAAAAAGGAGCTTTTGACAAGAAACTTCCCGTGGTCGCTGCGGAAAATCTGACCGTCGGAATCGAACGCCGTCTCATCCAGGTATTTTACACATCCTACTCTGCATTTCTATCCGTTTAGAATTAATTTTTAGGTCTTAGTTTCATTTTTTGGGGGGGTTTTGGTTTTGGAATGCGCCTCTCGGCGGACGCAGGTGCCCTTCGGGTGACCTGCGTCCCCCGACTTTTTCTCATACGGGAAAACGGTCGGAAGACGCAGCCCGCCTTCAGGCCAGCTGCGTCCGGGCGCCCTGTGCTACAAAGCCGGGGTGCGTCTTCCGAGAAGTGCGCATTTCAAAACCCCAACTCCCTCAAAAAACCACCAAAAATCCCAAATCAATTTCTAATTGCTATTTTTGATATGCAGGGCATTAATCATGTTAGACTGGAGAGAAAGAGAGCATGTAGAGGAAGATGAAGCTGCAATAAATCATCAACCTTCCCTGGATGCCCTAAGAGCATGCGGATTATACAAATATTGGACCATACCGGGCATGAGGGGCCAGGTAAGATTCTTGGAATGGCTGGTTGAGCGATGGAACGTTCAAGAACAATGCTTTTACATAGGAGGGCACCAGCTCGAGATAGAGCCCTCGGATGTATACTTTCTCACTGGCTTGCCAAACAGAGGTGAGCAACTCAGTCTTGCGGGGACTAGGCCGGGTGGCCAATCCCTTGATAGTCTCCGCGAGGATTGGTGCACACCTGGGGCTCACCATTCAAAAGGCATAGAGATAAAACACATCACTCTGCCTGAACTCAAAGTCATAGCGTTCACGGTTACCAGAATTTGCGGCGCGGCCGCTTTACACATTGCTTCCGGATCCCAAATGCGGATGGCAATTGACTGTTACCAAGGCACCATTTTCAACTGGTGTGAAGCTGTGTCGGCTCATATGAAGAGCCAACTGACCAAGGCAAAGAACGGACGACTAAAGACTTTTGGATATGGGCCTATAGTCGTGAGCTTTGCCTTGGAGAGAGTTCCAATGCTGATCCCTCAGCAACTCACTGTTGATATCTTGGGTCCTCGGGAGCCAAAGCTGATACGATGGGTTGCGGTGATGGCCCGGCATCCTGACGAGGGTGCGACAGTGGTTCGATTCTCAGATAGTTACTTTCACTGGTTAGAGGACCAGGTTTTTTCGATACAGGACTTTCCGTATGCCGGAATGGATTTCAGAGGTGATCCGGACATGGTTCTTCCACAGGGAGAACAATGGGACGACAGAGGTACTTTTATTTTCACAAGTTTTCTAATTATGTATTTTTTTATTTTTCATATATATCGTCTCAAAACTAACAGTAAAATTTTCAAAATGCAGATGTTGGTCCACAGCGTCCAGCCAACCTCCGGCCTTTTGATAGACTACATCCAGCTGCACCGGTACCGGCCCCACAGGACGCGGCAGCAGAAGTACTAGCTGAGTTGGAGCATGATCTAGAGCGTCTCACGGCAGATATACCTGAGACTACTATGGACGACATTCCTATCAGGCTTCAGCGCTTCGTAGTCGCGGTCCCTGGACCGTTTAGGAGATTTTTGCGTAAGGTAGCCCGCGCAGTGGTGTCGTACAGAGAGCACCACCAGTGATTGACTAGTCACTTTTGTAGTCACATGTGACATTTTTGACTTTTTGTACTATCATTTTGCCGATCATAAGGTGTTTTCAACCTATGATCGAAGACGATGTATATATTTTTGACACACTTCTATCTATATATATCACTATTACCGGCTTATCTTGTTTAACATGTATGATGAAATGTTTTTAAATTTACTTGCATGATTATCGTAAATGTCTGTCCAACATTCGAGAAGCAATTGCATCTGCTAATGTATTCAAAGACCTTGGAATATGTTGATATTCAATGTAATCAAATTCACGTTCCAAGAGACGCACTCTCAAAAACAACCTTAATAACACAGGATTTCTAATGGCATAAACTCTATTAAGCTGTAATACAACAAGTTCAGAATCTAACCTCACTATCAAACGTCGAATTCCAAATGAAATAGATTCGGATAATAATTCAACCACTGCACTGTATTCTGCAATGTTATTCGTTGTTTGACCGAGGCTTACCCCATGCATAGAAACTAACTCGTCAGAGGGCGAATAGATAACCCAAGCTGCGGAAGAGATATTCCGTGTACTACGACAAGCACCATCAGCAAATCCAATGTATGTTTGGAGAGGCGTCGACATCTACAATATCAAGAGTAAAACCAAGATAAGCCAGAATAACGACGAAAAACCACACTCTCTAAGCTAAGCACACTGACTAAACTAACACACTTGCTAGCTAGAAAGAAAATCTAACCTATCTAAAAATTTCTCCATACCCATCATTTTAAGCATAATACCTCTTTAGGTAAAGTCCATTTCTGGGTTTACCCAAAGAGTCCCCATCAAAATCAACTAGCTCATAAGCCCCTTTTGCTAGCTTTCGCTTTACAATGTAGGGCCCATGCCACATGGGAACGAATTTTCCGGCACCTAGCTTATCGTTAGCTTGATCATATAATAGTACTAGGTCTCCTTCCGAAAAACTTCGAGGGGTTACATTTCTATCATACTGAGCTTTCATTCGTTTCGCGTGAGTCTCGATTGCCAATGTAGCGTCACGTCGAGTCTCATCTAATTTAGCCAAGTATAATAAACGTTTCTCCTCTTCGGAAGTAGCTGGAAGTAATTCGACAGCCATTTGAAGTGATGGGATTTCGCATTCAATGGGTAACACAGCTTCTAAGCCATAAACTAGCTGGAAAGGAGTGAACCCTGTTGAATTTTTCACTGAGGTTCGGTATGCCCATAGCGCCGAAAATAACATGTTGTGCCAATTCGACCGATGAATACCAATGGTTCGTCGGATCATGATAACTAGAACTTTGTTGATAGACTCAACCAAACCGTTGGCTTGCGGATAATAAGGAGTAGAGCTATCGTGGCGCAAACCAAGCTGGCTTGTAAGCTCAGTCATCATGACGTTTCGAAAATGGCTCCCATGGTCAGTAATGATTGCTTGTGGGACACCAAACCTAGTTATGATATGATTGAATACGAAAACTGCAGCTGTTTTGCCGCTTGCGTCGAATGTAGGCATCGCCTCGGCCCACTTAGTAAAATAATCAACCGCAAGGATGATATACGCATGCCCCCCGGCCGAGTGAGGGTTACAAGTAATAAAGTCGATACCCCATTTGGCGAATGGACCAACGGCAATTATAGGGTGGAGAGGAGCAGGTGGAGCGCGCATCTTGCGATCAAACACTTGACAGTTGTGGCACTTCCTGACTGCAATGATACAATCTTTAAACATAGACGGCCAGAAATAGCCAGCGCGCAACACCTTCTGAGCTGTGGCATACCCAGACATATGACCGCCACATGCTCCAGAGTGACAATCATTCAAAACTCTCTCAGCCTCTTCGTGAGTTAAACAACGTCGAAAAACTAAGTCTGCCCCCCGGCGATAAAGTGTATCTCCAATAATTTTGTATTGCTGGGATTGAAACCGAATTTTTCGACGTTCTTCTTTGGAAGCTTCAGGCCGAAAGGTTTGGGTTTGGAGATAGATGATTATATCCCCGTACCACGGATCTACAGTACTGATAAGAAACAAAGATTCGTCCGCAATGGACTCCTCTGCCACAGTCTCTGTGTCAGCACTCGGGAAATCACACATCAATTCCGCAAAAACTAAAGATTTCTTAGACTTGGACTTCTCGAACTCCAAGTCGAACTCTTGCAGGATAACAATCCATTTAGAGTACTTGCCCCCTAGCAGTTGTTTTGTCAAAATATAAATCATAGGGTTGCAATCCGAAATAACTGTAGTCTTGCGGAGAAGAATGTAGTGACGAAAACGCTGGACAGCTTGAACGGCTGCCAGGGCCAATTTCTCCACATGCGAATATTTTAACTCAGTGGGATTTAAGGTCCTACTAAGATAATATATCACATGCTCCGCTCCGAATTCATCTTCTTGAACTAACACCATTCCAATGGTGGAATGCGAAGCTGCGAGGTATAAGAAGTAGTCCTGGTTGTAGTTGGGAGGATGCAATAACGGTGCATGGGTCAACGCGTGTTTAAGTGCATCAAAAGATTGTTGGGCAATCTCGTCCCAAAAGAATTGTGCGTTCTGTTTCAACAACCGTGTAAAACCTTTAGTGACCTCGGCGTAGTTTGGGATGAATCGGCGTAAAAAGTTCGCTTTCCCTTGCAAACTTTGGAGTTGGCGCAAACTCGAAGGAGGAGGCAATTTGATGATAGCCTCGACTTTCGAGGGATCGACGCGAATGCCGGCTTTTGAAACAACAAATCCCAGCAATCGACCTGTTTCTATACAGAAAACACACTTGTGGGGATTCAACCGAATTCGATAATGCCTACACCTCATAAAGATTGCTCGTAGGTGGACAAGGTGATCAGCTCGATGTAAAGAATGAGCAGGCAAATCATCGAGATAGGGTTGCACAATGTGCTTGATGTCATGAAATGCATAAGACATCGCCCGTTGAAAAGTGGCCCCGGCATTCTTAAGCCCAAAAGGTAATTTGCAATAAGCAAATGTCCCCCATGGACAAATGAATGCCGTTTTTGGTTGGTCGGCAGGTAGAATATTGATTTGATTATAGCCCGAGAAACCATCCATGAAGGAAAACATTTCACTTCCGGCACAATCATCAATAATTTGATCGATATAAGGCGTAGGATAGTTGTCTTTTGGACAAGCTCGATTGATATCCCTATAGTCGATACAGATTCTTATTGTTCCTTGTTTTTTATTGACGGGAACAATATTCGATACCCAATCCGTTAACGGGATCGGATAAATGAAACCTGCTTTCAACAGCTTTTCGACTTCTGCTTTAATCGCAGCCGCTTTTCGAGGGTGAATCTGACGCAACCGTTGCCGAATGGGTTTAGCATCCGGGTAGGTTTTGATTTCATGAACAACAATGGCAGGATCGATTCCCGGCATTTCCTCGTAAGACCAGGCAAACACGTCGCGGAATTCTTGGAATAGGGCCTTGTAAGTTTGGATTTCTTCTTCAGTACATGCGGCACCTATATGAATGTTCTCCTCGATTCCGGGCTTCACTGAAATATCAATGGGAATAGTACGAGAAATATTCCCTAAATTCAACTCTGAATCAGAATGTTTCGTTGGATCCTGAGCGTCTTTGACATATTCAGCGGTAAAGATAGATGAAAAATCATTTTCAAATGCATCATCCTTAGGTAAAAACGAAGATCTGTGATGGAGATCTTCCCATGGTAGATCATCTACACTTAGGATTTCGCGAAGTTGTTCGTCAGATGACACGACTTCGGGAAACGTTATCCGTTCTAAGGGTGAGGTGAAAAGTGACTCTTCACTGACCACATTCATTTGGTCGACTTCGGTTGAATGAAAGTCGGTAAAAGACATAAGAGCTTCATAAGCAATTTCATACGGACTCAACGGCATAACATCACCGAGTGAGTCTATCTCAGAGTCAGATGGAACATACCAAGGATCATCATAAATAATGTTTTCTGACGTGATCATATGAATTGTTGCAAACGAAGGGTCTGCGCTGAGTGGAGGGAGAGGAAAAGTTCCCAGTAAACCGGAATCCTTAACTAAACCTACACCAATGTCCCTATAAGGGATTGTCGTTTTACCAACATGCTGGATACTCTCTGAAGAGGCTGGGTCGGATGAAAAGTATGTCAGCTGATCAATAGTCACGATCTTACCGTTATGTGGAAACTTAATTACTCTGAAGACCGATGAAACGACCGCTGTCATAGCATATGACCAACTTCGACCCAAAAGAAGGTTGTAGTCTAGAGGGGCATCAACCACTTCCACATCCAGACTAACGGTTTTACCTTCGACCCCTATAGGCAATTCTTGTAGAATACCAAACGGACGGAACCCACGGCCATCAAAGGCCTTAAGGATGGTGGGGGATTGGTTCAACGAAGGAGAACCAAGCGATCTCCAACATTGAATCGACATAATACACGTAGAAGCTCCCTCATCAATCACAGTCCGATGAATAGGCCTGTTTTTGACTATCACTGGAATTTGGAAAGCCATTTGATGGGGGAGACGTGGTGTACTATTTTCTAGATCAAAGATCATTAGGTTCGGGTCCTGAACATCGACAGCTCCGATAGCCGACAAAAGCAATTTTCGTTGTGCTGGACATGATTGCAGCACTTCGAGTGCCGACATTGCTGAAGGTGAAACAGCTAAGTCCTCAACAATGTTGTAATTCTGGGCTGCTCTCGCATGTGGATTGAAAGCAGACCTTCGAAGTACACCCTTGGCGGGCGGCTTAATCACTAAGTCTGGGTTAGGTTTTTCGATCTGTAGTGGATCGGAACCAGGAGCTGAGGTTGATGGGTTAGAGTGAGAAGATTCTGCTTCCTTACCATCAACAGGAGCCTTACTACCATAATCTTGCGATCGAGTCGCAATCCTCACATGAGACATCATCAAAATGGGTTCTTCACTGGCATTCGAAGAAGAACCTATCATCTTATTCTCCTGCTCTGGAAATGGATTTTTTAACACAGCAGGAGTGGGAGAACCTTTGACTATTTTCACTACCTCGGCCCGATGAGGGCAGTCTCTCGTAAAATGATCTTCTTCACAAATAAGACAAGGATATCGAGGTTTGCGCTTTTCGTCATTGGTTTCCGACTTTTCAGTTTTCTCCTTTGGAGCCTTGTCTGCTTTAGCCTTCTTCTTTCCTTTCTTCTTTCCACCGTTTTTTGATTTGGCCGTAGATGACTCTACAGCGTGAATGTCGGCGGTAAGTTCAGGAGAAGACTCTCCTGTCGGAGAATCAGGCAAAGTGATAATTGGAGTAGTTGAAGCCTTGGAAGACTTCTTCTTGCTCTTCGTAGTCACGATACCAATCATACCATCAGCGGCATGAGATCCCGAAGGAGCAGCAGCGATTTGGTTCGACTTTGGAAGATCCGGAATCTTCTCGTGTAACGTACCCGACTGAGTGTAAACTAAGTCAAGGTATTGTGCCTGAGCAATGACTTGCTCCTCAGTAACTACTCCGGCCTTAGCTACATCTTCAGTAATTCTTGGTAATAATGATTTGACAAACCATTCAGCTAAGATTTGGTCCGGGATAAAAACTTTCACTAATCTTCTTCGACGTCTCCACTCATGGATGTGATCAGAAATATACGTGGATGTCGATTGTTTTAGTGAAGTTAATAACTCTGTACCGTTATCGTATCTGACTGGTAACTGAAAATGAGTTAAGAACGAGGTAGCTAACTGGCTAAAGTTGTAAAAAGAGGCCCGTGGTAACTCAATGTACCACTTGGCCGCGAGACCAATGAGTGTACGCTGGAAAAGACGTAAGCGGATGGAATCATCTGAGATGGAATTTGAAGCACACCAGAGGTGGTAAGTCATCACGTGATTGGACGGATCCTCTCCAGACTTACCTTCGAACTTGGGTATATCGCTGGGCAACTTATTTGGCATTGGCGGCCAGAACGGAAGATATTGAATTGGATCGTTCGTTAGGCGCGTCAAGTCGGGTAAATCCAAAGTTGCAATAAACGGTAACTGCCGGTTAGGATCTCTAAAACTCTGGGTCACAATACCAGCCCCAGGAGGAGGATATCCAGGATAACTAGGAACAGGAGTCGCATTTGGGATATTATATCCTCCTGGAAAACCAGGATTAACCGGACCGTACTGGGGTTGCTGAGGTTGTTGATAAGTGTACCCAGGATACGGTTGATACTGGTAAACCGGTTGTTGGGCAGCTTGCCCAGGTTGATACTGTCCCTGGTACGGAGGTTGAACAAATTGAGGTTGAGTAGTAACAACCGTACTTGTACCAGGTTGGCCTACAGGCATCTGGACTGTGGTTTGAATCGTAGATCCAGACAACGGTACAGATGTCTGAGGAGTGGTTACAGGGACAGTAGAAACCGGAGCTGCCGATACTCCAGAAGTAAGTATGGTAGATGTAGCGGTAGTTGCTGCAGCCGTGTGAGGTGGAGTACCAGGTGCAATTGGCGGCTGAGTAACTACCGAAGTTACAGGGGTCTGAACACTTGACTGGACAGGTTGCGGTTGCTGGGGTGGACCAGGAACTACAGGTTGTCCTGCTTGAGGTACCGACTGTATACTTGGTTGCGACATCTGTTGACCCTGTGACGGATCCCACACTAACATTCCAGGGTATTGACCCGTAACAGGTTGAGGATACTGAGATCCATAGCCGTATTGAGGATAGGGTTGATAATTGTAAGGTGCAGTCCCATATGATTGCCCTTGAGGTGGTTGATAACCTTGACCAGAGTATTGACCCGTAGGTTGATAACCTTGAGGTAAATACGAATACTGGGGTTGACCTTGACCTTGAGGTTGGTATCCTTGAGGTTGATACCCTTGGGGTTGATACCCTTGGGGTTGCCATCCTTGAGGTTGCCATCCTTGAGGTTGATATTGATACTGAGGTTGACTTTGGGGTACATATTGAGGCTGGGGTTGACCTTGAGGTATGTATTGCCCCATAGGAGCGTACTGACCTTGAGGTTGCCCCCCAGACACGAATGAAGTACCTTGAGGTTGCCCCCCAGGCATTAACGAAGGTTGCCCCCCAGGCGGTAATTGGCCACCTTGAGGTTGGGTAACGGGAACTGAACCTGACATCATGTAAATGTCACCTATACTCAATGGTACATTACCACTGTTTCCAACTAATAACCCATGATCAATGGGTTGAGGAGATGCTCCCGCAAAGGTACCAGAAAGAGATTGATACCCAGTAGGAACAGAAGGACCGCCATGTAAAAAAGATTCAGGACTTCGTGTAAACACAGATGACTGACTCGACATATTTACAGGAGTATGAATTCCTCTAGGTGGAAAAGGAGTACGAGGTGTAGAAAAACCTACTGAGTTGTCTAAAAAATTGGTTAATGCAAGGTACCAAGATTCACTTCTAGGAGGACTGTAAAAGATGGATTCACGCTCCCTTAGATCAAGGGTAATTTGATCTTCAGGATTAGAGACGCCTATTTCTTCCTCTGGAACAAGTTCTTCTATAGCAATTAAACCAACAGGAAGATTTTCGGTGATAATTCTTTCTATTCTTGGTGAATCAGGAACACTAGGAGTTGGAGTAACAGGTTCGGAAATTTCAGGTTCTTCGCCTGTTTCACTGGCAGATGAAAAACTACCAGCAAGCTCGGAAACTGTAACAGCTTCGGGATTGTAACCTGTTTCTAAACTTTGGTAATCTGGATGGACTACCAAGGAAGATTCTCCTTCTTCAGGTGAACCTACTCTACTGTCACTAGGAGGAGTTACAAGGACCTTTAACCCTTCTAAATGACCCGGAATGTCTTCAGGAGATTCACCCCGCGATTTACGGAGTTTTCTTAACAAATCTATTCCGGTAACAATCTCAGGAGACTTGCCCCGAAGTCGACGGGACTGTCTCGGTAATTCCGCCACAATTAAAGATTTTTAACTACAACACACGAAAACAAAGTAAAAATTTCAAATCAAACCACCTAAAGTCTTCTAAAGAAGCAAACAAATTTGAAGCACACGCCTAAATAATCTAGAGCGTCAAACCACACACAAACAGTAGTCTTCCGGACCAAAAGCGCTAGTTGGTGATTAGGCCCAACCTCGCAGGATTCAGTACAGAAATGGCGGGTGGAACAGTTACCCCGGCAACCTGCTTAATGAATAGACTGGACCAAGTTCCTCCACTTTAACCGTCTCGAAGTGAAGCGAACCCCCCAGAAAATCCAAGTGAGTATAACCGACGTCTGCTCCAGGTACAGTGGGACCTTCCCTCCACCGTCACCTTGGGTAGAATCCTAGAGATTATGGTCACTAAGGTTACCAATCACAACAATTACACCTGGGGGAACAGTCTAAACTCCGACAGCACGCAAGGGCAGAGTAACAAGCTCAATCCCCTTACCGGCTCCTTGACAATAATCCAAGGTTTACCGATAAGTGACCCCTGGCTCCTCGACAATGGTTAATCCGAGGTTTACCGTTTGTAATACGTACTGTCTGGCGTCGTTCCCAACGAGGGAGGAATGATCCCCTCACTGGTTCGGACACGAGCTCGTGCTTCTCCTTTAAGAGGAGCTTTCCCAGAGTGTAACTGAAACAATTGGATTTGTTCTACTCAAGATAGACTATCTGTTTGGTTTTGTAGTCTTGGAGAGTTAAGTACTCACCTACTCCAAGACCCTAGCCTAAGCTATGTTGGTGCTTCAGAGCCCTAGAAAAATAAAAATTACTAGATTGATTTTAATTTAAGCGTTACTTTTAAGGTTGTTTCTTAAGTCAAAAGGTGATGGAAGTGAAACCAGTGGTGTGTTGACTCGACTCGAAACCACTACAAAATGCACCTAGGATGATTTACCCACTACTTTACTTTTTCGATGAATTGCTTAACTAAAAAGTTGAGAGAATGCAATCTTTATAAAAGCAACTTCTTAATTGAAGACAATCAAAGAAACAATTCGTTTGTCTTTTCCAAGCATAAAAACATAACCTCTCTTTACATGCACGAAAAAACTCTTTTCTTCTTTCAAAAACAAAAAGCTACTTGAAACAAGACTTTTTAAAGAAGATGTTTTTGTATTTTTCTTTTAATAAAGCAAATAAATCTAATATAACCAAAAATCAATCTTAACAACTATTAAAATCTATGAAAATGCACTCATAAGCAAACTAAAAGGTAAATTTACTCTAAGCAATCTTAACGAGGCCAAAACTAACAATGATTATTCTAAGGTGTTTTACTTGATCACAATCAAATCAAGGACTAGCTTATTGCAGAACCAAAAACTAGCCAAAACAAAACTCTAATCTTTTTGTTCTTTTTGTAAAATGGAAATCAACACTTTATAAACAAGTAATTCGAAATTTGACCCAAAACAACTTAAATGGCAAGTTGCTCACACAAGGAGACTTTACGACAGGCCCGACTTCTAAGAAGGCTGACTAACCAGAGAGATCTAAGGCTGGACAACTTTCTACTATCAAAGTCACTACAGAACCTATCCAAAAATCAAACCCTAGGTCTAAACTTCGTTGAAATCCACTAAAACACTCAAAGCTCACAAAACAAGTTCAGGTGAAAATTTTTGACAGGGTACTAAAGGATCTGGGCAGAAAACACTAAGAAAAATCAAAATCTAAAAGCAATTAAAGCAAAAATGGAATTTTCCTAAATTTTACAGGAAGACGCAGGCAACCCGTTATAACAGGTGCGGGCCCGCTCTGTGCAAACGGCAACAGCGCGTCCAAAGACGCACTGTGCAGTACTCAGAGGGTGCGTCCTTCTGGAAAAATGAAGAAAAACCAAATCTAACTAAATCTAAAGCTAAGCCACCCAAATACTAATTCTCACAGTCAAAAACCAGAAAATAAAAATGATTTTCTCAAAGCAAAGTTCACACAAAGGAAAAGACTCTCTCATTAATGGATTCCCCAGCGGAGTCGCCAATTTGTCGTGGCGGAAAAAGTCGTTTGTGCGGACACAACTGACCTCCCTAGGAGTCTAAACTCTCTAGCGACAAACAAGACAAAATGGAGTGATCTTTCTCTAAATATACCTTTTACAACATGAAAACTACAAGTGTTTAGGCTTACCTTATTCCAAAACGCTGTTGTTGTAGTCCGTCCTTGCCGATCCGGATGAGCTCCTCCTTCAAGTCAATTCCTGCAACCACAAACAATCAAACAATTACCAAGCACTTGCATTTCATATAATAAAACATATATTCAACATGCAGACCAAGGAACACATGAAATAACTCATTAACACAAGCTATTGAGAAAAATAAACCAGTTTGTATTAATAACGAAACAAAGAAACTCTTACAACCTGGCCTTGGTGTTGTGCAAGTTCCTCCCAGGGTCCATCAAGGGTTTTCCTCTACTTTGACAAAGCTCACCCACTTCCAAGTAGAATCAAGCAAAGACAATCTCTCCTCACAAGGCTCTAAATGGGAGTCCTAATTCCTGCAGCATTTACCCAAAGAAAATGTATAGCTCCAACCTCTCCTCCCTCTGGCTCAATGTCTTTATTTATAGTGCTGTAAAGAGGTTATTCAGGTCCACCATCAATGGGATAATCCCCCTCTTTGGGTGGGATAGCTCCCTTATTGATGGGATAAGTTCCCCCTTAATAGAGATACATGAACCAACTGGAGGCGCATCCATTTCATCAAACCGACCTCTAGAATGTTCTAGAAGTAACCACAAGTAACTTTTTTAAGATGAAACTCGCGCATTTTGCCTTTTACAGAAGGACGCACCTGTCCCTTAACATACAGAGCGTCCATGGACGCAGCTTTTGTGAACATGGTGAGCGTCCCCGCAGGTAAGGCTAGAGAGAACCTGCGACCCCAGAGATAAACATATTTTTTACAAGACTTTCTCTCTTCTTTGAGTTTGAGATGGATAGCAGAGGCATAAGACTTGCCTAAGAGGGTAGCATGACTGTTGATTTGAGCCATACTAACTGTAAGTGGTCATGGTGACATTTTTTAGTGTAACACACGTCCCATCCTTCTTCTGTACCAACACTATCGGGCTCCCACAGGGCGAAGAACTCGGACGGATGTGACCTTTCTGTAGGAGCTCCTGAATCTGCCTCTTGATTTCATTGTTCTCCAGAACGGAGCGCTGATAAATTGGTCCATTGGGTAGCGGCGCACCTGGGGTCAGATCAATGGAGTGCTTGACTTGACAGTGCAGAGGAACCCCTGCCGGGGAGGTGAAGATGTCTTTGTACTCCTCCACAATCTTGTCCATTTGTAGCTGCCGTGCAGAGGGACCTCGTTTGGAGGCCGCGGCCACTGTCTTCTTCTTCCCTTGAGGGCATATCATCAGGAAAACAAATTTCCTGGTTTTGGAAATGATCTTACTGCATTGTTTTGCAGTAATCAAAGAGATGGCGGTAGGTGGTGGTACCTCTGGTATCCTGAACAACTTATTTCCCAATGTAATAATAACAGCACGGGGCCTTGATTCATACACAGCATGTCGCTTCCACAAGTATGGTTGTCCTAGTAATACATCACAAACTTCAAGGGGAGCAATGTCACACAATACCTCATCCGTGAAGGGTTTGATGTTGTATGGAAGGCGACACTGCTGGCTCACGCGAAGATCTCGCCCTTGGTAAAGCCACCCAATGGTGTATGGTTGTGGATGTGCTGTGGTCGGTAAGCCCAACCGCTTCACGACCTCTGCCGAAATGAGGTTCTTTTGACTCCCACTATCAACAATGAACTGTATCGGGGAGCCCTTGACCCACATCTGGGAGTGGAAGAGACGCTCCTCCTCCTCTGGATCTTCGGGTTCATTTTTCTGGATCGTTGCGGTAGCAACAGTGGCGCTGGGATCCGCATCAATGATCTGCTTCCCTTTTTCATACCCCTTATCGGGTTCTGACTCAGAGTCGGAACATGCATCTGATTCTGAAACCTTTAGCTCAGCCACCAGTGACTGTTTGGCCCGACACTCACTTGTGTTGTGAGTGGAGCTCTTATGGAACTCGCACCATTTTCCAGTGTCCTTTCTCGGCTTCGCGACGTTGCTCTTTGCTTGTAGCTTTAGCTGGTTGTCTTGGGTTGTCCCGCCTTGGCTTTGTCCTTTGTTCTATGGTTTAGGGGCATCTTTCCCCTGCTTTGGATTCGCAGATCCAAAGTCTCGCTTCTTTTGTTTAAACTTCTGCTCGACTTTGACGGCATACCGGTATGCTGCGCCGAGCGAGGGGATGTTTAGGAACTGTATTTCTTCCTGGATGTACTTGTGCAGGCAGCCACGGTATTTGAGTATCAAATGTTGCTCTGAATCCTTGATACCCAACTTTGTGCGAAGGGTATGGAAAAGATTGGTGAACTCCGGCACATCTTGGTCCCTTCCCTGCCGCAGCGTGGTCCACTTTATGTATTCATCCTCATAGCTTCCGACAGGGTAGTACTGCTCCTTGATGGCATCCCGGAACGAATCCCAGGTGGGTGCGGCTGAAAATAGTGAGCCAGTACTTTCATCCTTCTGCTCGCAGTAGGTTTCCCACCAGTCCTTGACGTGGGGGGCTGCTTTGAGAAGAGCAAAAACAATCTTTTCCCGACTCGAAAATTCATGAACAGAAAAATAACCCTCTAGCAGATTTAACCATTTATCTACGGCATCGGCGTCTATCTGACCCTCGAATATGGGGATTTCAAAATTAACTTGTACCTTAAAGGGTGTGGCGTTTCCAGAGGAGCTGCTGGAAGCCGATGCGCCGCTTCTGGGTAGCCGCTGAAGGATCTGCGCAAAGCTGTCCATCATCGCGTTCCGTTGTCGCTCGAGCGCTTCTTCGAGCAAGATTTTGATGGGATCTCCTGCCCCCTCGTCTTTCTTCTCGTCCGCCATGGGAGGCCGTCGGGATTTGCGAGGCTGGTCTTTCAAAGGTTCAACCAGTTCAAGCCCTAACTCCTTATATCCCGACCTTGTTGGGGACATGCAAAGAAAAACAGAGAAAAAGCAGACCGCTCTGATACCACTGATCCAGATTTAAACAGGAACGCAACAAATTACAGAGATAACCATATACACAAAGATGCAGCGGAAATAATACTTCATTTCATTAATGGAAAATACTGACATATGCTTACAAACAGAAATGGCAATAAACTAGCTAGGGCGATGGTAGCTTATCTCTGAGAAGAGATGTGATGGCTACATGCCTCTGAACTGTTCTGAACTGTATTACAATGAGGCTCGAAGACCTATTTATTGTTGAGAAACAATGGAAAACCCTTCACATACCGAAACCTAACCCTAGAAGATGAAACGCCAAATTGTGGGCCCCGTTTGGGTAAATTGGTACATCAATTTCCCGGGGTCGTAACTTTGTCATACGATCTCCGTTTGACGCGTACGATAGCTCGTTAGAAAGATCTATCCGAGTACTACCACTTTGGGAGGCAATATAGGGATCGGTCGCCCCAGAATTCCAAAAAAATGTCGTTTAGGGCCTCAAAACGGCTCCGGAAGTTCAGGACCCGAAAAACTGCTAAAAATAGTAAACTGTGCTACAATTAAGGAAACTGAAAATGCTGAGAAAGACAATGGTGGGGGTCCAGGTGGACCTGGTAGGTGGCCACCAATATCCACCTGGATCATTGCTCCTCATGTCAAACTCCAAGAAAGAGAGAAAGTCCTTAAAAAGTCAATTAACTCTGGTTACGCAGTTTCTCTTAGCCTTACCTACGTGTACGCACCTCCAGTTCATAGAACCTGCGTACCTGTACGCTCTGTATATAAAGGGGTTGGTGCGTACTCCTGTAAAGGTCAAAAGGCGCAAGTTTCAATTCAAAAAATTTACTTGTGGTCAATTCTAGAGCATTCTAGAAGATGGTTTGACGTGGATTGAGCGCCTCCAGATGGTTCATGCATCCCAATGAAAGAGGAACTTATCCCATGAAGAGGGGAGCTATCCCATTGAAAGAGGGGCTTATCCCATTCATGGTGGACCTAATTAACTTCCTCCAAAGCACTATAAATACAGGCATTGGGCCAAAGGGAGAGTAGGTTGAACATTCCTAAGGGTATATGCTGCTGAAATTAGGACTCCCTTATAGAGCTTGAGAGGAGAGATTCCCATCCTTTCTTAGCTTCATTTGGAAGTGGGTGAGCTGATCAAAGTAAAGGAGAAATCTTGCTGGACCCTGGGAGGGACCTGCACAACACCAAGGCACTGGTTGTAATGGTTTCTTTTGTTTCCACTTAGTACAATTAAGCTCATTTTTCTCAACAAGTTGTTATACATAATTTGTTTCATATACTCCTTGGTATTTATGATGAATATGTTTTATTATATGAGTTATTCAGGTGCTATGTAATCGTTTGCTTGTTAGTGAATGCAGGCTTCAAGGAGAAGGAGCTCATCTGGGTCAGAGAGGCTGGACTACAACAAACAAGCGTTGGACTAAAGGTTTGTTTTAAACACCTGGTTGCTTGTATTCTAAATGCATGTTTAGGGAAAGATAGTGTTTAATTGTCTTGTTTGTCACTAGAAAGCCTT
Organism: Pinus tabuliformis; assembly: GCA_031772625.1. Lineage (NCBI taxonomy): Eukaryota > Viridiplantae > Streptophyta > Pinopsida > Pinales > Pinaceae > Pinus > Pinus tabuliformis. The sequence goes on from CM062807.1 coordinate 1,044,214,864, forward strand.
AGCTTCTAGGGAGGTCGGTTTTGTCCACAAAATTGACTCTTTCTGCATGACAAAATGGCGACTCCACTGGGGAACTCCATGATTTGAATGATTTCTCCTTTGTGTGAAACTTTGATTTGAGAAAAGTCGTTTTCTTTCTGGTTTTTGGCTGTTTGACTGTGCATTTGGGTGGAATAGCTTAGGGTTAAGTTAGATTTTATTTTTCTTGGTTTTTCTAGCAGTACGCACCCTCTGCGTTAAGCACAATGCGTACTTGTATGCACTGCAGCTTTGTACACAAAGCGTACACACACCTATGCAAACAAGTTGCCTGCGTACCCTGTCAAAATTGAGAAAATTTCAATTTTTTCCCTTTTTGCCTCTTATATTTTGTTTATAATTTGTTTTTGCTACCTAGATCCACTGGTTACCTGCCATAATTCTTCATCGAAACTTGTTTCATCAGTGTCAAGAGTTTTAGTGAAATTCATAGAGATTCTAGCCCTAGGGTTTGATTTTTGCATTGGTCCTGTAGTGACTTTGGCTTTAGAAGTTGTAAAACCTTGGATATCCCTGGTCTTTTCAGTCTTCTTAGGAGTCGGACCTTTCATAAAATCCACCTTTGTGAGAAACCTACCTTTGTGTTGTCTCTTTGCAGAATTTCGAAAAAGTTTGTTGATTAAACTGTGAATTTCATTCTTAAGAAAAAGAACAAAAGATTTTGATTTTTGTTTTTGACTAGTTTATGATTCTGCATGAAATAGTCCTTGGTTGAATCATGACTGAGTAAAACGTCCTGGAATCATACTTTGTAGGTTTTGGCCTCATTAGATTTGCTTATTAGGTGAATTTCTCTTCGATTTGCTTTTAAGTAAAATTGATTTGATTGTCATAGATTTTTAAAATTTGATTTTTGTTAAGTAGTTTTATATGCTTTGTTAATATAAGGAAAAAATCCAAAAAATCTCTTTTGAAGAAAAGTTTGTTTTAGTAGCATTTGAGTCTTTGAAAAGAAAAGGAATTTTTGTGAAATAATTAGTGGTCATGTGTTGTATGCTTTGGAAAAGATAAAGAGATTGTTTCTTTGATTTTCATTGCCAAGAAAGTTGTCTTTATATCAATTTTGCATTCTCCAACTCTCTTAGCTAGGGAATTCATTGAAAAAGAAAATTAGTATAAATCATCCTAGGTGCATCTTTTTAATGGATTTGAGTCGAGTATACACACCATCAGTTTCATCTCCGCTACCTTTTGTCCTAAAGAAAAACCATAAAAATTAACGCTTAAAGTAAAATCAACTTAGTAACTTTTTATTTACTAGGTATCTGAAACACCAATATAGATCAGGCTAGTGTCTTGGAGTAGGAGAGTAATTAACTCTCCAAGACAGTAAAACCAAACAAGTAGCTTATCTTGTGGTAGGATAAATCCAACTGTTTCATTTGTACTCTGGGAAAGCTCCTCTTAAAGGAGAAGCACGAGACCGTGTCCGAACTAGTGAGGGGATCAATCCTCCTTCGTTGGGAAAGACGCTAGATACGCACGTACTACAAACGGTAAACCTCGGATTATTGTCGAGGAGCCTGGGGTCACTTTTTGGTAAACCTTGGATTATTGTCAAGGAGCCGACAAGGGGATTGAGCTTGTTACTCTGCCCTTGCGTGCTATCGGGTCGTAGACTGTTCCCCCAGGTATATTTGTTGTTGTTGGTAACCTTAGTGACCATTATCTTTAGGATTCTACCCGAGGTGACGGTGGAGGGAAGATCCCACTGTACCTGGAGCAGACGTCGGCTAGACTCACTTGGATTTTCTGGGGGGTTCACTTCACTCGAGACGGTTAAAGTGGAGGAACTTGGTCCAGTCTATTCATTAAGCAGGTTGTCGGGGTAACTGTTCCACCCGCCACTTCTGTATTGAATCCGGCGATGTTGGATTTCATCACCAACTAATGCTTTCGGTCCGGAAGGTTACTGTTTGTGTTTGGTTTGACGCCCTAGATTCTTTAGGCGTGTGATTTGAATTTGTTTCATTCTTTAGAGACTTTAGGCGGTTTTCTTTGAGATTTTACTTTGTTGCGTGTGCAGTAGTTAAAAGTTTTTAACTGTGGCTGAATTATCGAGACAGACCCGTAGACTTCGGGGCCAGTCTCCTGAGATTGTAACCGTGGCCGATTTGTTGAGGAAGTCTGTTAGGGTCCCACCCTAACCCCCTTATTTATGTCATGGGATCACGTCATAGTCAAGAGTCAATAAAGCCCATATTAATAATTGTAAGTGGTTAACCCGCAATTAATGACGGGACCACAGTTAGTTGCAAATGGGCGGTAGTATTAGTTAGATGGTAAATGGGCGGTAGTATTAGATAGATGGTATTAATAAAATCCATGATATTGGCTCATGGTATTGCATGTATGATTCATATATAAAGGATAGAGACTCCATGCGAGGAGTATTGTGTCTTGTTTTGTAATCGAGCTCTGCTCTATTGGAGGTTGCCCCCTCGAAGAGGCCTGTGAACATTTCTCTCTGGATAATAAAATCATTGCTATTCTGTGCTCTGGGTATATTTTCTTCGCATATTTTGTGTTCTCGGTATCTTTTCTTCGCAAATCCTATGTTTGGGTATCGCTTTGCAGGTTAAGAGCATAACAAGTGGTATCAGAGCACTTTCCCGGGCTCGGTGGGATCTCCAAATTTTAGCAAAATTTTTTTTAGGCTAGAGACGTGTTCCGGCGTCTTTAAACCACGGGATCTGTCGTTAAGCGCATAAACCTGCGGATTTGGGGAGGCATGCACGCAGGAAATACAAGAGGTGGTCACGTCTGTTGGACTCCCTTGTAACCCCTGTGGGTACCCCTTCGAGTAGTAGCGCATTAGACAGAACCGCGCACGGACTATCTTCCACGTACCCTCTGGGTATATAGGAAGCCCCCTAGCTCCCTTGAAACCTCGCCATAGATAAAACTTCGGCCGTCTTGTGGCTACAGTACACCGAGAACAGCACTCGAAGAGATTACTCGCCCGTACGATAGGGTAGTCGGGTTGTACGGCTAAGGGTACGGTCGATCCTCCTTAGTTAGAGCCCTGAAACATTGGGCCGAGTACTACTGTCAGACCCTTATGTATATTGCAATCTGTAGCACCTGACACTCCCCAAGACCATAGTTCCCTTTCTCTCGAGGGATCACACATCATCTATTCCAGATCAGCAGCAGCAGTGGTTCCACCATTCAGATCTCTCAGATCCACCAGATCGGATATTCCAGATCAGCAGCAACAGTTGTTCCACCATTCAGATCTTCCAGATTCGCCAGATCGGAGTAGTTGGAAAGGGTTCTTGTACCTGGATATAATTTTCGTAGGACTTTTGGTGGAATTGACATTTTGAGGATTTGGCGACTGCAGTATTGGTCAGAAAGGGCGCTTATTGGTGACCTAGCCCATCAGAATCAGGACGACGAGCTGAGCAAGGTGGTACCATTCAATTCTTCGTCAAAAAAATTTCGGCGGTCCCAAATTTTCGTCAAACGGGTGTATGGTAGAAACTCGCGCTCAAGCAATGGCCAATGAAAGGATAGAAAAATAGAAGAACATGTGCACTCCCTCCACTCTGCGGTGGAAAGGATCGAAAATCATCTTAAAGGATTAGATTGCCTACTACAGGACAAGGGCAAGGAGCCAGCCCACGAGGAGGCGTATAAGGGTCATGAATACCATGAGGGGGAGTCTAGCCACTCTCCTCACGTCTGGCACACCCATCCACCACCCAATCATAGACCTCCCAAGTTGGATATGCATAAATTTGACGGTTCTCACACGTCCGCATGGCTAGCACAAATGGAGCAGTATTTTCAATTGAATCATATCATAGATGAGGGGACTAAGCTTATGGTGGGCACCATGTACTTGGACAGTGAACGATGGCAATGGAAGGAATGGTATCAGCGTTGCAATGGAAAATTTCAGAATTGGGGCCAATTTACCAAAGCTCTTCGAAATCACTTTGAACAGGCAGACTCTTTTTTGGGGCGTCTCACTAAGCTCCGACAAACGGGTACAGTGGATGAATATATTACCGCTTTTGAAGCCTTACCCTTCCGCACTAAGGGTCTCACAGATGAATTCTACATGGAATTATTTATCAATGGTCTTAAAGAAGCCATCAAAGCTCAGGTTCTACTCCACCACCCCCCACATGGAACGAGGCTTGCCAGGTAGCCCGTAAGGTGGAACGGGCATTAACAGCTCAATCCAGCCGCCCCAACTTTCCCGCTAAAGGTCGTTCCTCACAGGCTCCCAATATGACCCAAACACTTAAGATTCAAAAGGTGTCACCTGTAGAAATGGCCGAAAGAAGGAAGCAAGGACTATGTTACTACTATGATGAAAAATATTCCCCGGGTCATAAATGCAAAGAGCACAAGTTTTTTCAAATAGATGCCACTGACTACAGCTCCACCGAGGAAGATCCACCACTTGAGGAACTAGAGGCGACCGAAGAAGATAACCAACAGGAGATGGTATCTGCTGAACCAATGATTTCGCTACATGCATTGGCAGGAATTTCTTCGCCTCAAACTCTCAAAATCAGGGGTTTTCTTAAACATCGGCCAGTAATAGTTTTGATTGATAGTGGAAGTACCCATAATTTCATCCACCAAAAGATCGCTGAAGTAGCACATTGTTATGTCCGAGCAGTTTCTAACTTCCAAGTCCAGATTGCAGATGGAGGCACAATGAAATGTGAAGGTCGCTGTGAAAATGTCAAAATTCAAATGGGGGATTATCAATTGAAAACCCACATGTTTGCAATACACATGGGGGGTTGCGACATTGTCCTAGGTGCGGAATGGCTCCGCACTCTTGGGCCAATCACAATGGATTTCCAGGAGTTATATATGAGTTTTAAGCAGAACGACTACACACATACCCTCCGTGGGCTACAAGCAGGAGCCCCTTCTATCATAAGCTCGCATCGTATGGAAAAATTGTTAAAAAAGGGCCATCATGGAGTAGTAGCTCAATTTAATGCCATCCAGGTAGTAGATACCATGTCTTCGCCAATTCATCCTGAGATGCAACAGATTTTGAATAAACATCGGACGGTCTTTGACAAACCTCATGAACTTCCACCCTCGCGAGGGGAACATGATCATAGCATCACATTGGTCCCAGGGGCCCAACCCCCAAATGTGCGGCCATACAGACATCCGTTCACCCAAAAGAATGAAATAGAAAAAATCATCAAGGAATTGTTGGAAGCAGGTGTCATTCGTCCTAGTATTAGTCCTTACTCATCTCCAGTCGTCATGGTCCTCAAGAAAGATGGGGAGTGGCGGATGTGTCCAAACTTCAGGGCCCTCAACAAGTTAACAGTCAAAGATAAATTTCCCATCCCAGTGGTTGACGATTTGCTGGACGAACTCAATGGGGCTCAATTCTTCACTAAATTGGATCTTCGCTCAGGCTACCACCAAATTCGCATGAAGGAAGTTGACATTCCCAAGACAGCTTTCAGAACTCATGAAGGCCATTATGAGTTCTTGGTCATGCCATTTGGTCTCTGTAATGCCCCCTCTACTTTTCAGAGCCTTATGAATCACCTCCTCAGACCATATCTCAGAAAATTTGTCCTGGTCTTCTTCGATGACATCCTCATCTATAGTGGCACTTGGGTGGCACATCTTAAGCATGTAGATATCCTCTTGCAACTGCTCCGCAAGCATAAACTATTTGTCAAAATGTCTAAGTGTGTGTTTGGCATGGAAGAAGTTGAGTATTTAGGCCACATTGTGGGCCGTGAAGGTGTCAAGGTTGATCCCGAAAAGATCCAGGCAATGCAAGAATGGCCTCAACCTAAGACCTTGAAAAGCTTGAGAGGATTTTTGGGTCTCACAGGCTATTATCGTATATTTGTCCGCAACTATGGCTGCATAGCGAAGCCCCTGACGCAACTTCTCAAGAAAAATTCCTTCTTCTGGAACGAAGAAGCACAACAGGCATTTACCGCTCTCAAAACTGCCATGTGTTCCACTCTGGTCTTAGCACTACCGGACTTCACCAAAACATTTGTCATTGAATCTGATGCTTCGGGAACAGGTATTGGAGCAGTCTTAATGCAGGAAGGGTGACCATTGGCCTTCACCAGCCAACAACTAAGTGGGAAGAACTTGGGCCAATCTACCTATGAGAAGGAAATGATGGCCATCTTACATGCAGTTGAGACCTGGCGACCTTACTTGTTGGGGCGATGTTTCCAAATCCGCACAGATCATCACAATCTTAAATATTTTTTGGAGCAACGCCTATCTTCCCCCCAACAAAATAAATGGTTAGCCAAAATGCTGGGTTATGATTATGAGATCATTTACAAGAAAGGGAAAGACAACAGTGTAGCAGATGCATTGTCATGCCAATTTGAGGAGGAAAGTACTCTGCTCGCAATATCCCTCCCCATTCCAGACTGGATTGAAGAGGCTCGCGGGGAATGGTTTTCACATCCTGATCTCTCCCAACTCATTTCTCAATTACAGGCAGATCCTAATTCCAGCAAGGGCTACTCGTGGCAGAATGATATTCTTCGCTACAAGGACTGAGTCGTCATATCACCAACATCCACCCTCAAAAGTCGCATTTTGGCAGAATTGCACTCCTCTCCCATTGCAGGACATTCGGGCTTTCAGAAGACATATGCTCGCACCAGAAGATCATTTTTTTGGACCGGCATGAAACAGGACATCCTTACTTTTGTAGCAGAATGTGACGTCTGTCAACGCCACAAGGGGGAAACCGTCAACACACCAGGCACATTACAACCATTTCCCATTCCGGCGTCAATTTGGATGGAGGTCTCCATGGATTTCATTACAGGTCTTCCAAAGTCTGGGAACAAATCATTCATCATGGTGGTTGTGGACCGACTATCGAACTATGTTCATTTCTGCGCTCTACCCCAACCATTCACACCTACTTTGGTTGCTCAAACTTTCATGGATCAAATCTTCAAATTGCATGGCATGCCCACTTCGATTGTGTCCGACCGCGACCCAATCTTCACCAGTAATTTTTGGCAGGAGCTCTTCAGAATACAAGGCACTCAACTCAAACTCAGTACTTCATATCATCCGCAAACAGATGGTCAAACCGAAGCCGTCAACAAATGTCTAGAAACCTACCTTAGGTGTTTCACTTCAGAAAAACAACACCTTTGGGCACAGTGGTTACCTCTGGCGGAATGGTGGTATAACACCAACTATCATGCCACCACCAAAATGACTCCCTATGAAGTAGTCTATGGACAACTTCCGTCGTCCCCTACTTCTTATCTCACGGGGTGCTCCAAAGTACAAGCAGTGGATCAACTCTTACAACACTGTGCAACCATGCTGGCCCACTTGCGCGAGAATCGTCATCAAGCTCAGAACCGTATGAAGCAACAGGCTGACCAACATCGCTCAGAGTGCCAATTTTCAAGAAGGGGATCAGGTCTTTTTGAAGCTGCAACCATATAAGCAAACATCACTCAAAGACAAGGGCTATTAAAAGCTCTCTCCAAAATTCTACGGACCATATCAAGTACTTCAGCGCATTGGAGAAGTGGCTTACAAGTTGGCTTTGCCACCTACAGCAAAAATCCACCCAGTTTTCCATGTATCGTGCCTCAAGAAAGTGATTGGGAACAATTGCCGATTTCAAACCAGTCTACCTGAATTGGATGAAGAAGGATCAATCTGGCTTCAAACTGAACAGGTTCTAGACACACGAGACAAGCACCTGCGTGGCCGCGTGATTAAGGAGGTCCTAGTCAAATGGAAAGACACCTCGCCGGAAGATGCAACTTGGGAACCAGCCGCTATTCTTCATCAGTTTCCGCAGCTTCAGCCTTGAGGACAAGGCTAGTCTTAAGGGGGAGGGCATGTTAGGGTCCCACCCTAACCCCCTTATTTATGTCATGGGATCACGTCATAGTCAAGAGTCAATAAAGCCCATATTAATAATTGTAAGTGGTTAACCCGCAATTAATGACGGGACCACAGTTAGTTGCAAATGGGCGGTAGTATTAGTTAGATGGTAAATGGGCGGTAGTATTAGATAGATGGTATTAATAAAATCCACGATATTGGCTCGTGGTATTGCATGTATGAGTCATATATAAAGGATAGAGACTCCCTGCGAGGAGTATTGTGTCTTGTTTTGTAATCGAGCTCTGCTCTATTGGAGGTTGCCCCCTCGAAGAGGCCTGTGAACATTTCTCTCTGGATAATAAAATCATTGCTATTCTGTGCTCTGGGTATATTTTCTTCGCATATTTTGTGTTCTCGGTATCGTTTCTTCGCAAATTCTATGTTTGGGTATCGCTTTGCAGGTTAAGAGCATAACAAAGTGCCATAGACTTTGGGGCCAACCTCCTGAAGATGTTACGGGTTATTACGAAGGTTTGAAGGTCCTTGTAACTCCTAGTGGCAGCAAAGTAGGTTCACCTGAAGAAGGAGAGTCTTCATTGGTAGTTCATCCTAATTACCAAAGTCTAGAAACAGGTTATAATCCTGAAGTTATTGCAGTTTCTGAGCTTGCTAGTAGTTTTTCATATACTAGTGATATAGGCGAAGAACCTGAGATATCTGAACCTGTTACTCCAACTTCTAGTGCTCCTGATTCACCTAGGGTAGAAAGAGTCATCACCGAAAATCTTCCTTCTGGTTTGATAGCTATTGAAGAACTTGCTCCAGAAGAAGAGATAGGCGTCCCTATCCTTGAAGATCAACCTACTATTAATCTAAGGGAGCGTGAATCCATTTTTACAGTCCACCTAGAAGTACTACTTGGTATCTTTCGTTAACTAATTATTTGGACAACTCAGGGTCAAGTTTTTCTCCAACTCGTACTCCTTATCCACCCGGAGGTATTTATACTCCTGTAAATATGTTTGGTCAGTCGTCTATGTTTACTCAATCTCCCGAATCTTTCTTGTACGGTGGTCCTTCTGTTCCTGTTGGGTATCAGTCACTTTCTGGTACTTTTGCGGGAGCATCTCCTCAACCCATTGAACATGGGTTATTAACTAGAAACAATGGTAATAAACCGTTGGGTGTAGGAGACATTTACATGATGTCAGGATCAATTCCTAGTTCTTAACCTCAAGGTGGCCAGTTACCGCCTGGGGGGCAGCCTCAATTAACGCCTGGAGGGCAACCTCAAGGTACACAAATTGCGTCTCGGGGTAAACCTCAAGGACAGTATGTACCCGTGGTACAGTACATTCCTCAAGGTCAACCCCAGCCTCAATATGTACCCCAAGGTCAACCTCAGTATCAATTTATACCTCAAGGTCAACCCAGTATCAGTACTTACCTCAAGGGTATCTACCCCAAGGTTAGTACTCAAGTCAAGGTTATCAACCACCCCAAGGTCAATCTTATGTTCAAGGTACGGGAAATGTACCTTTCAATTATCAATCCTATCCTCAATCCAGTTATGGATCTCAATATCCTCAACCTATTATGGGTCAATACCCTGGAATGAACATAGTGTGGGATCCATCGCAAATTCAACAGGTATTGCAGCCAAGTGTACAGTTGTCATCCCAAACTGGACAACCTTTAGTTTCTGGTTCACCCCAACAACTAGTCCAGTCTAATGTTCAAACTTCTATACCTTCGGTAGTTTCTCAATCCGAGACCCGGGTCTATTGCACCTAGTACTCCATCTCAAACGACTGCTGCAACTACCGCAACATCTGTTCCATCCACCACACTTACTTCTGGAGTATCGACAACTCCGGTTTCTACTGTCTCTGCCACTACTCCTCAGACATCTTTACCATTGTCTGGATCCACGATTCAAACTACGGCTCAGATGCCTGTAGGACAGCCTGGTTTAAGTACAGTTGTCACTAGTCAACCACAATTCGCTTATCAACTGTACCAGGGGCAGTACCAATTCGGGCCTGTTGTCCAGCAACCAGTTTACCAGTATCAACCGTATCTTGGGTACACTTATCAACAACCACAGCAACCCTAGTACGGTCCAGTTAATCCTAGTTTTCCAAGAGGATACAATATCCCGAATGCTATTCCTATTCCAAGTTATCCTGGATATCCTCCTCCTGGGACTGGTCTCGTGACCCAGAGTTTTAGGGATCCTAATCGGCAATTGCCGTTTATCACAACTTTGGATTTACCAGACTTGACGCGCCTAACGAACGATCCGATCAATTATCTTCCGTTTTGGCCGCCAATGCCGAATAAGTTGCCCAGTGACATTCCCAAGTTCGAGGGTAAGTCTGGAGAGGACCCGTCGAATCATGTGATGACTTACCACCTCTGGTGTGCCTCAAATTCCATCTCGGATGATTCGATCCGCTTACGTCTCTTCCAGCGTACTCTCATTGGTCTCGCGGCCAAGTGGTACATTGAGTTACCACGAGCCTCTTTTTATAATTTTAGCTAGTTAGCTACCTCGTTCCTAACTCATTTTTAGTTTCCGTTCAGATATGATAATGGCACGGAGTTACTAACTTCATTAAAACAATCGACGTCCACTTATATTTCCGATCATATTCATGAATGGAGACGTCGAAGGCGGTTAGTGAAAGTTTTTATCCCGGACCAAATCTTAGCTGAATGGTTTGTTAAATCATTATTACTGAAGATTACTGAAGACGTAGCTAAGGTCGGAGTAGTTACTGAGGAGCAAGTGATTGCTGAAGCGCAGTACCTTGACTTAGTTTACACTCAGTCAAGTACGTTACACGAAAAGATCCAAGATCTTCCAAAGTCAAATCAAATCGCTGCTGCTCCTTCGGGATCTCATGTTGCTGATGGCATGATTGGTACGGTGAATACTAAAAGCAAGAAGAAATCTTCAAAGAATTCTTCTCCTATTATAACCTTACTCAACTCCCGACAGGAGATTCTTCTGCAGAACTTTCCACCGACATTCACGCTGTAGAGTCATCTACGGCTAAATCAAAAACCGGTGGAAAGAAGAAAGGCAAGAAGAAGAATAAAGCAGACAAAACTCCAAAGGAGAAAAATGAAAAAGCGGAATCCAATGATGAAAAACTCAAGCCTCGTTATCCGTGTCTTATTTGTGAATAAGAACACTTCACAAGAGACTGCCCTCATCGAGCCGAGGTTGCGAAAATCGTCAAGGGTTCCCAAATTCCTGCTGTCTTGAAGGACCCATTTCCGAAAGATAGCAAAATGCTAGGTTCTTCCTCGAGTGCCACTGAAGAACCCATATTGATGATGTCTCATGTAAGGATTGCGACTCGATCGCACGATTATGGTAGTAAAAGTACTGTTGATGGATCGAAAGAAGCAGAATCTTCTCATTCAAATCCATCAACCTCAGCTCCCGGTCCGATCCACTACAGATCGAGAAACCTAACCCTGACTTAGTAATCAAACCGCCCGCTAAGGGTGTACTTCGAAGGTCTGCTTTCAATCCACATGCGAGAGTAGCCCAAAATTACAACATTGTTGAGGATTTAGCTGTTTCACCCTCAGCAATGTTGGCTTTGGAAGTGCTACAATCATGCCCAGCCCAACAAAAATTACTTTTGTCGGCTATAGGAGTTGTTGATGTTCAGGACCCGAACCTAATAATCTTTGATCTAGAAAATAGTACACTGTGTTTGCCTCATCAAATGGCTTTCCAGATCCCAGTGATAGTAAAAAACAGGCCTATTCATCGGACTGTAATTGATGAGGGAGCTTCCATGTGTATTATGTCGATGCAGTGCTGGAGATCGCTTGGTTCTCCTTCACTAAATCAATCCCCGACAATTCTTAAGGCCTTTGATGGTTGTGGGTTCCGTCCTTTTGGCATTTTACAGGATTTGCCTATAGGGGTTGAAGGAAAAACCGTTAGTCTAGACGTGGAGGTGGGTTATGCCCCTCTAGACTACAACCTTCTCTTGGGTCGAAGTTGGACTTACGCTATGACAGCGGTCGTTTCATCGGTCTTCCGAGTAATAAAGTTTCCACATAATGGCAAGATCATGACAATAGACCAGCTGACTTACTTTTCATCCGACCCAACCTCTTCAGAGAGTATCCAGCATGTCGGTAAAACGACTATCCCATATAAGGATGTTGGTGTAGGATTAGTTAAAGATGCCGGTTTACTGGGAACTTTTCCTTTTCCTCCACTCAACGCGTCGTCTTCATTTGCAACTATTCATATGATTACATCAGATACTATTTATTATGATGATCCATGGATCATTCCTTCTGAATCTGAAATCGACTCGTTTGGTAATTCTATGTCGTTGAGTCCATATGAAATTGCTTATGAAGCTGTGTAGTCTTTTGCCGACCTGTGTTCAACCAAAGTCGACCAAATGAATGTGGTCCGTGAGGAATCACTTTTCACATCAACCTCAGACTTAATAGCATTTCCCGAAGTTGTGTCATCTGACGAACAACTTCGTGAAGTCCTGTGTGTAGACGATTTACCATGGGAGGATCTCCATCATAGATCTTCGGTTTTTCCTGAGGATGATCGTTTTGACAATGATTTCTCATCCGTTTTCACAGCTGAATATGTCAAAGAGGCTTAGAATCCCATGAAACATCCTGATTCAGAGTTGAATTTGGGAAATATTTCTCGAACTCTTCCCATTGACATTTCAGTAAAGCCCGGAATTGTTGAAAACATTCATATAGGTGCCTCGTGTACAGATGACAAAATTCAGATATACAAGGCCCTATTTCAAGAATTCCGCGACGTGTTTGCCTGGTCCTATGAGGAAATGCCAGGAATTGATCCTGCAATTGTTGTTCATGAGATCAAGACTTACCTAGATGCTAAACCCGTCCGGCAACGTTTGCGTCAGACTCACCCATGAAAAGCTGCTGCAATTAAAGCAGAAGTTTAGAAGCTGTTGAAAGAAGGTTTCATTTATCCGATCCCGTTAACGGATTGGGTATCGAATATTGTTCCGGTTAACAAAAAACAGGGAACAATAAGAATATGCATCGATTATAGGGATATTAATCGAGCTTGTCCAAAGGACAACTACCCAACACCCTATATTGATCAAATCATTGATGATTGCGTCGGTAGTGAAATATTTTCCTTTATGGACGGTTTTCTGGTTACAATCAAATCAATATTCTACTTGCTGATCAACCAAAAACGACTTTCATTTGTCCATGTGGGATATTTGCTTACTGCAAATTACCTTTTGGGCTTAAGAACGCCGGAGCAAATTTTCAAAGGGCGATGTCTTATGCATTTCATGACATCAAACACATTGTGCAACCGTATCTCGATGATTTGCCCGCTCATTCATTACATTGAGCTGATCACCTTGTCCATTTACGAGCAATCTTCATGAGGTGTAGGCATTATCGTATTCGATTGAACCCACAAAAATGTGTCTTCTGTATAGAAGTGGGACGATTGCTAGGATTTGTAGTTTAAAAAGCAGACATTTGCGTCGATCCCTCGAAGGTAGAAGCTATCATAAAATTGCCTCCTCCTTCGAGTCTTCGCCAACTCCAAAGTTTGCAGGGGAAAGCAAACTTTTTACGACGATTCATTCCTAACTACGCCGAGGTTACAAAAGGTTTTACACGGTTGTTGAAACAGAGCTCTCAATTCTCTTAGGATGAGATAGCTCAGAAATCTTTTGATGCACTCAAACACGCGTTGACCCATGCACCGTTGTTGCATCCTCCCAACTACAACCAAGATTACTTTTTGTACCTCGCCGCCTCCCATTCCACTATTGGAATGGTGTTAGTTTAGGAAGATGAATTCAGAACGGAACATGTGATATATTATCTTAGTAGGACATTAAATCCCACTGAGCTAAAATACTCGCATGTGGAGAAATTGGCATTGGCAGCCGTTCAAGCTGTCCAACGTTTTCGTCACTACAATTTACTTCGTAAAACTACAGTCATTTCGGATTACTACCCTATGATTTACATTTTGACTAAACAATTGCTAGAGGGCAAGTACTCCAAATGGATTGTCATCCTGCAAGAGTTCGACTTGGAGTTCGAAAAATCTAAGTCTAAGAAATCCTTAGTTTTTGTAGAGTTGATGTGTGACTTCCCGCATGCTGACACGGAAACTGTGGCAGAGGAACCCATTGCAGACGAATCTTTGTTTCTTATCAGAACTTTATATTCGTGGTTTGGAGATATCATCATCTATCTCCAGACCCAATCCTTTCGGCTCGAAGCTTCAAAGTTGAAACGTCGGAAAATTAGATTCCAGTCCCAACAATACAAAATTATTGGAGATACTCTTTATCGACGGGGGGCAGACTCTATTTTTCGATGTTGCTTAACTCACGAAGATGCAGAAAGGGTTCTAAATGACTGTCACTCTGGAGCGTGTGGCGGTCATATGTCTGGGTATGCCACATCCCAAAAGGTGTTGTGCGCTGGCTACTTCTGGCCGTCCATGTTTAAAGATTGTATTACTGCGGTCTGAAAATGCCACAATTGTCAAGTGTTTGATCGAAAGATGCGCGCTCCACCTGCTCCTCTCCACCCTATAATTGTCGTTGGTCCTTTTGCCAAATGGGGTATCGATTTTATTACATGTAACCCTCACTCGGCCGGGCGGCATGCGTATATCATCCTTGCGGTTGATTATTTTACTAAGTGGGCCGAGGCGATGCCTACATTCGAGGCTGACGGCAAGACAGCTGCAATTTTCGTATTCAATCACATAATTGCTAGGTTTGGTGTCCCACAAGCGATAATCATTGACCATGGGCGGCATTTTCAAAATGTTATGATGACAAAACTCACAGGCCAGCTTGGTTTACGTCACGATAGTTCAACTCCTTATTATCCACAAGCCAATGGTCTGGTTGAGTCTATCAATAAAGTTTTAGTTATCATGATCCGACGAATCATTAGTATTCATTGGTCGAATTGGCACAACATGTTATTTTCAGCACTTTGGGCATACCGAACCTCAGTGAAAACATCTACAGGGTTCACTCCTTTCCAACTAGTTTATGGTTTGGAAGCTGTGCTACCTATTGAATACAAAATCCTGTCACTGCAAATGGCCATCGAGTTACTTCCGGCTACTTCCGAAGAGGAGAAGCGTTTATTATACTTAGCTCAATTATATGAGAATCGACGTGATGCCGCTTTGGCAATCGAGACTCACGCAAAACAAATGAAATCTCAATATGATCGAAACGTGACCCCTCGAAATTTTTCGGAAGGTGACCTAGTGTTATTATATGATCAAGCTAATGATAAATTAGGTGCTGGAAAATTCGTTCCTATGTGGCATGGGCCCTATATTGTCAAGCGAAAGCTTGCCAAAGGGGCCTATGAGCTGGTAGAATTTGACGGGGACTCTTTGGGTAAACCCAGAAATGGACTTTACCTAAAGAGGTATTATGCTTAAAAGATGGGTATGGAGATTTTAGTTAGGTTAGGTTTTTCTTTCTAGCTGGTGTGTTTGTTAATTTAGACAGTGTGCTTAGCTTAGAAAGTGTGTTTTCGTCGTTATTCTGGCTTATCTTGGTTTTACACTTAATGATGCAGATGTCGATGCCTCTCCAAACATACATTGGTTTTGCTGATGGTGCTTGTCGTAGTACACAGAATATCTCTTCCGCAGCTTGGGTTATTTATTCGCCCTCTGACGAGTTAGTTTCTATGCATGGGGTGAGCCTCGGTCAAACAACAAACAACATTGCAGAATACAGTGCAGTGATTGAGTTATTGTCTGAATCTATTTCGTTTGGGATTCAGAGTTTGATAGTGAGGTTAGATTCTGAACTCATTGTATTACAGCTTAATAGAGTGTATGCCATTAGAAATCCAGTGTTATTAAGGTTATTTTTGAGAGTGCGTCTCTTGGAACGTGAGTTTGATTACATTGAATATCAACATATTCCAAGGTCTTTAAATACATTAGCAGATGCAATTGCTTCTCGAATGTTAAATAGACATTTGCAATAATCATACATGTAAATTTAAAAACATTTTATCATACATGTTTAACAAGATAAGCCGGTAATAATGATATATATATATAGATAGGAGTGTGTCAAAAAATACATCGTCTTCGATCATAGGTTGAAAAACACCTTATGATCGGCAAAAATGATAAGTACAAAAAACCAAAATGTCACATGTGTCTACAAAAACGACCATCTAAATCACTGGTGATGATCTCTATATGACACCACTGCACGAGCCACCCTACACAAGAACCTCCTAAAAGGTCCTGGGACTCCGACTACAAAGCGCTGAAGCCTGATAGGAATATCATCTATAGTAGTCTCCGGTATGTCTGCTGTAAGACGCTCTAGGTCATGCTCCAACTCAGCTAAAGTCTCTGTGGCCTCGTCCTGTGGGACCGGTGTCGCTGCAACTAGTAGTCTCCTCTCAAAAGGCCGGAGATTGGCTGGTTGACGTGGGCCTACATCTGCATTTTGAAAATTGTCACTATCAGCTTTGAGACAATATAAAAACAAAAAAAAAGTAGATAATTTAAAAACTTATGAAAAATGAAGTACCTGTGTTATCCCACTGTTCTCCCGGTGGAAGAATCATGTCCGGATCTCCACGAAAATCAACTCCGGCATAAGGAAAATCCTGTATCGAAAAGACCTGGTCCTCTAACCAGTGAAAGTACTCCAGAGTAAATCGGACAACCTCCATGCCCTCGTCAGGATGACGGGCCATAACAGTAACCCATCGCACCAATTTAGGCTCTCAGGGAGGCCCAACCTCAACAGTAAGCTACTGTGGGATCAGCATCAGAACCCTCTCTAGGGGAAAACTCACAACTAAAGGACCATAACCAAAAGTCTTTAATTGTCCATTTTTAGTCCTAGTCAGTTGGCCCTTTAAATTGGCCAACACAGCATCACACCAATTGAAAATGGTGCCCTGCTAGCAATCAATCGCCATCCGCATTTGGGACCTGGTGGCAATGTGCAAAGCGGCAACCCTGCAAAGTCTGGTAACTGTAAAATCAATGACCATAAGTTTAGGGCGGGATATAGTTTTAATCTCTATCCCCTTCTCCTGGTTCTGATTATTACACCACTCTACACGAAGACTAGCGATGGACTGGCCACCCGGCCTAGTTCCGAACAGAGTCAAGTGTTCGCCTCTCTTGCGCAAACCAGTGAGAAAGTAGATATCTGAGGGTTCTATCTCGAGCTAGTGCCCTCTGATGTAAAAGCACTGATCTTGAACATTCCACCTCTCTACCAGCCACTCTAGAAATCTCACCTGGACCCTCATGCCAAGTATGGCCCAGTATTTGTAAAGGTCGCATGCCTTCAAAGCATCAATGGACGGTTGATGATTAATGGCGGCCAAATCAACATCTTTGTGCTCTCTCTCACGCCAATCAAGCATGGTGGGAAATCTACACACCGGAGAACATCCATTAGAATTCATAAAATCAAATTTTATTGGTCCAATTTGGAGAATTTGGGGTATGTAAACCCTTTGCGCAGAGTACGCACCCCGCCTTTAGGAACAGGGCGTGGGTACACGGGTTCCTTTAAGGCAGGTTGCGTATGCCCACCATTTTCCCAACTGAGAAAATGTCGAGGTACGCAGGTCACCAGTGGAGCACCTGCGTACCCCGAAAGGCGGACCTTGAAACCCCAAAGTCTCCAAAAAATGAAACTAGGACCTAAAAATAAATTCTAAACGGATGAAAATGCAAGGGAGGATGTTGTAGAATACCTGATGAGATGACGTTCGATTTCGACGGTCGGATTCTCCCCAATGTCCACGGGAAATTTCTTGCCAAAAGCCTTTTTTCTCTCCTCAACAGTAAAATGGTAAAAATGAATTGATAAAAGCCCTTTTTATAGGTTTTTTGGGTAAATAAATGTTAAATTTGATTATTTTTCACCATGAAAAGGTATTTTTCAAAGTATTTTTATCCATCGTAAACAGGTATGAGTAATGTGTTAGTTTTTGTGTAGGATAAAGGATCTTCGGGAAAAATTGTCATTTTTTACAAACAAAAACATCAGAGTCATGTTTTAAGCCCTTTTCTGACTCCTAAAACATGAAAAGATTGCCGAGCGTTTCTTTTACACTTGTTAAAACGGAATTAAAAGACGGTCCACTTATAGCCCTTTTCTGACCGTAAAAATAGGAAAAGATTGCTGGATTTTTGTCGTTTCAAATTCGATATTGGAAATAAAACGACGTGTCCTTGATCGCTTTTTACTTTTCAGGTCAAAGACACTAACTATGAAAGTACTCCTTGGTAGTAAAAGATCAAGCGGTTCTCTCAAGTATTATTTTATACTTTTTCGGGCTTGGGAGACAGAAATTTACGGAAAAGTTCAACCCTGGAGTCTTCTTAAGTTTTTCAGACTCTCTAAAATTGAAAAACGCCGAGTTTCTCCTATACTGGACTCGTTAAAATTTCACAGTAAAGGACCTGTTCGATTACAAACAGGAACGAACCACTCCTTCTTAGGGTTCGAATCTAAACTAAGTTGGACTCATCCGAAGGATGAGCTTATAATCAAGCATATGTTATCCTCCTCAAGCTTGTAAAAAATAAAGAGGTACTTGCCAGAAATGGTGGGGGAAAAGAGAGAAAAATGAGCCTATTTATTATCCTTTGTCTCAGAAGAAACCTTATCACCACTCTTGAACACGACACTTTTCATTCACCTAGGTTGGGAAATCCTTTGCCTCACAGTTGATTGAACCACATTGAAAGTCTTCAGCCGGGTATTAACTTTGGGTCAAATGTCACCAAGCCATCTGTTGTGTTGTTATGTGTTCAAGAGGTCGCTGCAAATAACCCATTCATCTGCAAAATACCTGTCATCCATCTTGACCATCCCTGAGTCAGTCCTTACAACTACATTTCTTCAACTTGATTTATGATTTCGTGTTGTGGGCTTGCCTACGACGGATCGCTTTCTATCGACATCAACACATTATCTAGAAAAATGATCTAGAAATCATCAGTACCTTGAAATCTGCATGCATCAATGGCAAATTTCTCGCCTTCGACGACAGTTTACATCATTGAATTTCGATCGAAGGATTTCGTGACATGTTCGACATCAGCACATTCATTCACATCTCATGGATTGTACTGGGTACTTTGAGAACCATCGACATCACTGGTGGTCTCTCTCACACTTGTTAACAGTTTACATCATTGACTGGTAATCAAGTGGTTTCTACCATGCTCGACATCAACTCATTTATTCGCATGGATAGAATCGTACTATTTCGGGCAGTAGAAATGAAGACCCTGGATCTAGTTTCCACCATCCAGGCTGCGAGGAGTTTTGTATTCATTGTATAGTAGACTAATTATAAACAGATGGTTGCGTCCATACTGTGTCTACATGAGTCTATGATTATGATGTATTGCGAAATCATTCCTGTATCAGAGCAGTAGTTAATTTGTTAGTTAAAGTGTTTGATCTGAGTATGGGAATGCCTACCTCAGCGATGATATGATCTCATACATTTATTTTGTGTTGAATACTTGCAAGTTCCAACCGGGCTCTCCACAAGATAATCCTTGAAATGATAAAGTACTTCACCCTTCCTAGATGATATGAAACCCTAATCTACTACAGGCTTCGCACTTTAGGGGGAAATCTATTACACTAAAATTTGTCACCATGACTATCTGCAGTTAGTATGGCTCCATCAACTGTCATACTATCCTCCTTGGCAAGTCTTACACCTTTGCTCCTCATGTCAAACTCCAAGAAAGAGAGAAAGTCCTTAAAAAGTCAATTAACTCTGGTTACGCAGTTTCTCTTAGCCTTACCTGCGTGTACGCACCTCCTGTTCATAAAACCTGTGTACTTGTACGCTCTGTATATAAAGGGGTGGGTGCGTACTCCTGTAAAGGTCAAAAGGCGCAAGTTTCACTTCAAAAAAGTTACTTGTGGTCAATTCTAGAGCATTCTAGAAGATGGTTTGACGTGGATTGAGCGCCTCCAGATGGTTCATGCATCCCAATGAAAGAGGAACTTATCCCATGAAGAGGGGAGATATCCCATTGAAAGAGGGGCTTATCCCATTCATGGTGGACCTGATTAACTTCCTCCAAAGCACTATAAATACAGGCATTGGGCCAGAGGGAGAGGAGGTTGAAAGCTGAACATTCCTAAGGGTAGATGCTGCTGAAATTAGGACTCCCTTATAGAGCTTGAGAGGAGAGATTCCCATCCTTTCTTAACTTCATTTGGAAGTGGGTGAGCTGATCAAAGTAAAGGATAACTCTTGTTGGACCCTGGGAGGGACCTGCACAACACCAAGGCACTGGTTGTAATGGTTTCTTTTGTTTCCACTTAATACAATTAAGCTCATTTTTCTCAACAAGTTGTTATACATAATTTGTTTCATATACTCCTTGGTATTTATGATGAATATGTTTTATTATATGAGTTATTCAGGTGCTATGTAATCGTTTGCTTGTTAGTGAATGCAGGCTTCAATTTGAAGGAGCTCATCTGGATCAGAGAGGCTGGACTACAACAAACAAGCGTTGGACTAAAGGTATGTTTTAAACACCTGGTTTCTTGTATTCTAAATGCATGTTTAGGAAAAGATAGTGTTTAATTGTCTTGTTTGTCACTAGAAAGCCTTAGCTTCTAGGGAGGTCGATTTTGTCCAAAAAATTGACTCTTTCCGCATGACACCGGTATTTGGAAAACCAAAAACAATGTAATGGGAAATATAATTTAAAGTGGAATGGGAAAGCATACACAGTTGAATTTTCTTTCTTTGTGTTAATGAAATGGGTCAATGAAATCCCAAGAGTTCAAAAATACACCTTGTGTTCTTCATTATTCCATGCTCTTCTGTGATTTGAGGCAGATGCATATGCTACTCGTGTTTGGGAATGACCCTAGCTATTATGACACAAAAAAATGATAGAAAATAGGAAAGAAGATATAAAAAATGAGAAACAGCTAAAAATTGGTACACCTTTAATGGGTTTACACTCATTCAACTTCCATATCAATTGTACTCCCTATTTTCACAAAGAGCACAGTGTCAAAGGTACTTGTTATCACTCCTCTAGATCTCCAAGGCTGAGGAAGAGTCCAGCTGAGGTAACCACAAACCAATCTTTTGACTTGGTAGCTAGCCCTACCAAACTAGAGAGGGCTCTCTCCAAAGGATCACGGCTAATAAGGCTAGATGGATTAGGGTTTTATGCTAGATATAGTAGCTCAGGGTTTGTTTGATTTGATTTGGTTGGGGTAAACACTAGATGAGTGAATTAGGTCAAAGAGTGAACTAGGTCAAGGCAAAAGAGAATCAGAACTGTAGACATCTGATGGGGAAAAGTAGGAAAGTTAGTTTAACACTTTGTAGTATAGTGATGAGATTATTTAGACTAGTGAGGTGCTAAAAAGAGCATGGACATCATGAATTCTTTTTAAACTGAAGAAATTAACACATTATGATGATTTTCCCAAAATGGAGCATAGGAGATGTATTATGCTTATCACACCTTGAAAATCAAACATAAATAGAGTGAAATGGATCATGAAAGGTACAAAACATTCATACATATGAAACTGAAGAAGAAATAGTATCAAAATACCATGCCACAAGAATCCCACCAAAATAGCTGCAACTCATCCAATATATTCCATGCCAAAGTCTGAAACACTAATACAATATCTAATGGAGTCCAACCTATAGAATGACTGAAAAATTACCTGATATAGGCCTCAAAACCAACTCATCCTAGCCTTAGGGGTCGAATCCATGAGAGGAGGAGCAGTTGCAACAAAACGTGAACTGATAGCTAGAGTGTAGGGTGGTCAAAGTGACTCATCCCTAACTTAATTGAACTAATTCATTATAAGTCATGGAAGCCATTTAACTAATGTAATTACCCTAGGTAATAGTAAAAACATAATAATTACATCATCCTCATCAATTAAATTAGTAAAACATTGATTTCCCATAGGTAAAATTCAATTTTGGAGAGAAACAGTGAAAACTAGGACAACTGTCAAACGTGCAGCGCCAGTGTCAAACGCATAGCGCCATCTTCAATCTCACTTTTACCTACCTCTCTGATGTCCAAATCTAGCCCAGGATAGCTCATTGGAAATTTTATCCTATATAGTTTCCAAAAATTCCCTTGGTTTTCAAAATGGGTTTGATTTGACCCTCCAAAACTCCATTCTCCTAAGACTACTCAAACACGCAACGCCTGGTCCAAAAATGAGGCAGAAACATGATTTTTAGGTGGTTTTTTGCCTTTTTCACCTACTAGTTTTTCTTTCTAGGGATGGAAACATGGTTTTCCTAGATGTATTGGTCCTTATGAATCCAATTTTTGTTTCCATTCCTCCAAAAAGTTCCTCAAAAAAGTGTGTAGCGCCTAGGTCACTACATGTTTGACCATGCTGCTGATTTCTGGGCAAGTGCATAGCCCCTGAAGGAAGTGCACAACGCCAACTTCAAATCGAATTTTGAGTGCCTTACCGAAGTCCAAATTGAGCCCATGATAGCTCGTTGGAAATATATCTCTCTTGGCTACACAATGGACCTATCAATAATGGAACATGACCTATTATAGCCCTTCAAAACGTAATTCTCCCAAGACTGGGAAAAAAGTGGAGAATGAGGGTGCAAAAATGAAGTGTGATCTTGCAGGAAACATTTGGAGGTCTTCCTCAACTCCAAATTGAGCTCATGATAGCTCATTGGAAATATATTTCTGTCTAGTTATCATTTGACTCATCACAAAAGTAATTGGGACACTCCATCTAGGAGAAAAATCAATTTTCCAAGGTCACTCTAGAAATGTAGAAAACCTCTTGTAGCAACTATATTTTTGACATTTATCCAAAACCATGATACCTGTGTAAATATTGAAGGAGATTTTTCATCCTTGGCCTATTATGTACAAACACCTCTCTCACATTTTTCAAATTCATCTCTGTTTGGTCAGAAACATAGTTCAAATAAAAAATGGTCCTATGTGTGGCAAATGATTTGTCCCTTCGAATGAATTCTTGAAAAATGATGGAGACATGATGTTTATGAGTTGGAATGGCCTCATACATTCTGAAATGACCTCCCTTATGGCTCTTCTGCATGAAATGTAGTGGAATGTTATTGAACCATGAGAAAACTAATGACCTAATGGAGCCTTGAAAAACCCTAAAATACCTAATGAGACCTTGAAGGACTGAATTTCAAGATGACATGACTGATGTGATGGAATGATGTCATTAACTTTATGGAAAATGGATACTCAACAAGGATGAAATGATCCAGCAAAGGTTAAATTTCTAAAATGAGTAGAGGAATCCCTAATTCAACCTTCAGTGACCAAATTTTTGCATGACGACCTAGTGGAATGACAAAAATTTCCGAATGGGACCCTAATATGATATGAAAAGATAATTTTTTATCACTGATGGGAGTATATAAATACTAACACTAATAGGACTGATCAGATTCTTGTATCTGAAATGCTAAATATGTTCATACCAAAGAGCTTGAATCCAAATTTGTGATGGATCAGTTTTGGCATTAGACTAGATTTTCCCAACAAACATGGGTAACAATATTGTCACATATTTCCACTGTGAATTCATTGAATTCTAAGAGGAATCATAAAAATCCTAGTTTTATTGATGATGATCTTCTTCTGGTAAATACAAAATTAAGTGCAAACAATGTGAAGGAGCCTATTTCAGGGACAAACTTTCTAGGTTTCAGTTGCAAGGGAGTAGGTAGACCTCACTCATACAAACAACAGTGACAAAGATGTCGAAATCACCCTTAACCAATTTGGACACTCCTCTAAACTAGATAGTGTGAATGTTGATGCTTGTAGAAAACTTCCTGCCTAGGATAAACCATCAAATAAAAAGTCTGTAAAGCGAGGTTTGTGGAAGATACCACAAAAAAATCTAGCCTTTCAGATTGGTATTATCGAAAAATGTGCATCAATGCTAATGAAAGAAGATTAGTTGGGTTGAAATTACAAGGGTCATCTAGAACTGCATTAGGAGGAAAAGCTACATAAACGAAATAGAATACAGGGAATTCTTACCAGCATTCAAAATTTAGTGTTGAGAAGAAACCACATGTCAAGGAGGACCGAATGGGTCAAAGTTTTGAATAGAAGATACAAGCTAGGGAGGAGTGGATGTGTGCAAGTATTGAACACAATCCAAAAATCAAGGAGTGGAACAATGGGAGTTTTAAACAGAAACCACAAATCAAGGAGTGGAGCGGTGGGAGCTTTCCTTTTACCTGGAAATTTGGTTCACTAAATCTTGATGAGGAAGTGATTGAGAAACCTAACCTGAATGGTATTAAAAACTGGAATGGTGATTCAAATACATAAGACGAGCTTGATTACAACAATACAAGAAGGCACTTTCCTTCTACTCTAGGTTGTGCAAGATCCTTAAATGCAGTTGGTCTACATGTGCCATCTTGGCCAAAGGATGATGAAGCAATGACATTCAGAGCAGTATTGTAGTACCAAGATCTGCCAATAGTGGAAGCTACCCCTAATGATGATGTTTTATTATTACCTTTGCTAAAGAACTAGAGGATTGCATTGGATTGGATGGTTCTACAAGAGACAACCAACATGCAGTGTGTTGGTGGTATTCTTGCATATTGTTGGGTGCATATAAGGTGTCTTTTAGAACTCCTAATTGCCTCACATTGATTATCAACTTGGGTAAGTATTTTTGTTTCAAGAGTGTACACAATATATGCAAGTGATGGAAATCGTTATATCTATAGATAGTAATACTTTAAGATAATTTATTAAACTTAATACAAGAGTAAATGGATCAAACCATAAATCTCAAGCTTGCAACTTCAAGGAAATTAACCTATCCAAGCATCAAAACTTAATCTTAATCAAAACCAAAACTCAATCTTAATTAAGAGATTCTAATTTCAATTACATCAATCAAGTGCACTGTAGCAATAATAGAGCTCTTTTAGCTGAATCTAAACTACTTCATAGAAGTAAAGCACCTAATCTAATCAATGACACTCTGTCTTTTAACTAACATGAAATTATTCTTATCTGATAATTAATTCAATCCACGACATAAATAAATGGAATCAATTGACAGAATTAAGAATTAATGAAACGAATATACGAACTCCACACTGATGAAAGTAAATCAATTGTAAAGCTATAAAACAGAATAATCAAACTTGCAGTAAAAGAAAAGTAAAAGTATAAAACAGGGAACAACAGTGAAATACACCAGTGACCGGGCCCAAGCCGCCAGTGATTACTGCTTAACTACTTTAGAATATCGCAAATGAACAAAAACACAAATTATGTATTATTCATCAAATTCAAATGTCATTACAACACAACGTGTGCTTCAAAATCATGCCCTGTATATTAAAATTACAATTGAAGTAAAAAAGCAAGAAGTTCCATCCTTTTCTTCATTCATTTTTCCCCTCTTATAGTCAAAGAGAAAAAAAGATAAATGTGATTCCTCAAGATTAGGAGATCCTGAGGAATTCACAACCAAATTCTATTATCAGACAATATTCTATCTTGTGGTGATCCTCTTGATTTGTTCCTCTATCCGACCAAATAAGACGCGCCCTTTTCCCCTATTTATCCTTTGTTGTTCAATCTTTTGAGCAACAACTGTTCCATTTGCTAATTTCTGCATAAAAAGCAACGATAGTTAGTTTTGACATTCAAATCATATCAAAAGAAGTTTCATTCACTTATTATCTAAATTCTATCAAAACCTTATTACATCATAGCACAAATGCATAGAAAGGAGGAAAAAGACAGTGTAATCAAGAGTAAACTTTTACCTATTGCACGGCTTAACATACTCCCTTGCTTACTTTGTTTCATGTCCTCATGAAAATAAGTTGTTCCTATGTAATGCAGTTAAAGAGTAAGTTGGAAAGAATTTTTCTTTATCAGACCTAAAACCGTGATGTTGTATTAAAATTGCAAAGGATGTCTCTTCATGACCTTCTGACAACTCATAATCAGAACGATATCCTTCAGGAGGGTACCAAATAATAGGACTCCTAAATTGACATCCTAACCAATATGGTCCTTCCCTCAAGATAATATTGATGTATGTGACCAAACGACCCGCAGTAGATTTGAAATTCATGTAGTTAAATGGTTCTCTGTTCTTGACACTATTAGTTGAGACTGTCCATCTCTGTTTGGATGTAATCAAGGACTTTTACCGAATGGAGAGGAAATATACCCTTCATATTTGCACACTTTCTTTATGTATAGGCCCAGAATCTTAGTCACACCCTCCTGTGTCATGAGCCTTTTGAGTTTAACAAACAGTTGCAAGGGGTGAGTAGGCTCACTCCTTACCCACAAATCTAGTTCATGTTCTTTTCTTTGGAAAGAGTTATAAGCCTTAGACCACTTAAGTTGATTAGCTATGAAAGAAATAAAGGCCTGAAACTAAATGTCCCCAATAAAAGGGCTATGACTCTTATCCACCTCCCATTCTACTACAAAATTATGCAAATAAAATTCACAGAGAAGACGTTGGACTTTTACCCCATGCTCTTTATAGCAACTTATAAATTCTTCAGTTGTCTTTAATTCCACTGGCTTGCCGACATTTACGGATTTAATATTAAAAAATAAGTATCTTTCTAATAAAAACATGGCATAGTTTGTAGTAGGAGACCTGCAAGATAAGACATCCAAACATAACGAGAAAATGGTGATAATCTGAACCATGACCTTGTCTAGCTTGGTTTTTACCTTCTTCAGCCTTTCTTCCTCTTGCCTAAACTTAGCAAAAGTTTCACCCTTAGTTATGGTCAATTCCTTGAATTGCTTCTGCAACACCTAATAATTCTGTAGAGGAACTGCCTCCTTCCTACCTTGCTTTAAAGAAATTTGGGCTTGTACCATATCCTCCTGTAACTTTAAAAGAATAGGATCACTGCCTAATGTGGTGTCCTTGAATTTTTATTTTGTCTGGTTGCCTTTGCTGTGAGAGGGTATACCTTCGGTCTGAGTTCTTTTATTATGGGAGGAAAAACCCTCCGTCTGAGTTCTTTATTATGGGAGGACAAACCCTTCGTCTGAACAACTATATCCATTAAGTTTGCATGAAAGTTTGTTTGGGTGGCTCCTGTCTGAGTAGAAATAGGTTCGGTCTGGGTTCCTATTGCCTTGTCCTCACATATTTCTGTTTGTGTGGCCACAGTGAATACCTGAGGAGTAGTGCTCTGGGCTTCCCTATTTGCAGTTTCTTTTAATTTCCTTCGTAGCCTTTTAATTGTCTTCTGAAGCTTTTGGTATTTCTTCCTCAACTTCTTTAATTTTGTTTCAGCTACTCGCTTCTTCTAAGGAATGCATTAAGGGGAATAAAATACATTTTCTATGAAGAAAGGCCAACCATCTACCAGTATTTTGGTTGTGTGTCCAACAAGTGTTCTTAAGAAATGGGCACAGGAAATCTATGACAAGGTTACCACAAAAGCCAATCTGTCTATATTGGTCTATCATGGAAGAAACAAGACAAAGGACACTTATGAGCTGGAAAAGCATGATGTTGTTCCGAATACTTATTCCATCATAAGTATGGAAGTTCCATAACAAGATCTTGGAGATGATTATGAAGAAGTTGAAAGAAACCATCGTGATTATGGTCTAATTCACTCTTTTATTCTTAAAAATAAAAAGCAAATGTCAGAGACTATTAAGAAGACAAAGAATCTAGGAAGAAAATGTCTCCTCAAGTGAACATGTTCCTCACCCTCTTGCAAGAGTGGGTTAGTTTAGGGTGGTTCTAGATGAAGCTCAGAGTATTAAGAATCATAGGACACAAGTTGCTAGAGCATGTTGGGGTTTACGAGCTAAACGAAGGTGGTGTCTCTCTGCGACACCAATCCAGAATTCTATTGATGATATTTTCATCTACTTTAGATTTATAGAATATGATCCATGTTGTTTCTAAGCCTTTCACTTCCAAAATAAAGATGCCAATTTTCAAAAATCCAATTTCAGGATACTAGAAGCTCCAAGCTGACCTAAAGAAAGTAATCCTTCTGTGCACGAAAGGTACTACCATTGATGGAAAGCCTGTTATTACATCACCTCTTAAAATAATTACCTTGCATAAAGTTGAATTCTCTATAGAAGAACATAATTTTTACCATGTGCTTGAAGCTCATTTACAAGCTTAATTCAAGGTCTGCATTGCTGCAGGAACTGTGAAATTTTTTTATTGTGAATATATTATTGATGTTCTTACATCTTTGTAAAGCATGTGATCATCCTCTTCTTGTTAAAAGTTTCTTATTCATTTCTACTTGGAGATCTTCTACAAAAGCAACAAGGATGCTACCCAGGGAAAAACAAATTGATTTGATAAATTGTTTGGAAGGTTCATTAGCTCTTTGTGGCCTCTATAATGATGCCCCTGAAGAAGTCATTGTCACCATATACAGTCATATATTTTGCAATCAGTTCATATTATATCATCTTACTAAGTCATACGATAGCATTTTCCCTAATCAAGGTTGCAAAAGGCAATTGAAGGGTGATTCTATGTTTTCTGTGTGAAATATCATGCCAACCACTCAATTTATTGAGTTGTAGGATATGGAGATGAGGGAACCGACAAGGATGAGCTACGTGCTACCCACACAGGTAACTTCAAGCCTAAGGAATGATGCATATGATCGAAGGGACAGGCCCATATCCTAACAATATTTGTTGGGTCCCTATAATACTAGTGATTACCCCATTAATATTGTATTTGTATCCCTTATTAATATTGTTGTCCCTATTATCCCCATAGTGTTATCACTGTGCCCCATAGAATCCCTCTATTGTTATTTTTGTGGCTTTATATTATTATTATTAGGTCGGCTGGGTTATATTATGACTCCTTACACTCCTATATATAGAAAGGAGGTTTTGTCATTTGAATCATCCAAGAATTGTTCATTTATGTAATGTAAAGGAGGTTTCCCCCTTGAAGAGGCTGAATTCTAAGGCGTTGATCTATCTTGTCTATCTTTTCTTGAGCTGGTTTCATAACATTTGGTATCAGAGCTTTGGATTCTAGGGTTTCGCTGCTCCAAACAGGTCATCGTGGAATTTTTGCTATAACTTTTTTTCTCCGATGTTTC
The DNA here is from genome assembly GCA_031772625.1 of Pinus tabuliformis. Lineage (NCBI taxonomy): Eukaryota > Viridiplantae > Streptophyta > Pinopsida > Pinales > Pinaceae > Pinus > Pinus tabuliformis. The sequence continues at coordinate 1,044,243,973 of CM062807.1, forward strand.
AGAAGCAAAAACAAAATCCCATTTGAGAAGAAATCGTGCTAAATATCGGGTCCAAATTTTAGAGCTTTTTGTGCTATATTTGCAGAGATATGATCTGAGGCAGTTGGTCTTTTTGCAGACTCCTGAATTACATTCCAAACAAGTCATGTGGGGAAAATCGTCATAACTTTCTCTCTGAGAATCGAATTGAAATTTTGTCAGAAGGCACAGAAAGAGGACGGACTGTAGTTTCTTATATTTATATTTCAGAGCCAAAGGTCAAAACAGTGATACGTGGCACTTTCTACAAGTTCGCTCTACTGAACTAGTCTATAATCAGGTCACTGTGGGATATTTGGCATAACTCTTCCTTGGAGAATCCAATTTGAATCAGACTGGTGGCATTGGAAAGAGGACGCAGAGGGATACTATAGATCACAATTTCATAACTTAAATATTCGAAAGTACAAAGTTACAGTTGTTTCAAGATCAAGCTCCTAAAATCAAGAAAAAGCAAGATGAGGAAGTTTGATGGCAAGGATCCGATAAATTGGATAATTCCAATGGAGCAATATTTTGATCTACATGGTGTACCACTGTTACAAAAGGTATGTATTGCATCTTCATATTTAGAACCGGATCAATTTTTATGGTATGAAGGGATTTGTTCTCGTAAACAACTTGTTACGTGGTCAATTTTCACAGAGGAAATGATATCACACTATGAGGATACAAAGAGCAACACCTTCTTTAGAGCAACACCACAACAATTGGAAAGAGTAAAAGGGCTTTGTGACATAGTGGAAAGAAAAATTATGGAAACCAGGAAGCATACCCCTCACAACTATAAAGATGGAAGTGTTGTTTTTCCTAGCCTTCCACAACCTACAAGGGTTACACCACAACAATTGGAAGAAAAAAGAGAAAAAGGGCTTTGTTACAATTGTGATAGCAAATGCACTAAAGGTCATAAGTGTGCTGAGAAGAAATTATTCTACATAGATTGCGAAGAGGAAGAAGAAAAGGAGCAAGAAAGGTCAAAAGAAGAGGATATACTCCAAGAACAAAATCTAGATAAAGAAGAAATGAATCTGACCATATCTTGTAATGCATTGGCTGGAATTACCACTCCTCAAACCATCAAGATAGAAGGACAAATCAAGAAGAAAAAGGTAATAGTGTTGATTGATTCAGGAAGTACCCACAATTTATTGATTGTAAGGTAGCAAAAGAACTGAATTGCTTCTTATTTCTAGCACCAGAGTGTCAAGTGATGGTTGCAAATGGAGGAACAATAAATTGCTCTGGAAAGTGCCATAATATCAAGCTATAAATGGGAGAATATGTATTGACTAGCCCAATGCTTTCCATTCCAATGAGAGGTGTTGATGTTGTACTAGGAGCCCTGTTGGAAATAATATTGAGAGGGGGGGTGAATCAGTATTATCATATCATTAAAACCTTTACAATTTCATACTCATAAACATATACGCTACTTCAATTAAGTGAACCCGCGTGTACACGCTACTGTGTCTAATGAAACTCGCGTATATCCAGAGATCTTATAATTCAGTTAGCTTAATCTTCAGTAAATGCATCAGAACATTATTAAGCATATTAACAGTAAACAGGTGCAGAATAACATAACAGAAAATCACACAAGAGCCACACACATGAACACCATGATATAAGGTGGAAACCCAATGTGGGTGAAAACCACCTGCTGCAATTCGTCTCTTTCTTCTTTAATAAGAACTTCTTTTACAATGTACTGGTGCAGTCCTTTACCAGTACGCAGGCTACAACCTGCAGAGGGCTACAACCCTCATAGTTCTTGTACTAGCTGATCCATTTACTAGTACGTAGGTTCCAACCCTACAGAAGGCTACAACCTTCACTCGTTTTCCAGCTGCTCCTGGAAGGGAGCTACAACCCCCTTGGCTCTTGTACTGGCTGATATATATACCAGTACGTAGGTGCCGGCCTACAATCTTCCCGGGACCACGTTTCATACATTTTCATACTGGATCCATGAAACAATCACCATTGTAGAACAAACTGCATCATCAATCTCTGAATCACCCAATACTGAATCACAGAAACCCTGTCAAGATCACAGACAGCATAACAACAACCAGATCCAACTCCATCTTCATACTTCACATTGTATACGCTACTTTGACGAACCCAACCTGCGTGTATATGCTCTTTTACCAAAGGCAACCCGCGTACAGATCTGTAAATTCAAACTTAAAACTTTGCAGCTATATCAGTCATCAAAACAGACCCAGATCATAACAATAAACATGCGTCAATAGATCTAGTCTATTCACAGTCAAACCATATGAAGATAATCATTCCAAGCCTTGAGATCTCGTTCCATCGTTCATCATCCTCCACATGAGTGAAACCTTGGTTCAGATCACCAACCCATAACCAGCATTTGGATCTCACACTTCCTCAGATCTTCATCACTCACACACTGCATCTCACTTTGCCTAATGATCTTCTCCTTATATAGCCTTAGGCCCTTCACAATACCACAGGCCAAAACCATAGCAACAAAATACCATCAACCTCGAAACTAGGGATCAACACGTCCGTCGAGACACCAAGGTCCAAAACCATAGGCACAACTTTCAAGGAATAACCGTCGTGGACCAAAGATAAGTTTTCCACATACACGCGTTTTTACTGAAGCCAACTGGCGTGTACACGCGACTTGGGCTTAACGAACCTGCGTGTATGAACTTTCTTGGCATGCTGTACTAAGATATGTCCTCTGATTAAGTTGCCATCACCTGTACCAACCTCTGAGTGAGTTGCCATCAAGGACAACACTTGAATCATAATGCCAACAATCTCCCCCTTTAGACTTGATGGCAACCACCACACCAAGTCACTCTCCCCCTTTGACATCAAGGGCAAAGGGCGGACCAAGATATTCACTTCTTTGGTATACGTTCTGCTGTCCATACTCCCCCTGAGTACCTGCTGAAATCTCCAAATGTGCTCCCCCTTTGTGTATGCCAAAGTGTACCAATCTATCCATCCTGCTCTTGTTGAATTGTGCTGTTCATGCTCCCCTTGACTGTAAGCGAGATCTGCAAAAGATGTTCTTCAAGAAGAACAAAGACTTATACATTATAGAAGACCTTCCTATCACCAAAAGACTTAATACATACATTCATCACCCAACCTAGTGGGGATATACCAATATTGACTCATCCACCTAACCATGTGGAGATACATTAAGAATTTACTCATGATAATACATGAACATTACATCATTCATCCCAGGCATAGTGGGGAAACCAACATAGGCCGTTACATGACCTTGACATCATAAAAGAGATACATGACATAGTGATGAAATATTTAGACCAAGACTTATGAAGGCCATCATGATCTGTACCATAAACATCAGCCTGCAATGCCATTCCTTTGATCGAACAACAAGATTTAGCTTCATAGACTTTATCAACAACTTCTAACCATAATGCCAACAATGCATTATATATGCTCCCCCTGAGCCTGTGCCACAAGTATCAAGACATTTCCAGACATCCTTAGCAGACTGTAACTACTAACCAATAGAGCATATACTGGACTGGATCATATCAGACCCCACTGCTTTTTCACAAACTGACATATACGCAACTTTGCAGTGTGGAACTTGCGTATATACGTGGCTTTCCTTCATGAAACTTGCGTATGAGAATTAGAACAATGAAATTTTACACCTTCAGCTCCCCCTGAGTTTGTTATGTCTGTGCTGTGCTGAGTACCCTGTGCTGTGCCACATTTTTCTGACTGAACTTCCTTCTTCTTCCATATCTTCAAGCATGTTGATGATTTCTTCTTATCATGAGTTTTGTTCCTGCAATCCTTTGCTCTATGTCCAAACTTGTTACATGCATAGCATCTTACATGTTTCATGTTCCTCCTATAGCAATCAACAGCTTTGTGGCCAAACATATTGCAAGAAAAGCAATATCCATTAAAGTACCTTGAATGTGATGATCTTTCTGCATGATGGTCTTGAAACCTTCTTCTTCTACATATGGCTGCAACATGTCCAAGATTATGACATACATAACATTCAACATTATTCATGGGAGGAGTAAAAGATTTTCTTTGAGGAGTCTCTTTCCTTGATTGTTGATGGGGTTGTCCTTTCATCTCCTTGTAGAGTCTTTCAGATTTTGCATTAGAGATTCTTGTCTTACTTTGTGAACCAGATTCACCTTCAATAGACTCATGAAAACCAAGACCAGTTTTGATAGTAGGGGACCTTTGACTACTAAGAATATCATCCAAGATCTTAGTACTATCTTGAAATCGTAATAGTTTATCCTTTTCTTCTAATTTAATTTTCAAGATATTTACCTCAACTTGATGTTGTTCTTCTTTTTCCAGACATTGCTTCTTCAAGGTCTCTTCAGATTTCCTTCCTTCATCCAACTGATGCCTTAGTTCGAGGATCTCGTTTTCTTGCTCTTTATTCAGTGCTAGCAGCATTTGTCGAATTCTGGATGCACATTTCAACTGATCTTTTAATATGATGATTTCTTCTTTGAGGGCATTCTCCCTTTTGCTAGGTAGATCTTGCTAATCTATGATTTGATCTGATGCTTCATTTGCTTGCCCATCTTCAATCTGAGGTGATTCAGGATTTGAATACTTGCTTCCACTCAACGGTAGGTTGTCATTGTTCCTTTGAGCTGTCTTCTTCTTCTGACGTGCTTTCTTCCCCATTGTTCTACGAATCTCCTTCAAGCGATCAAGCTTCTCTGAAGGACTTGGCTCTGATACCAATTGTTGGAAATAATACTGAGAGGGGGGGTGAATCAGTATTATCAGATCAGTAAAACCTTTACAATTTCATACTCAGAAACATATACGCTACTTCAATTAAGTGAACCCGCGTGTACACGCTACTGTGTCTAATGAAACTCGCGTATATCCAGAGATCTTATAATTCAGTTAGCTTAATCTTCAGTAAATGCATCAGAACATTATTAAGCATATTAACAGTAAACAGGTGCAGAATAACAGAACAGAACATCACACAAGAGCCACACACATGAACACCATGATATAATGTGGAAACCCAATGTGGGTGAAAACCACCTGCTGCAATTCGTCTCTTTCTTCTTTAATAAGAACTTCTTTTACAATGCACTGGTGCAGTCCTTTACCAGTACGCAGGCTACAACCTGCAGAGGGCTACAACCCTCATAGTTCTTGTACTAGCCGATCCATTTACTAGTACGTAGGTGCCAACCCTACAGAAGGCTACAACCTTCACTCGTTTTCCAGCTGCTCCTGGAAGGGAGCTACAACCCCCTTGGCTCTACTGGCTGATATATTTACCAGTACGTAGGTGCCGGCCTACAATCTTCTCGGGACCACGTTTCATACATTTCCATACTGGATCCATGAAACAATCACCATTATAGAACAACCTGCATCATCAATCTCTGAATCACCCAATACTGAATCACAAAAACCCTGTCAAGATCACAGACAACATAACAACAACCAGATCCAACTCCATCTTCATACTTCACATTGTATACGCTACTTTGACGAACCCAACCTGCGTGTATACGCTCTTTTACCAAAGGCAACCCGCGTACAGATCTGTAAATTCAAACTTAAAACTCCGCAGCTATATCAGTCATCAAAACAGACCCAGATCATAACAATAAACATGCGTCAATAGATCTAGTCTATTCACAGTCAAACCATATGAAGATAATCATTCCAAGCCTTGAGATCTCGTTCCATCGTTCATCATCCTCCACATGAGTGAAACCTTGGTTCAGATCACCAACCCATAACCAGCATTTGGATCTCACACTTCCTCAGATCTTCATCACTCACACACTGCATCTCACTTTGCCTAATGATCTTCTCCTTATATAGCCTTAGGCCCTTCACAATACATCAGGCCAAAACCATAGCAACACAATACCATCAACCTCGAAACTAGGGATCAACACATCCGTCGAGACACCAAGGTCCAAAACCATAGGCACAACTTCCAAGGAATAACCGCCGTGGACCAAAGATAAGTTTTCCACATACACGCGCTTTTACTGAAGCCAACCAGTGTGTACACGCGACTTGGGCTTAACGAACCTGCGTGTATGAACTTTCTTGGCATGCTGTACTAAGATCTGTCCTCTGATTAAGTTGCCATCACCTGTACCAACCTCTGAGCACCTGTACCAACCTCTGAGTGAGTTGCCATCAAGGACAACACTTGAATCATAATGCCAACAAGCCCAATGGCTACAATCCTTGGATATAATAGCTTTTAATTTTCAAGAACTTTTCATGAAATTTTCTGTGGAAGGAAAGGAAGTTGAACTAAGGGGTATTGCAGGGAAACTGGGAAAGATAATAAGCTCTAACGGTATGACAAAGTTCTAAAAAAGGAACAAAGGGGTGTAATTGCACAATTATGTTCGCTAGATGTTTCCACATTGGAATCATCTATTTCTCCAGATCTCCAAAAAGTCTTGAACAATCATTCCAAGGTATTTGAGACTCCCAAAGGTCTCCCACCTATTCGTGATCATGATCATGCTATTTATCTGATTCCAGGAAGTGTTCCTCCAAACATCAGGCTGTACAGATATCCCTATTCCCAAAAGAGTGAAATTGAATGTATGGTTGCAGAAATGCTAGAGGCTGATATAATTCAATCGAGTCAAAGTTCTTTCTCTACTCCAGTAGTATTAGTGCACAAGAAGGATGGATCATGGCACATGTGTCCGGATTATAGGGAGATCAACAAGCTAACTATTAAAGATAAGTTTCCCATTCTTGTCGTTGAGGAATTACTGGATGAATTGCATGGATCAGTTTACTTCACCAAGTTGGATCTTCGTTCAGGATATCATCAAATTAGAATGAAGACTGAAGACATTCCAAAAACAACATTTAGAACTCATGAGGGTCATTATGAATTTTTGGTCATGCCTTTTGGCCTTACCAATGCACCTTCAACATTTCAAGGTTTGATGAATGCCATTTTCAAACCATTCCTTAGAAAATTTGTCTTAGTATCTTTTGATGATATACTAATCTACAACAAGTCTTGGAAGGATCATGTTGAACATGTTGACAGGGTGCTACAACTATTGGAGGAGAAACAATTATATGCAAAAAGATCCAAATGTTTCTTTGGAGTACAAGAGGTGGAATATCTGGGTCATATTGTATCTCATGAAGGAGTTAAGGTAGACGCTAGCAAAATTAAAGCCATTAAGGAATGGAAAATCCCCACATCCATAAAGCATATACGAGGATTTCTCAGGTTGACAGGGTATTATCGCAAGTTTGTTAAGAATTATGGGAGAATAGTAGAACCTCTAACAACATTATTGAAGAAAGATGCATTTTCATGGACTCTAGAAGCAACAAAGGCCTTCGAACATCTTAAAGAGGCAATGTGCCAAGCACCAGTCTTAGCTACACCGGACTTCACAAAAACCTTTATTGTGGAATGTGATGCCTCAGGAAATGGAATTGGTGCTGTTTTAATGCAAGATGAAAGACCCATTGCTTTTGAAAGTCATCCAATCAAGGGAAAGTTTTTACATAAAGCTATTTATGAGAAGGAAATGTTGACAATACTCCATGCACTTAAGAAATGGCGACCCTACTTAATGGGAAGGCACTTCAAGGTAAAAACAGATCATGATAGCCTTAAATACTTTTTAGAACAAAGATTATCCTATGAAGAGCAACAAAAGTGGGTCACAAAGATGTTGGGTTATGACTTTGAAATCATCTACAAAAAAGGGAAGCAAAATGTGGTGGCAGATGCACTCTCAAGAAACGATGAGGATGTGGAAGAATTGTTGTGCGCCATTTCTATTATCAAACCAGATTGGATAAACGAAGCAAGGGAGGAATGGAAGAGTGACGAAGAAGTTTGGGAACTTATTCGAAAGTCACAACAATATTCCAGTACGTTTGATACAATTGGCTGGAAAAATGATTCTTTATGGTACAAAGATTGCTTATACCTCTATAATAATTCCCAACTAAAACAAAAGATTCTTATGGAATTCCACACTTCAACCTTAGGAGGGCACTTAGGATTTTTAAAAACTTACCACAGGGTTAAGAAGGAATTTTTTGGGGATGACCTTAAATCGGATATTCAAAAATTTGTGGCGGAATGTTTGGTTTGCCAACAAAATAAAGTTGAAACAATTAAGACATCGGGTCTATTAAAACCTTTATCCATTCCAAGCCAACGTTGGGAGGAGGTTTCAATGGATTTTGTTAGAGTCGGTCTTTTCATCCCTACGTCAGCGATCAAAATATATTTTGTTGCATTTCATTTTTAGGTGTCTCATTCAGTCGAGTCATTTGCATTCCATTAGGAGCATCGATTTTCTGACAGAACGGTCTTGTCACTCATCTCCCTCATGTCATGTATCTGTTGGTCCGTGTCTATACATCAAAATAAATTTTAAAGTCATTCACAGTCCTATTTGGTCTCTTGGTTAGCAAAAGGGTCATTTTAGTCATTAGGTCTAGGGTTTCGTCTTCAAAAAGTATAATAATGTCCACAGGCACATGAGGGAGGTTCAAAATCAGTTTTCATTGCAAAATTTCATCGTCAATATGTTTGATCATGATTCTTCTTCAAAATTCTGCTTTGAAGAAGAAATCATCAAATTTATGGTTTGTAATAAATATGTAATTTTTAAAGTTTTTCAGTCATGATGTACTTCAGGCGCAACCCTGGTCATCCTTTGCCGAAATTACATGCCAATCATCCCTGCAAAAATAGATAGAGTTTCATCATTCCGCCAAAAATCAAAGTGGAAGCAAAAACAGAGTTACGTGAAAGTGCCAAAGTCTGCAACATTACAAAAGTGGGTTTTCCAAATGAAGAATCAAAGTCCATGCCATAGGAGATATTCTTGTGCTTCAATAGTTCATTTACACGCAAGAGAGAAAAGAGAACCAAAGCTAAATGATTTGGGTGAATGAGTGTGAAGTTTCGGCAAAAAACTGCTGTAAGTTGCCGGCGCGGCGCACTGGACAGGAGGCGCGGTGCATTGGTGAGGCGCAGCGCACTGGGCCTCAACACTCAGTGCATTTTTACAATTGCGCGTCGCATTGGTGAGGCGCGACCCATTGGGCATGCCGCACGGCGCATACAGCCAGAGGCCCAAAAATGGACAAAACTCACTCAAATCGCTCAACAACACACAGATTTGCCTTGTTTCAAGTAGGTAGAGTCTCCAATACTGCTGCGCATTCAAATGTGATGATTGTGCGATGGTGTTTATTGCATGATGAATGTGTAAAGGAGAACAAACCCTATCTCTTCAAAATGTTCAAAGAAAATTTGCTGCCTAGGGTTTTGATTCACTGTTTTTCTACCAAGTTTATTCCCTTACCCCGTTTTTCCATTGATTCCCTTATTCCCTAAGTTCCCCTACCCCCTAAATTCACTAATCCCCTATCCCAAGTTCTCATTTTTCCCAAATCCTAACCATAAATCCCCAAACCCTAATTGTTGTCCCAAGAGCTTCATATCACCATTCAGTTGAGTGTACCATCATTCAAAGGATTATCATCATCATGTCAGGTTCCAATGGGTCATTTTACACCTTGTTCATGCTTCAGTTGCACCTAAGCAAGGTTCATTTCCCTCTCCTAGGGTTTTGAAGCTAATTTCTCTTGGATGGTCAAATCATCAGCAAAATTTGTATCGTTATGTTCATACACCTTCCCCTATCCTTAATGTACCTTATTAAACACTTCCCATCACTGAGATCCCCCGAATTCCTCATTTTTGCACAAACCCTAGTTTCTTGCTACAACTTGACAATTTTCTAGGCTGGGCCTGTGTCTTGCCCTTTTGGACCCCTTCCCCTCACTTAATCTCTAAAATTCCACTTTCCCCTACTTCCTAACATTCCTCTCTACTTCCCAAAATGTTCTAAAGAATTTAGAAGCCCCTTATCCCCTTCATTTTGCTTCATTTTGACAAATCCCCTGTTCCACACGTCGGGGTAGGTTTCGCTCAAATGATGTTTCTAAGAAACAAAAGATTATTTTGGGAAAATTGAGAGAGGATTTTGTCCAAAATAGGCCAACGAAGACAAACCTTCTTCACTTTTTACACAGGTGTCATGGTTTTAGAGAAATGTCAAAAATACAGTTGCCTAGGGAGAATTGATGCACCTCTGAAGTGACCTTGGGAAAATCAAGTTTTCTCCTCGCTTGGTTGGCCAAATGACTTGTTTGATGAGTCAAATGATAACTAGACACAAATATATTTCCAATGAGCTATCATGAGATGAATTTTGAGTTTAGGAACACCTTCGAAAGATGACTGCAACAGCGCCCTTCCTTGAGGCAGCCTCATTTGGCACATTTTGACCCGTCTTGGGAGATTTCATCTTTGACAGGGAAAATGAACTCCAAATTGACAAAATTCTAGTTGGGTTGGAAAGTAGACTCAAATAACTTTCCAACAAGCTATCCCACGCCCACTTTGGACACCAGGAAGGCCCTCAAAGCTGGTCTAAAAAAAGGCAATACACATAGAAATTTTTAACACAGGGTTTTCTGCTCTATGCATCGTGCCACGTGGCGCTCGCTTTTGCTAGGAGCCTCTAAATCCAAAAACCTTTGCATTTCTGGATTTTTCATGAGAATTTATGCTTGCCTACCTATGGCCAAGAAATTTGGACAGGTTTTGAGCCCTCAAAAGGTCAAAAAACACTCAAAAAATGACCTCACTGCCCCTATTTTGACACACAGGAAGCAACCTTGGGAGAATGGACTTTTGGAGGGAAAATGGAGGCCAAATTGAAAAATTCCACTTGGGTTTGAAATCATACAGGTGTAAATTTCCAACAAGCACACTTGGAGCTCATTTAGACATCGAGAAGGCCTCCAAAAGTGGGTCCAAACAGGCGCTATGCATAGAGAATCAGGTGCGGCGCATACATGAAAAATTGCCAGTTTGACCTAGTTCTTCTCAGAATTTCGGCCAGTTTTGACTAGTTTCACTTTTTGATGTTACTCTTGATCTAACTTGATGTAGTTTCATGACCATGATGTAATTTTGACACATGTTTACTTGTTTTAGTAGATTCATTCACTAAAAAGTGAAAACATGGTGAATGAATTAGTTTCCTTTCATATAGAGGCAAGTTGTTTTATTGAGTAATTTTCACTTCCTTGTTTATATATGGTTGAAACAGCTCCTAGAATGATGAGCTCGACCCCTAGAGGCATGGGAAGGAGTTAGGCTTGTCTATATCATGTAATTTCTCAGTCATTTTCAGGGTTGGACACTTGGGATTGCTTGGCACATCATTGTACATTTTATCTCTGCATTTTTGGCAAAGGAAAGACCAGGGTTTTGTAGCACTTGTTGGGATCCATGTGGCTCTGTGTTTTGATGGTGTTTTTCTCTATGTAATTGTAAGTTTACTGATGTTTATGTGTATCATTTTCCCTTCTCTTTTCCTCTGAAATTAAACAAATGAGTGATTAAGGTAGAATTCATTGGACTACTGTGCTCTGCCTTGAAATTTTGTTTAATTTTACATGTTTTCATCTGTTTGAGGAGGACTCTTGAGACCCTCTTTCCCTCCTTAGCTCCTCACCAGTCTGATCCATCCATTAATTAAATCTAAAGCATCAAAGTTGCTGCCTACCTTGCCCCAACCAGAACTCTGCAAAAATTTGGCCTCATCCCCAGACCCAAATTTGCCTTTCCCTTTTTCCAACAAAAAACCCCCAAAAAATCAAATCAAATCCTTGCACTTCATACCTAGCCTAAGATCAGAAATTAAATCAGTAATCTCAAGCCCCATCGACTATCTTTTGCTGAGATTGACCTGGAGAGAGCCTCTCCTGTCCTCGTAGGGCTAGCTACGAGGCTGAGCGTGGTTTGATGTGGACCTAGAAGCTTACCTTTTCAGCCTGAGGTAAATCTAGGCTCTAACAGATTTTATCACAGGTTTACCCAAGTCTGAGGGAAAGAATGTCATCATGGTGGTAGTTGACAGACTTACTAAGTATGCACACTTTTTTTCATTATCACATCCATTTAAAGCCAATACAGTATCTACTGCATTTATGGAAACAATTCAAAAGCCACATGGAAACCCAAAGATTATTGTAAGTGACAGAGATCCCATTTTCACTAGAAATTTTTGGACATAATTATTTTCTTGTCTTGGTACTCAGTTAGCTCATAGCTCATCTTATCATCCTCAATCTAATTGGAAAACTAATATAGTAAACAAATGTTTGGAAGGATATCTGCATTGCTTTGTATCTGATAAACAGACACAATGGGTTAAATGGTTGCCTCTGGCAGAATGGTGGTATAACACTTCCTTCCATACAGGAACAAAAATGACCCCATTTATGGCACTTTATGGATATCAACCACCATCCATCACATCATATTTAAGAGAAAATTCTAAGGTTCAAGCAGTGGAACATCACATCGAACATCAACAACAAGTCCTACAACTCTTAAAGGACAACCTCGTGTTGGCACATAATAGAATGAAACATCAAGCAGATCAACATCGCAGCGAAAGAAGTTTTGATGTAGGTGATTGGGTATTCCTATGGCTACAACCGTATAAGCAAATGTCGATCAAGTAAGGTAAGAAGGATAATAAATTATCACCAAAGTATTATGGTCCGTATAAGGTGTTGCAAAAGATTGGTACTATGGCATACAAATTAGAGCTTCCTGCAGCTTCTTGATTGCACCCAGTTTTCCATGTTTCATGTTTAAAGAAGGTTATAGGCGACAAGCTCCAAGTTCAAACAATATTGCCAAAACTTGATGAGGAAGGAAAAATTATATTGGAACCGGAAGAAGTGACAGAAACAAGAACTCGACAGCTACGAAATTGATCAATTTCGGAGTATCTTATCAAGTGGAAGAACTTATCCGCTGAAGCTTCCACATGGGAGGATGATAATTTTATATAGAAGCATCTAGAACTACTCAAGCATTGAGGACAACACTTTTTTGAAGGAGAGGGGCATGTTGGGTCCCTATAATGGTAGTGATTACCCCATTAATATTGTAGTTGTATCCATTATTAATATTGTTGTGCCTCTATTATCCCCATATTGTTATTACTGTGCCCCATAGAATCCCTCTATTGTTATTTTTGTGGCTTTATATTATTATTGTTAGGTTGGCTGGGTTATATTGTGACTCCTTAGACTCCTATATATAGAAAGGAGGTTTTGTCATTTGAATCATCCAAGAATTGTTCATTTATGTAATGTAAAGGAGGTTGCCCCCTCGAAGAGGCTGAATTCTAAGGCGTTGATCTATCTCGTCTATCTTTTCTTGAGCTGGTTTCATAACAATATTTGTTATGCATTTTGAAGGAATAAACATGTCACTTAGTAGAGGTGGTTATGCCAAAATAGTCGTAAACCATTGCACTTTGATGACATTGTCAATGATGAGACCTCTTCAAGTTTAGAAATTCGATAATCTAGAGTTTCATTCTTTAAAGATCAAAGATGCGAAGGAGACTCTCCAATCCTTTCCAAAGTTACCTACAGTGATCACAATGGCTTCTTCAAGGGCATCATTAGATCACCTTACATGGTCATACGATAGAATTTTCCCTAACCAAGGTTGAAAAAGGCATCTAAAGGATGATTATGTGTTTTCTGTGTGAAATATCATGCCAACCACTCAATTTATTGAGCTATAGGATATGGAGATGAGTGCACCAATAGGGATGAGCCAAATGCTACCCACAGAGGTAACTTTAGGCCCGACGAATGTTGCATATGATCGAAAGGATAGACCCCTATCCTAACAAGATTTTTTATTCGGTTTGAAGGAATAAACATGTCCCTTAGTATAGGTGATTATGCCAGAATAGTCATAAAACATTTCAGTTTGATGATATTGTGAATGACGAGACCTTTGCAAGTTTAGAAATTTGATAATCCAGAGTTTCATTCTTCAAAGATCAAAGTTGTGATGGAAACTCTCCAATCCCTCCCAAATTTACGTACAGTGGTGACAACGGATTATTTAGGGGCATCATTAGATCACCTTACTTAGTCATACGATAACATTTTCCCTAATCAAGGTTGCAAAAGGTATCTGAAGGATGATTATGTGTTTTCTGTGTTAAAGATGATGCCAACTGCTCTATTTATTGAGATGTAGGATATGGATATGAGTGCACCAACAGGGATGAGCCGCATGCTACCCACACAAGTAACTTCAGGTTCGAGGAATGTTGCATATGATCGGAGGGACTGACCCATATCCTAACAATATTTGTTACTCGTTTTGAATGAATAAACATGTCGCTTAGTAGAGGTAGTTATGCCAAAATAGTCATAAAACATTGCATTTTGATGATATTGTGAATGATGAGACCTCTGCAAGTTTAGAAATTTGATAATCCAGAATTTCATTCTTCAAAGATCAAAGCTGTGATGGAAACTCTCCAATCCCTCCCAAAGTTACATACAAAGTGCCTCTAGCAACAATTATGTCAATAATATCAATAAAGATTCAGCTGAAATGCGTGATAGTGGTAATAGTGATCAACATGCATAGCCAAGTCTAAAGAAGGAGATTAAATCCATAGTTTTCTCCCAGTGGTTGAGTATGATGGATTTGCTTGAGGTTCCACTAAAAAAATCATGCATATAATATAGAAGGTTGGATGGAACTATGTCTGTAATAGCACATGATAAAGTTGTGAATGATTTCAAGATGCTCCCTGAGGTAACTATTATGATAATGTCCCTAACAGTTGCAAGTATTGGTCTCAACATTGTTGCTACATTTTTTGTTCTTCTACTTGATCTTTGGTGGAATCCAACAACTGAACACCAAGCTATTGATAGAGCACATTGAATTAAACAAATGCATCCTGTAATGGTTTCCCGATTTACAATCAAAGATACTGTGGAAGATCGTATTTAAGTACTCCAGGAACAAAAGCGAGAAATGGTTGCATCAACATTTGGGGAGGATGAAGCTGGTGGTCGTCAAACACACCTTACACAGGAGGACTTGAGATATATATTTATGGTTTGAGGAAATTGGTCTTAGTGATTGACGAGTTACAGAAAAAGAAGCAAAGTTATTGTATTGGTTGAGATAATTTTTGGGATTTCATGGGAGCAAGTTTTACTGAAAGTGGATTTTTGAGCTCTGGGAAAAGTTCCATTACGTTGCTCCTCTAGAGGTGCTTAGTACAAGACTTATTCTTATGATAACAATTTTTTCCTCGTCCATTAGATGGCTTCCCACAAAAGAACTTGGAAATGTTATCATGGACTATCAAAATATCTTACAATGGCCTTCAACTATCAGAATTGTTGTTTCTGTAGAAGCTCGGTGGGCCTTGCATTTTGTGAGAAAGAGTGTGTAGGTCACGTAGTATTTTATTTTTTCACTCCTTAATTTTTATTTATGAATCATGCATCATTTAAAGTAAATTCTGCTTATTTTCATAATTTAAGGTTGTGGAGTACTAAAGAAGGTATGTTTTTGGTGATTATTTCAGCATCTTTTCATTAAAACTTACAAACCTTTTGCATCATGAACTAGGTAGATGATAAGGAATTGTAACAAAATCTGTAAGATTAATGTGCAAAATGAAAACACTGACAATTGTCATTTTCCTATGCAGGAAGAAGGAAAAATGAAAGATTGTCGTTCTAAAGCAAAAGATAAGGCCAGGCTAACCGATGTCCCTTTGACAGGAAACCACATGCAAATAGGGAAAAGCAAATCAAAGTGTATCAGCCAAGGAAAGGAAATGGAGATATCCGCTCGGCGCAAGAAAGTAAAGAGATAACTGAGAGCCAAAGGTTCAACAAATCCCTCAGGATCCTTTGATCCGAGGGATCACTGCTTTAACTATTTTTGCACCTAGACATCTTCGCCTTCACCATTATAAAGAGGGGCAGCACTGTTAGCCCAGGGGGAGTCAGTTATGTTTTTATGTAATTTCTCTTAAAGTTAAGACTTTGATCATCGAATCTCATTGAGAAGTGATCCACTGTAATTCTGTTCAATGCATTAATACAAACATGTTTGCTATTTCATCTCTGATCCTGGAATAACTTCAAGCAATGCCGCCCTCGAGACTAAGGGCCTGGCCCCAGTGGAACACTTGATCTTGTACTATTACTTTTGGTTTATGCATGGTTTTGCTTATCAGCTCTATTCGGTAATCTGATATGTTCTATTATTTTACATCACAATTCTGTTACTTTACATCACAGCTCTGTTACGTCTGATTTATTGAGTAATATCATTTCTGAGACAGAACGATTATATTAACTTTGCAACGTATTACTGTTCCTTTAAGTGCTGCTATAATATTGTTGGTCTTTACAGAATACTGTTGCTGTTCCATTACAGAGTATCTATGTTGTGCACTTATCCTTTGGTATTGTTGAATTCATATTTCCTTGCGATTGTTGAATCTATTAACATTGTCGTTCTACAAAATACAGTCGTATTCTTTATAACTAAGAGTGATAACCGGATTACCAAGATCAAATTACTATTAAGGTGTGCTGTGTGTTGAGTTTTTGTGTATGTATGTTTGGCTTTCAAGTGTTGTTCTATAGTCCATTATTAATCAGTTCTGTTCTATTTCCGTGCGCTGTTCGATTCATCCTTAAAAGTAGGATTGCCATTTGACTTCCATAGGACATGGTTGTTGCATATATTCTTGTAGATTAAGGTGTTGCTTTTCATCAGATCTAGTTGCTGTTACATTTTCTAGTTGTTGTTCCATCTTTGTTGTTCCATTTCCTGTTATTCGCGTTATTGATTGTTTTGGTGTACAGAACGATCTGAGACTGTAGTGGGCATTGGAATTTGCTATTTAGTCCCCAGATCAATGCTCTGTTCCTTGATTACTTTTGGTTACATCAGTTTCTAAAGGGACGAGTTATTGTTACTGAACCCTTGACTGATAAAATGCTCAGTTTTCTGAATGTGTGATTTAGTCTTTAACAATAGTTTGCTATAAGTAGATTTTCTTTCAAGCATCTATTTACTCTTGTATTTTCTTGAGCACTATACTACTAGCATTACTTTGGCAAATGATAGCCTCAAACTCAGACACTTTGAAATAACAAACGTTCTTAGATTGACAAATTAATGTGAGGTAATTAGAGGTGAAAGAGACCCTTTTTACGACTCGACATTTTGGCGCCGTTGCCGGGGAAAGAGTGTAGCCATTTGTCTCTTTTCAGAGTAGTGTAAGACCCTGCTAGGGAAGAATTGGGATTTAAAAATGGAAGGTAAGAACCTACGTACGGAGCATGTAACAACCCTGCTCCCCTGCCTACTTTCCTGTAAAGTTTTCATTGTTTTGTTTGGGTAGAATCTAGTAGTTGATTTTTCTGTGCATGACTAAGCAGAAAAGGCCAGAAAAGAACTCCAAACCTCTACCCAAGCCCGAAAAAGCTAAGGGGCTGGTGACCCTTGGCCGATCAACCTTCATAGATGAAATTATTAAGAAAGCAGAATCTCAGCCTTCAGTAGGACCTAGAAAAGTTATTTCCAGACAGCCTACTAATTCCCTTCAGGCCACAGGATCACCATCTGTAGCCTTTACTAAGGTGCATAGTCAAATTGAAGAGCAGGATTTTCAAGAAATTGAAAATTCTACTCCAGAACTATTGCAAGAAGGGAATTTCAGTAATATTTATGAAAGAAGAGGAGAGACAGGGGAAACTGAGGAACTGAGGTCTCCTCTTGGGACAACTCAACCATTGAGCAGCTCAGTTAAGGGAAGTGCTGCAAAAATAATTTTTGAAGAAACTCAATCTCCTCATACATTAGGCACTCTCATTATCCCAGATAAGGGAAGCACTATTAAAACTATTCCTATTAAAGCCATCCCCTCTCAACCTAGGAATACCCTCCTAGATATCCCAGAAGGTTATTGGCATATATTTGACCAAATGGCTAAAAACTAGCCAAACACCCAAACCTCTACATTGCAATACCCCATCGTGGATACCGCAACAAATGCGCCTATGAAAGCAATTCCTCTTCAACATATCCCTACATGCCACGGTCTTACATCAGAGGATCTGGATGCATTCCTATTTGAGTTCGATGTGCTGTGCAGGGGTTATGATTACACCACTGACCCCCAGAAACTGAAATTACTCCCCTCTACATTAAAAGGGGCTGCTTTGAGATGGTTCATGGGATTAGGTGGTGATGTTATAAATAACTGGGATCAAGTGAAAGAATCTTTTCTAAAAAAATATCAGGACTATTGCAGGTCTAGGGAACTAAAAGACGAAATATTCCAGATGGTAGCTAGATCAAATGAAACATTAGAGGAGTATTTGTGTTGTGGGGAAAAGTATCCGATGCGGATGACCCTATCCCTACTCTAAAGGTGACAGTCTTTAGCAACAACTGAAAGTAAAGTTTTGATGATTTCCTTTATGAAAGTACAGAGAGAATGAAGAAAGATTAACCAACCTGGTGTCTTTCGCTTAGTCGATCTTTGTCCTCTCTCTTTGTCTCTTGTTCCCAGCTCTTTGCCCTCTTTGTCGGTCCAGCTACACACAGATCCTGCACAAAACAAGAGAGCAAACTACAAGATACATGTACTCATAACTGAAGCATGGATTAGGATGAATCAAATATACATGTAAATACAATACATCAATGCAATACAAGTATATAGGAGAACATGCAAAACTTTATTGATAGAAGTAACAGGGTTCTGAGAAGGTTACAACCAATGATGGCTCCAATCCAGCAGCACCTCCCCAGCAGCAAGAACTCTCCTCTTCACCTCTAGTAAAACAATCACCCAATAGCTCTAACTGTAAACCAACAGCACCTCCTTGCTTTACACAAAATTCCAGCCTCCTTAGACCTCATAGAAGAGCTCTATATATAGGAGAGAAGAAGAGAGGATGAGTCAGCTTGAGGCTGGCATAGAGCTGACTAGTGTCCTCTCCCTCTTCAGTTAATCTTCAGTTCTTGAGTCCACTTGGAGATCCTTGCTTACACATGGTGATCAAGTACCTCTTACTCATCACAGGGCGAATCTCATGAACCAAGTGTCAGTTTGGAAGCTTCCTGGGCAGTTGACACCTTGCAGGATGACTGTGCCACTTGGCCAATCTCGCCCAGCGCAGGTAGCCTTCATTAACTTTGACTTCCAGCGCAGGTACAAGGAGGGACAGTTGCATTCCAGCGCAGAAGCTCAGTGGAGCAGCTGACATGATCCAAAATAAGCTTGTTTTGAAGTGTTTTCAGGTGGAGAACTGATTGGAAGTGCTGTTGTTTGATGACCTTGTTCTTTTAGGGGTAAGAACAACATGTTTAGGGACTGAGGATCCCTGTAATTATTGACATTTCATGCTCCATGTCGCGAGGCACAAAAATGCCTATAACAATGTGGAATGCTTTCAGTATAATCTTCAAAGATCTCCTTATGCATCACTACCTTTACTCGATAATGTGTTAAAAACAACATTAATTAGGGGAATGAAAGAACAATGGATTGAAACATTAAACATTATGGGAAAATGAGATATTTATCAGAAAAATTTTGATGACATTATTGATTTATGTATCAGGAGCTCGAGAGGCAGCACAAGACTAAAACCGACAGAACATGATCGGTTTGTAAGAGATAATAGAATTTCAACATAAGGAGTGACGCGTGCAGCAATTGGAAATATTTTGGAAAATTTTAAAACTGATATATTGGGGACGTTAACTACACAACTTGATGTTATGCAGGACAAACAAAATCAAATGGAGGCAGAACAGAATTTGGCAATCTTCTGTCCCCGATGCAGAAAGAAACATAGCCATAAGGAGTGTCCACTAGATGCAGTCCAAACATGCGCCATCTGCACAAGAGACCACCTTACAGAAAGTTGTCCCTCATTTCCTGGCCTAAAAGCAATATACAAGGAGGCAAAAGAGGAGCCAGAGTTGGTGTATCTGCTCAATCAGCACCGTCAGTGGCTGCCGCGACAGTCTGGTATGTTTTCGGACCCAACTTCTTCTTTTCAGCCTCCATAGTATAATGCTCAACAATATAATATGTGGCAAAATCAACCTCAACCCCCCTTCCCGAATTGGTCACCACAATCATTTCCTTCATCAACCCCATGGCCGAATCAAGCAAGCCAATCCAATTGGCCGAATTTTCCCTATGCCCCACCATATTGGCAAAGTAACATATATCCATCACAATGGACCCCTTCTACTTGACAAAATCAAGCTTGGCAGACAAACTGGGAAAGACCGATGCATCAGCTAGTAGGAACCATACCACTCCCTCAACCTAAACTGCCAACCTTACAACAAAATCCCCAGTGTAATCTGAGACCGCAACTCCCAGCCCAACCCAACCCCAATCCAAATAACAGACCGGTCCAATCTGTCCAAATAGTAGAAACACCACAAATAGGAGCCGATCTGAGGGAGTGTAATGATCTTCAGCTAAGATCTGGGCGTATTATTGAAACCGAGGGAGACAAGACAGTTCATGTTGAAAATTCGTTACCTAGAGAACAATCGTCACAAGACGAGGATGTGAATACACAATAAATTCATAATCAAGCAACCACATCCTCTCCCCCGTTCCCAGAACGACTAATCATACCTCGACCTACACAATATCCTGATTTTGACATTCTGGGATAATTAAAAAGCTTTTACATAAAAATTCCATTCCTCCAAGCCATTCAAGACATCCCGATATATGCAAAGACTATCAAAGAATTATGTGTAAAGAAACCAAGGAGGAATATAACAAATAATCCAAGAGTCCAAGTAGTTGGTACTCTATCTGACTTATTATCAGGAAAAGAAACACCCATTAAATAAGAAGACCCAGGAAATCCAGTAGTAATCATACAAATTGATGGTCAAACCTTCTCTAATGCCTTAGTTGATCTAGGAGCTGCAATCAATATCTTAACAACTACTACTTGCCAAAAGCTAGGCATTACATCTGTAGAACCTACCTCTACTTTACTAGAACTGGCTGACCGATCTGTGGTTAGGCCAGAAGGCACACTACATGATGTCATGGTATCTGTTGACTCCTGGGAATATCCGACCGATTTTCTGATAATAAATCCCAAAAACCGACTTGATCGACATCCATTGATTTTAGGTAGACCTTCGCTGGCAACTGCCGATGCTTATATTGGCTGCCGACAAGGAAATATGACCATAACCAGAGGAGAAAATATCAAGAATTTAGCTTTATATCCTCCAGTGCAGCCAAGTGTCACAATAATGAAAACTAATAAGCACCTTGTATCATACCTTACTGATAACATTAGATCTCCATTAACTATACAAGAGGCACTTGATTTCAAAGATCAAACAGAAGATGATGCCATTAATAATTTTATTAGTAAAACTGAACTCAGATCCCGCACACAATGTCACATGATAGAGGCAGCATTTGATAACGAATTAGAAGAAGATCCTCTTAAAGAAAAACATGACCAAACAATACCTATTACCTCTGTTGCAAATAGCAAAATTGTGGAAATTGAACCAGGAAAGACCTTAAACATTAATGCTAACCTCACCTCCGAACAAGAAAGGAAGCTCATCCAATTATTGAGGAGATATAAATAAGCATTTGCATGGGACTACCCTGATATGAAAGGAATTGATCCCCAATTATGTACACACCACATTTACAAAGAAAAAGATGTGAGACCTATTCGCCAGCCTCAAAGGAGACTTAATCCTCATCTAAAAGATGTGGTAAAAGCTGAACTTCAAAAGCTTTTAGATCTCAATTTCATTTATCCTATCTCTGATAGTAAATGGGTCTCTCCACTTGTGGTGGTACCAAAAAAGAATGGGAAATTAAGAATTTGTGTGGACTACAGAGAGCTAAATAAAGCAACACAAAAAGACCACTTCCCTCTCCCATTCATCGATCAAGTATTAGACACTTTGGCAGGAAAGAAATTCTTTTCCTTCCTAGATGGCTTCAGCGAATATAATCAAATCCAGATTGCCCCTAAAGACCAAGACAAAACCACTTTTACTTGTCCTTGGGGAAAATTTGCCTACAGAGTTCTACCTTTTGGTTTATGCAATGCTCCTGCCACATTCCAAAGGGTTATCCTCAACATTTTTGCAGACTTAATAAATGAAGGACTTGAAGTATATATGGATGACTTTACACCGTACGGAGATGATTTTGATTCAGCATTGGACACACTGGAAAAAGTCCTACAACGCTGCATTGCTACCAGGCTTTGTTTAAGCCATGAAAAATGCTATATGATGATGAATGAAGGACTTATTCTAGGACACTATATCTCAGTAGCTGGCATTCAGGTAGACCCAGCCAAAATCCAAATAATTTTGCTAATTCCCACTCCTACTACTCAAACGGAGGTACGCAATTTTCTTGGATTTTCTGGTATTATAGGAGGTTTATAGAACACTTTTCACATATTTCTGCACCTCTATATGCACTAACAGGTAATGTTGATTTTCTTTGGACAGAAAAATGTGAACGTGCTTTCCAGGATCTGAAGAAATGTGTGTCCATAGCACCAATCCTTCGAGGACCAAATTGGGATTTTCCATTCCAAATATCATCAGATGCCTCAGATACATCCATTGGAGTAGTCCTTTGGCAGGAGGAGGATAAAAAACCATACGCAATTTATTATATTAGCAAAAATTTATCCCCTGCTGAATTGAATTATATTGTTACTGAAAATGAATTTCTAGCTGTAATACATGTTGTCAATAAGTTTAGGCATTACATTACTAGATATCCTGTTATTTTGTATACAGATCATTCTGCCATAAAATATTTAGAAAATAAGCCTATGACAAATGGCAGAATAACTAGATGGCTGATTCTATTGCAGGAATTCGATACTACAATCAAGGATCGTCTGGGAAAAGAAAATCTTGTAGTTGATTTTCTCTTGCGAATGCCAAAGCCAATCGACGCAGCAGCAGTTGAAGATCAATTTCCAGATGAGCATTTGTTTGCTGTTGCTATTAAAACGCCATAGTATGCTGATGTTCCCAATTACCTAGCAGTAGGTAAATTACCGAAACATCAAACCCCTAATGAGCAGAAACAGATTGTTCAGCGGAGTGCTCGATTTTCTTGGATTGAGGGCTACCTGTTTCATACAGGAGCAGATATGCACATCAGGAGATGTGTCCGAGAAGATGAAATTTTTGATATTCTGAAAGCTTGTCACAACGGACCATGTGGCGGACACTTTGCCGACAAGAGGACTGGACATAAGGTGCTACAAACATGGTATTATTGGCCCACAATTTTCAAAGATGCAAAGAAATTCGTCCAAACCTGTGACAGTTGCCAGAGAGCGGGACACCCTGGTCAGTCTGATGAAATGCCCCTCAACCCACAACTAGTCATTGAACCATTCGAATGATGGGCCCTTGATTTCGTTGGACCAATTAACCCATCATCGAACCAAAAAACATATATTTTGGTGGCAACAGAATATGTCACCAAATGGGTTGAAGCAGAGGCATTGCCAAGAGCTACAGAAGATTTTGTCATACAATTCCTATGCCATATATTTGTGCGTTATGGCCTTCCAAGAGATATAATTACAGATGGTGGACCATAGTTTTCTGGTAACAAAATAGCTGCAACACTAAAAAATTATCATATTCAGCACAAATTCACTACTCCATACCACCCATAGGAAAATGGTCAGGTGGAAAGCAACAATAAAATAATAGAAGCAATCCTAACAAAAACCATTGCGTCACATAGACGTGATTGGGTTTCTAGACTACCAGAAGCCTTGTGGGCTTATAGAACAACATGGAGAAGTACCACCGGCTACTCACCTTATCAATTAGTGTTTGGAAAACAACCCATCTTCCCCATAGAATTCGAAATCCAAACATAATGAATAGCATAGGAAGTGGGCTTAGATTTAAACGAGGCACAGATTAATCGATTACAGCAGATCAATGAGCTGGATGAAATTAGGTTCTCTGCACTTCAAAATATTGCACTAATTCAACAGCAGTGAGCTAAATGGCATGATGCTCTCATTAAAAATAAAGTCTTCCATGAAGGAGACTGGGCACTTTTGTACGATTCCAGGTTTCAACACTTTCCCGGGAAACTTCAAACTTGCTGGCTCGGGCCGTACGAAATCCAGAAGGTACATGATAATGTTACTCTTACTCTAATCACTATTGACGGTTCTGGATATGCCTTTAAGGCAAACGGTCACCGAGTTCGACTTTATTGCAAACCACTTACTCGGGAATTCTTCTGCCAGTAGCTACGCGAAGACTCTGATATGCAAATTTTGGGGGAGGGAGAGAAATCTTCCTCACCTGTGATTCATTAAGTGATTTGTCTCTTTTTACACTTTGTACGTAATCTCTTTTTTTTGTTAAATCATTTTTGTACATATTTTTTTTCTTTCTTTAGTACTTTGCTATTACTTTTCGAAGCAACAACAGTTTTGTTAATTTTTCCTAAAAAGACAACATTTTTGTTCTATTGTTCCTTTTCTAAAGGGACAACACCTTTTGAATTAATCGTCCATTTTGCTGTTCTTTTTATCCTGCATTTTTCCTTTTTTTACTGTTCCTTTTTCAAAGGAATGGCATTTTGGTTGTTTTCTGTTCCTTTTTCAAAGGAACGGCATTTCTTTGATTTTCTGCTGTTCCTTTTCCAAAGGAACGACATTTTCAATGTTTGGCTGTTCCTTTTCCAAAGGAACGACACTGGTGTTTTTTGTTGTTCCTCTTCCAAAGGAAGAACATTTTTTATTTTTGTTGTTCCTTTTTCAAAGGAACGACACTGGTGTGTTTGCTGTTCCTTTTCCAAAGGAACAACATTTTTGGCTTTTGTTGTTCCTCTTACAAAGCGAACAACACTTTCGGGTTTTTGCTGTTCCTTTTCCAAAAGGAACGACATTTGTGTTTTCTGTTGTTTCTTTTTCAAAGGAACAACATTTTCTATTTTTGTTGTTCCTTTTCCAAAAGGAATGGCATTTGTGATTTTTGTTGTTCCTTTTCCAAAAGGAATGACATTTTTGTTTTCTGCTATTCCTTTTTCAAAGGAACAACATTTTTTATTTTTGTTGTTCCTTTTCCAAAAGGAACGACATTTGTGTTTTCTGCTGTTCCTTTTTCAAAGGAACAATTTTTTTTATTTTTGTTGTTCATTTTTCAAAGGAACAACACTTCCGGTGCTTGTTGTTCCTTTTCCAAAGGAACGACACTTGCATTTTTTTGCTCTTCCTTTTCGTAATAACAACATCCTCGTATTCCCTTTTGCTTTCCTTGTTGTTCTAATTTAAGGATGCCTACCATTTCTGCTATTTCAATTCGTTTGGAACACAGCTATGCACTTATGCAATGGATACAAAATCATAACATACTGAAATTAGTAAATTATAAAATCACTATTTTTATAGGAAATTGATCTGAAATGGTAAGAGGATAGAGGGAAGGACACACTTATCCATTATCTTTGCTGTCATTATTCTGATTTGATTGGTTATCTTTATCATGTTGGTTCCTTTTAAATTTTCACAAATTTCTTGATTATTATTTAGGAATAAGAACAAAGGGTTTATACGTTCCTATTGAGATGTTAAGACTTCTTCCACCATTCCTACTCTTAAGGAGTGTTGAACCACCCTTTGTATATATATGGGAAAGTACTTTATGAAAAACAAAAATAAAAATGAAGATAAAAATGATGTTTTAATGACTTGTTTATATAAGTTGTCAAATTCAAGATAGGGGGTCTCATCAAGAGCCAGCCTACCATGATCATGAGGAAGAAAGTGAAGTGGCATTCCCACTATGGCCACCACACCAGGGATATGGTCCAAAAGGTACATCAAAATAAAGAGCCCTTGGAACAGGAGGTCTCCTCACGAGCCGGCCTGCCCACCTTTCGCTCCTTCCTCGTGAATGGCATTATGGCTAACTGGTCACCAAGCCAGAATAATGGCCTACATTTTGACATCGCACAACGTTTTCTAAGCATACACAAAGGATCATGGTTCCATGGGTGAAATAAAAAACTCTGCCAAGGTTATGGACACCTGTCGGCAGCAGAGCTCTGTTAATGGTATTGAAGTCAAATTACTTACACCAATAGGTAGCTATTAACACCCTTATGTTTCTTATACCTTAGTAATAAATCACATAAGAAGTATGTATATTATTTCCCGAACCATAAAACGCATGTAAATCTATTATCACCAATCATGACAGAAAAAGTTGACAATGACCACATCAGACTGTGTGTGCACGACAGCTGTCCTATCTTCCCAGCCTCACATCATATCACAACAATCTCTTACTTGTTAAGCGATCCCAGTATCCACCTCGATTTTGGTAACCTGCTACTTTTGTAAACATGGCATGTTGCCATACGCTATTCCTTTATGACTCTGATCCACGATAGATTGGCACGCCGCTCCTATATTTGATGGCCGGGGACAACCTATCACATTACGGGGGGGAGGTTACCCTCATCATTCGCTGGATTACGTGTCAGACCACTATTCAGGAAATTGCGTGCTTGGGAATAGCATGGCTCAACGATATACTATTTTTTTTATTTTTGCATGGCTTTTTGTTCCTAAGCCATTTCCGTAGCATGCTCTGCGGCAAATTAGTAACGGTCTTCAAAATTTGAGCAAGTCCTACACTTTGTTAGTTTCTCTGTGTTTTAACAAGTTTGAACAACTTGCTGTTCCATTTCCGTTTCTGATATTTTGCAGGGAAACCAAAGAAATGGGAGGAAGATCAATTCGGAGAGAACCGCAGGTATTGACAGTCTCTGATGCTGCACGGGAAATCCTGGAAATAGCAGGATGGTTAACTTATCTCAATCGTTTACAGGATTCCAATGAGACCATAACAATATAATTCTTGCAGAACTTGCAAGAATATCACTCCACAGTAAGGGGGAGAGACATAGCAGTCACCTATGACATAATTGCAGAGGTCTCGGGACTGCCAGCCGCTGGACCTGTGTAGATGTTAAAGAAGGAGAGACTGCAAAAGATCATAAAGACCTTCCAGGATGAAGGCCAGAACCTACCAATCAGAGGAAAGGGGGTTCCACCAACAGCATTAGGATAGCCGTGGGCGGAATTAGCGAAGACTATTCAGAGCTAAATCACCTACGAAGGCAAGAAAGACGTGGTAAGACCACAACACCTTAAACTTTTAGCCGTATTAAAGCAGAAATGCTCTGTAAACTTACCTGCATTTTTAAATTCATTACTTCCTGATGTTGCACAAAGCATGAAAAAGGCACAACATGTAGAGTCAGTCGTAAGTCACCATGGGCTGATACGTTTAATAGTTAGCCATAGCCTTGCCTAGCAGTAGAGCAGCTGGGAAGAGCTAACTTCCATAATAGACGGGGGATTGACCACGCCATCTCAAAAACGTAAACATGCCACCAGTACACTAGAGAGTCCAGAAAAACGAAGGAAATCGGTCTGATTAGCACGGATTAAAGGAAGGCTAGAAAACTCCCAAGGAGATACCAGCTAACTAGTAGAGATAAATGATTCAGGGGAGGAGCAACCCCCACAATCAGAAGGAGAAGGAAATGAGAAAGGAATGCAAGGAAATGAGGAAGCAAAAATGGAGGAAGAAACCGAGCAACCTGAGCAAGAGGAGGAAACAGAGCAGCAAGAAGACAACCCATTGCAAAATCCATTGAGAGAAGATGAATTGGCCAAAATTTTGGCCAATATGTGTGAGTATGGCCAACCCCTCAGCACACCAGACCTCCATGTTGAGGAAGAGCTAAAAGAATACTCTGCTCAGGATAAAAATGCACCCGAGGAATTACATGACGAGGAGGTAGAAAAGGAAAGTCAGCATGTTCATGATGAAAGTACGACAGGGGAGAGAAGTGATACAGAATAGGAGCAATCAGTTCCTAGCCAGACTACACCGGAAGAAGTTCTGGAAGAAGAGGTGGCGGAAAAAGAAGTCACCCAGGAAATAATAGAACCAGCTAGGGTTCTTTCCTCTGAGCAACTCGAGCATAGTAACGAAGAAGCACCCTAAGAGGAAAACCAGGGAATTGGCCAGGATAGCAGTCTAGGCCCAAGTAAACAGACAGTTGTTCCTTCTAAGGAAGCAGAAGAAATCAAACAATTATGAAAAGAACAACAAAGGTTACTAAATGTGATAGCTCGACTTCGGCAACAGATTAGGATTCTGAGGATGAGAAAGAGAACAAAGAGAACTTCTGGGGAAACACATGCAGCTACTCCGGTGAAATCCCCCAAGAAAAAGGTTTGAAAGACCCTTGTTCAGCTTGCTGTTCAAAATCCTGCTGAGGAACAGTCTGTTGTTCAAATTGTTGTCGAAGAGCAGCCTGCTGTTCAAACCATCGTTGACAAACAATCTGGTGTTCAAGAGCAGGCTGCCATTCAAAAGCAAAAGGAACAACATTCTACTCTTGCTCATATTGAAATACAAACAGATGATATATTGACCGAGGACAAGGAAGTTCAGATAGAGGCACAGCCCTCTAAGAAGATGCAAACTATGAATGCAAGGCAACGCAATAGGAATATTTAGGTGAACCTCCCGCTCACCACTACCATGTGGGATAGTGATCTGAGGACGGTAAACCTACGAGAGGGTTTGATGCAAGCTCAGTAAACAAGAGAAAAACTCGTAGAACAAACGGTTCCTTGAGAAAGGTATGAAGAATTACAGCAACAGCTAAGGAATGTCAATTTATCCAAAAGCCAGGCCTTTGAAGGGTGGCGAGAGGAAGAAGAAAAAGTTGCAAAGGCAACTCGTAGGTTAGATATAGTTATCAGATGGATACCTTACGCTCTTTGTACACTGACGTCCTAGCATGTAGAGCCCCTGCTAAGAATTATGCCTTGTTTTTAATGGAACGTTATTTGCAGAAAATAAAGGCTGTTAAAGCAGGCGCCCCTATACAAATTAATACCATTGATGATTTTATAAACTGCTATAAGCACTACGGGGTAAAGGTTCAAATATTACTGTGTGAATTCTATCTGCATAACCTTGTGTTAGACCAGGAGACCGAGCAGAACCCCGACTCTTTTGTTGGGGATATCCAATTAAAGGCATTTATTTCATTTGGGGATAATCAAATTAAATGTCTTAAAGCCTATAATGCTTTCCAAAGACAAGAAAACAGATTAGACTTGTGGGTAAGAGTTGAGCCTAGGAATCCAGTGCAGTTGTGGAGGGAACATAGGAACCTCATGGGGACTCCAAGCGTAATTGAAGC
Organism: Pinus tabuliformis; assembly: GCA_031772625.1. NCBI lineage: Eukaryota > Viridiplantae > Streptophyta > Pinopsida > Pinales > Pinaceae > Pinus > Pinus tabuliformis. The sequence continues at coordinate 1,044,273,306 of CM062807.1, forward strand.
ATTAGGACCCATTCATACAATGATCAATCGGTAGGGAATAGAACACCTCTTTACTATTAAAGACCTTGCCATTGATGCGGCTAAATTTCGGTATCAGATCTCTAATCCGAATATCCAACTCAGGGAAGCATTTAATTATGAAAATTTTAAGTTAGCCGCCAACCGCTTGCACCTCTATGGTGAAGTCATTTTGAGGGCAGGACCATCCTCGTTAGGATATAGGTTTCGGAGTCCAATTATTTGGCACCCTGCACTTGGATACCAAGCCCTGTACGAGATGCCTGAGGGACAGACAGGCCATTTTTTCGAACACCTAGTTATGCATCATGGCTGTAGACCTCCACATGAGATCCCATCTCCAGCCTACTCTCTCAATGCCTTACATGTCAACTACAATGTTTTCATGAGGGCATGAAAAAGGGTAAGCAGGGGGGTGTGTGGAGTACTAAAGAAGGTATGTTTTTGGTGATTATTTCAGCATCTTTTCATTAAAACTTACAAACCTTTTGCATCATGAACTAGGTAGATGATAAGGAATTGTAACAAAATCTGTAAGATTAATGTGCAAAACAAAAACACTGACAATTGTAATTTTCCTATGTAGGAAGAAGGAAAAACGAAAGACCATCGTTCTAAAGGAAAAGACAAGGCCAGGCTAACTGTTGTCCCTTTGATGGGAAACCACATGCAAATAGGGCAAAGCAAATCAAAGCGTATCAGCCAAGGAAATGAAATGGAGATATCGGCTCAGCGTAAGAAAGTAAAGAGATAACTGAAACCCAACGGTTCGGCGAATCCCTCAGGATCCTTTGATCCTAAGGGATCACTGCTTTAACTATTTTTGCACCTAGACATCTCCACCTTCGCCATTATAAAGAGGGGCAGCACTGTTAGCTCGGGGGGAGTCAGTTATGTTTTTATGTAATTTCTCTTAAAGTTAAGACTTTGATCATCGACTCTCGTTGAGAAGTGATCCACTGTAATTCTGTTTAATGCATTAATACAAACTTGGTTGCTATTTCATCTCTGATCCTGGAATAACTTCAAGCAGTGTCCCCCTGGAGGCTAAGGGCCCAGCCCTGGTGGAACACTTGCTCCTGTACTATTACTTTTGGTTTATGCGTGGTTTTGCTTATCAGCTCTATTCGGTAATCTGATATGTTCTGTTATTTTACATCACAGCTCTGTTACATTTGATTTACTGAGTAATATCATTTCTGAGACAGAACCATTATATTAACTTTGCAACGTATTACTATTCCTTTAAGTGCTGATATAATATTGATGGTCTTTACAGAATACTGTTGTTGTTCCATTACAGAGTATCTATGTTGTGCACTTATCCTTTGGTATTGCTGAATTCATATTTCCTTGTGATTGTTGAATCTATTAACGTTGCCGTTCCATTACAAAATATAGTCCTATTCTTTATAACTAAGAGTGATAACTGGATTACCAAGATCAGATTACTATTAAGGTGTGTCGTGTGTTGAGTTGTTGTGTATGTATGTTTGGCTTTCAAGCGCTGTTCTACAGTCCATTATTACTCAGTGCTGTTCTATTTCCGTGTGTTGTTCGATTCATCCTTAAAAGTAGGACTGCCATTTGATTTCCATAGGACATGGTTGTTGCATTTATTCTTGTAGATTAAGGTGTTGCTTTTCATCAGATTTAGTTGTTGTTATATTTTCTAGTTGTTGTTCCATCTTTGTTGTTCCATTTTCTGTTATTCACGTTATTGATTGTTTTGGTGTACAGAACGATCTGAGACTGTAGTGGGCATTGGAATTTGCTGTCTAGTCCCCAAATCAACGATCTGTTCCTTGATTACTTTTGGTTACATCAATTTCTAAAGGGACGAGTTATTGTTACTGAACCCTTGACTGATAAAATGCTCAGTTTTCTGAATGTGTGATTTAGTCTTTAACAATAGTTTGCTATAAGTAGATTTTCTTTCAAGCATCCGTTTACTCTTGTATTTTCTTGAGCACTATACTACTAGCATTACTCTGGCAAATGATAGCCTCAAACTGAGACACTCTTTGAAATAACAAACGTTCCTGGATTGACAAATTAATGTGAGGTAATTAGAGGTGAAAGAGACCCTTTTTACGACTCGACAAAGGTCTTTCAATGATCGAAAAATAGAGAATCAATAAATAGAACAAGATCTTACTGATGGTGACATCACCTTCGGGCTCTTGAGCATCTTTTCTATTCACTTGCGATCAAGTGAGGTGCCAAGGATTCTCGTAGCTGCCCTAGTGGTCGCAATGTTGGACTTCTAAGCATCTACACCTCTTGTTTTGGTTTTCTTCTCCTTCTCATTTATTATGATAAATGGCCTCCCGAACTCATCAAATGCCAACTCCATCCCTGTGAACAATAACAAAATGTAACATAGACATTAAAGCATAAACATAAAAGCATTAAAGCGTAAACATAAAATGTGGATGCAAAAAAATATTTCATTTTGAACCAACGATCTGAGGTGCATGTACTTCTCTCTATGTGGAAGACTGAAAGGGTGGAAATGCACTAAAGTAAAAAATAGAGCATACCTTTGGCACCATAAATGTAATGAAGATCTGATGGTGGGGTTTGATATTGGGTCTACTGCTAGTAAAACCATAATTCAAAACTCTCTTCAATCGCATTTTGGCTCCTGCTCAATCTCATTTTGGCTCCGCCCTTTGAAAAACCAATAGATGCTAACTTCAACAAATATTGGGGTTGAGAGGGATTTTGTAAATAAAAATCAAGAATTAGTGTTTTCGAAAAGATAAAATTTTCCTACTCAAAAGTAATGAATACACTAATTTATAAGTAATGAATACACTATTTTATTTTATCTTCATTTAAGTATATTTGAGAAAAACTTGTTGTTTTTAAAATAATTTCATGTATATTTAGCTTATTTATCATAATAATAATACTAATTTTAAGATTACCTTTTTTATGTAGTTATTTTGTTGCTAAAATTAATGGAGGTAAACATATTGTACTTTTGAAATTTGAATGTGATACCTGTTTAGAAGGAAACACATGCTTTTAACTTGGGTTTTATTGAAAACATTTAAATGTAGAAAGGAAAAATATGCTCTTGACTTGGTTGTATTGAAAACATTTAAGTGTTATTGCATACTAGGTAGGTGGAAATAAAAGAGATTATATGGTAAGTGGATTTAATAGTTAAAAAGAAGTGTTAGTTTATTAAAAGTCATATGACAACTTTGGAAGGATTAGGGTATGTACCCTTGAAATTAATATACTAAAAATGTTGTGTGAATGAGGTTGTAAGACCCTATTTTTTTATCTTGAGAAAATGGAGTCCTCTCCTAGTCACTCGCATTGATTAGGTTGTCATGAGAAAACTAGGCACTTTGCCTTAAGTTGTGAACATTTCATTTTAAGTAGTCAGATAATGTGGTTTTGGAGAGGAATTAAAAGATGGAACAAGCACACACATTTGGGATGCTAATGTTATGTTTTTCATGAGGTATGAGTGCACGTCTAAAAGGTTTCTAACAAGGGTTGAAGAGGTGGAATAGTTAGAGAGGTTGGGGGCTTCTAGTTTGACTTCGAGCTGTATACAAGCAAGTTAAGCACCATGACAAGTTGTGAAGAAAACTTACGAAATTTGACAAGTTTCATGAAGGAAAATTGGCAACAGTACTAAGTGAACATTCCTTTATCGAAGTTGATACCCTCTCCTTGGCACTACCACTTTGCAAGACAAAGAAAAAATGTGAAATATATGTGCAACCCACTAAATAAGTTGGCAAGGTTGTTGCAACATATATAGGTGGTTTTGTCATGTTGCAATAGGAGGTGTTGGAACTTGGAAGGTGACCATTGGAGTAGATTAGTCATGGAGTGCCAAGGAGGTGCAAGGATTTGATAAGGAGTGAATTACACAAATAGGCCATATTGGGTTAGGATATTAATATTTTGGGACATCCAAAATTGAGGGTGCCTTTTATGAAATTATAGTCTACGCGCTTGATTGTAGGCCACATCTTACGAGTATCTTGGACTTTTAGTGTGTGTTAGTGGTGTTAAGTGCATTAAGTTTGATGATCACTAGCTATGATGTGTTTCATGAATGAAAAAATCACACAAGTTTGAGATGGTTTAACCATTTGGAATTGTAAGTTGTGTTATGCCCTAGTTTTGAGGTGACAATTAGAACCATCTTAGAGTGTGATGAGTTATGCTATGGACTTAGGTCCACTTGCATGGGTTGTGGTGTAAATGTACCCCATGCGTTGAGGAAAATGATTGCAAAACTTACCTATATAAAGTTTTTTCACTATAATATTAATGATTTTATGTTGGGGAATGGATGAGGAAGATAAGAATGAGAGGCATTGAGGTTTGTTGTAAATCAATAAAAAGGAATGGAAAATGTCTCCTATTAGTAGGATTTTTCAAGTTTCCTTTTCAATGGGATTAATTTTTAGTTGGAGCTAAGGAGTTGGCTGCAAAAGCATTGATTGGGTACTCTGGAAATCCAAGTTCTAACATATCCAATCTAGCCCATTAGATAGATTTGTCTTGGGAAAAGGTGGCAAAGGATAAGGTGAAAATGTCCCCTTTTTAATGTGGGTTTTAAACCTTCCATTTGAGAATGCTGAAAACAAGGTTATGATATTGAAAGGAAGTCTTTTATTTTACCAAAACTCAATGCCAATGCTTAATCCATGGTGTGATTCTTTATATCTGGGTTTGGCAAAGAATGTTGAGATCTCTCTTTGGCTCTAGTTATCAGTGTGTCATTTCATTTTTTTATTGAGAAGGTCTTAAGTACCCTTTGCATAGTATCATATCAGAAAACACTTGTATATGAAGTTGTATTCCACATATCCTTAGGAAAATTAGAAGTCTGGTAGGAACACTTGAAAGCAAACTAACATAATCATATCATCCATCTTGTTGGCATCACTTGTTTGGAAACCCTTTTAACCTTTGTTGGTGTGCCTTCAAGTAGTATCCCATCAAACAAGACTTGTAGATAGAGATGTACTATGCATGTCCTTAAGGATAGTGGAAGACCCTGAAGAACAATTGAAACTAGCATAACATAATATATCAACCATCTTGTTATAATAGATATTTGACCAAATATTATTATCAAAAACTCTTTGGTATATCAAAGAGCTAGAAATTGATGCTTCTTTTCCCTTAAGACCCTACAAACCCTATATTCTTCTTGCAAACCTTAGTCTCTATAACAAAAGAAACAAATTTCCTACATAATTTACAATGTCATAAATATGAGAATTCCACCAATTCAATGAAACTCCAAACAAATTTTTAGAAAAGAAATGCCTAACTCGAAAGACTCCATGTGTGGCATTGATCACCATGATGTCACTCTCTGGTAAATATTTTTTGATGGACTCACCAATATAATTTATTTTGATCCCTCTCCACAGATTTCTCTCAGGGCATTGATTATGTTGGGTTATATCTCACACAATCTTTCTAATGGTTGTGTGGTCCCCTGACACACACCTACAACATGTCATCCATAGAGGACACAAAGTAAATGGTTCAGTCCTTCTCATAGTACATTAACACTCTCATCCAGTCACTTAGCACACCATAGACCAACATGCCTTCCCTCACTCTGCAAGTTGGCCTTTATTTTGAGAAGATTAGGAATTGGAGGGTAAGCATGAAGAGGGTGTCATTTTATCAAGATGAGTCTCTCATAAGGATAAGAACTTTAACGAGAAGGAAAATTGCAATATTTACCGCTCACTTCTTACCATTCCCTCACCATATAATAAACCCTAAAAATGTTATTCTAAAAATCTCTTGTTTAGTTTCCTAATGTCATTCAAGTAGAATATCAGAATTACTCATGTCAATAATGGCACGGTCATTTTTTCATTCTCTTAAAGGAACTCTTTCTATGTATGCACCCCATCAAACATAAATCATCGAGCCAAAATGAATGGAAATGAATGAATGATAGGGTGTTCCAGGGAGTGTCAACGAGTGTTAGGTATGGCAAGGAGGGAGTGACAAGGCATGCTAGGGATTGTTAGGGCATGCCTAGAAGAGTCAGTGTGTGCTAACATGTGCTATATAGTGCCAAGGCATGCTAATACATGCCATGTGTTAAGGCATGAAAATATGTGCTAGGTGTTAAGGTATGCAGACGTGTGTCAAGGAGTGTTAAGGCAACAAAAGGGAACACCAAGTTAAAATGAAATGAAAAAATAAGAGGGTTAATAAGTAAATACCTTACCTTTTCAAGAGGGGAATGCTAGGCATACCAACACTAGTGAAAATACATTCCAAGGGCCAAGTGATAGTGTGTCTTAAGTGCCAAATCATCCTTTATTACTTCTCTCTTAAATGTGAATAATTGATCTCAAATAAATTTTATCTTAAAACATGCCAAGAATTGTTAGGTTCCACCAAGTGCCAAGAGCCAATATGTTCCAGGGAGTCATAGAGCATGTGATGGAGTGGATAAGGCATGTGAAGGTGTGAGAAAGTGTATCAGAGACTGTTAGTGCATGCTAGGGAGTGTTAGGAGTGCTATGGCAACACAAAGGAGCATTAGGTCAAAATGCATAGAAATGAATGAATAAGAGTTTGTTCTAGGGAGGGTCAATGAGTTCCAAGTGTGTCAAGGATTGATTGTCCAAAGAGAAGTTCAAAATGGGAATGATAAGAGGCTAGCATGTGGTTTTAACAAGGAGCTAGGAAAAGTTGTTTCAGAAAAAGGGAGACTTTGGGCTAGGCACAACGTTTTTTTGTCAATGACTTGGTTGGGTTTTGAAGTTGTAAAAATTGTAAGGCTATCTATAAGGGCATGATATCTAGGGAGTGTCAATGTGTGCTAGGGAGTGTTAGGGAGTGTCATTGAAACACGAGGGAGAACTAGTTCAAAATGCATGGAAATTAATATATAAGAATGTGTGATAGGGAGTGTCAATGAGTTTTAGGTGTGCTAAGGAGGGAGTGACAAGGTTATATGCTAGGGAGTGCCAAGGCATGCTAGAGTGCTAGGACATGTTAGGGAGTGGTACGGTGTGCTAGGGAGTGTCAAATCATGCCAAGGAATGCAGACGGTGTTAACGTGTGCCACATAGTGTCAGGGGATTGTTAAATGTGCAAGGTGTTATGGCATGTCAAGATGTAGACTATGTTGCTTAGCTATTTTATGGCCATGGTTGGTTGTGAGCCTTGACTTGATAACTTGTAAATTATTAAGTAGGATAAGTTAAAATTGGACATGAGTAGCCTAATATGAGTTATAGTCAATTATTAGGTCAACAAGGCATAGTATAGTTGTAGTAATCATAACTTAGTCAACTGTTGTAGTCGAGAAAGGGCTTGGTTAAGTTCCCAAGTCGCAAAAAAGTAAGGGTAGTTGTGAGGGCGTGATAGCTAACGAGTGCCATGGAATTCCAAGGAATGAAAAGGAATGCTAACATATGCCATACATTATCAATGCATGTTGAGGAGTGTTAGGGAGTTCCAAGGAATCACAAGGGAGAACTAGGTCAAAGTGCATGGAAATGAACGAATAAGAGTGTGTTCCAAGGAGTGTAAATGAATTATAGGTGTCCCATGGATGAAGAGTGCAAGGAGAAGTTCATAATAGGACTTGCAGGAGGCAAGCCTATGGTTGTGATAAGGGGCTAGATAAAGAAGTTTCAAACAAAGGGAGAATTTGGGTTGGGAACAACACTTTTTTCCAATCCCTTGGTTGGGTTCCCAAGCCACAAAGAAAGTAAGGTTATCTATGAGGGCATGAAAACTACGGAGTGCTAATGTGTATCATGGAATGACATGAAGTACTAACACATGATAGAAATCTCGAAGGCATGTTAGGCATGCGAATACATGCCAAGTGCTAAGTCCTAGTAAGATGTTCTAGGTGCCAGGGTGTGGTGTGAATGCATGCTAGGGAGTGTTTGGGCCAAGTGCCAAAGAAACACAAGGGAGTACTAGTTTCAAATTGATGGAAACGAAGTGTCAATGAGTTTCAAGTGTGCTAAGGAGGGAGTGAAAAGATATACGAGATAGTTCCAAGCCATGCTAGAGTGCTAGAATGCTAGGGAGTGGGAGTGTCAATGTGTTACATGTGTCTTAAGGATGAGTAACAAGGCATGCTTGGTAGTGCTAAGAAATTCTAGAGTGTTAGGGAGACATGAAATGAAGATGTGCCAATGTGTGCAAGGAAGTTTTAGCTGGGAGTTCCAAGGAAACACAAGGGAGAACTACATCAAAATGCATGGAAATGAACAAATAAGAGTTTGTGATTGGAAGTGTCAGTGAGTTCTAGGTGTGATAAGGATGGAGTGACAAGGTATGTTAGGAAGTGTTAAGGCATGCTAGAGGCAAGGAAAACATACTAATATGTCCTAAGTGCTAGGTTCTACCAACACATGCCAACGAGTGTTAAGGAGTGTTAGGGAAACACAAGGGAGCACTAGGTCAAAATGCATGGAAATGAATGAATAAGTGTTTTTGACCAAGATTTTCAGCGAGATCTATGTGTGTTAAGGAGAGAGTGACAAGGTATGCTAGGTAGTTCCAAGGAATGCTAGAGTATACAACACTTAGGGTCTTTGATTAGTTGTTCATGACTCTATTTGTGAATACCTCTTTGGCCTACCCACTTTTCTCATATTGCTACTCCAAGATGACAAGTCTAGGGCTCTGGACGTTTCCCTTCTTCTCACTGACTCAATCCTTTGCAATATAGTGAAGTATGGCTAGTTGTCTAGCCCACTTGACTGCTACTTTAGTCCTTCAAAGTCTACACATCCTTAGGCCCAATACACCTACCCTTCTACTAGTCTTGTTGTGCTTTGCAAGTACATGACTTAGCGCTCTTCTTTGAAAGTCACCTAACAACCCTCCAATTGTACTTGTACTATGATCAATTTACCCAACCACAGTCAATTATTTTACTGATCTAAGACCCACAACACTTCCCTCAACTAGGGCTCTTCAAATCTGCCACCTGTTGAAGCTCCAAAAATCGGGTCTACAACAAGGGGGATACCCGCCCGGTTCGGACCTTGGTTGGCAGTTCCTTTTCCATTTGACGTAGCAGGTCCGACTGGGGATATGGGACCAGTTTCCCAATTTAAGTGTGTGTGTGAGATTGATTGATATTTATGATCTAATATTTCCTAATTTAGATGCTCTAATTCTAACTTTAATCTAATGACATGCAATTGTATTCTAATAAAACAGAAACATCTAAATCTACACTAACCCGGGGTGTAATCTTTCTGTTATGAGATCTAAAAGGATTTCAAATAACAACTGGTAATAAAGATCATTCCGCTATTATGAGAAAAGAATTCAATAAATATGAACCACTTCGTATAAAAAGTTAGACGAAACAGTTGCGAAAAACATATCGCATAATAAGCTACTCATACATTAAGCATAAATAAATAGCTATGACCATACAAAAGTGCCAAATGATAACTCAGGCATTCACACATTAATATATAAACAACTGAAACTAAATATCACTTTAACACAGAGGCAAAAATAGTTAAGAGATAGAAGTACCATTTATAACTAGTCCTACTTATAAGCTTCAAGCGATAATGATTTATCTCCTCTTGATCTAACATCCACTAAGAGTACAGAAGTGCAACATCAATAGCAGATATCAAATGCAAATATCAATAAACCCTATTCCATTCATTCATCAAAACCTCCTTAGAGGGTACAAAAGTGCATGTTCTGGGGATAGGTTTTTGCTAAATTTCTGGACCCTTCTCTAAATGCATGAGAAGGGTTTAAATACTACTAACTAAATCTAAAAATAACTTATTACAAAAATGTAGGATGTGGTTTAAATGACCGTCCTCATTTCAGGAAAAAAAAAATTAAAACTAAAATTGAATCTAAGATTAACAACTAACTATTTCTGTATCTGCTCCTTGAAATCGCAAGCATTCAGCATTTGCTTGAGTAGAGTCAGCTGACCGAATTTCGATTTTAGCTAGGCTGAGCAAACAGAATCGGTGAGAGTTGGCACCATCTTCTCGGTAGAATTGATGATATACTTGAGAGTCATCCACTGACTATGTGGCTTTACCAAGTATGCCCAGTAATAATCCCAATTCAACTTGGTTAACCCTTGGAGTGCTTCTGCCTTTTCTTGAGCCTTCTGTTTCTAGTTTGTCTCTATCGTTGCTTTCTTGCAATTTTTTGGGGCTTGCAGGTAACTAAGCAATTAGGAGCTTTCCATTTCGAGAAGTTTTACCCAGCGATGCATGATTACACTAATCGCGCATCGGAAACTGCCTCTGTTTCTTAATCCGGGCTTCCTTGATGCATTTTTCGCCTCTTGCGCTTTTTCTTTTATCGGGTATAAAGCTCAAAATTTGTAAAAATAGTGATTTCGTGAGCTCTTGACCCTGCGCCTTAAACTGTCTATTTCTGATATCAGCATCATCCAGTACCCATTTAACCATGGCTGTGTATGGGAAAATTTTGAGCCTTGCCACTATCTGCCGTAAGAATGAACAAGCTAGCTCTGTGATGGATGCCTCAGAAGAACTCTGTGAGCTTACAGTAGCCGTCAATTCCATTACTCTGGAATTCTCTTCTTCAAGTAGATTATGCATGCCTTTCCAAATTGAAATACCTGCATCTCTGCAATATGAGGTGTCTGTGTACAAGAGCGCCATTTCTTTATTTTCAGACATTGGAGCCTTGCCTTTCTTTCCCATAGTTTCTTGTATACTGCTTTGTATAATTTTTTTGTTCTTTGTTCCTGCAGATTACAAGTGAGGTGAGAGTAATGATAAGGGATAGTGACGGGAAAGCTTTAAATGCCGAAAACGCATAAAATGTACCACCTTACGTGAAATAGCTCTTTGATAAACACAAAATCATATTTCATTAACAACTGGAAACTACCTCATTAATTAGCATTAAAGCGCATAACCAAGTCTCGTTTTATGAAAAAAAAAATTCTTGAATAATGAGCCTGAAAGATTTGTGATGGGGCAATTTTTCGATTTGCTTTGCAACATCGCAGATCGCTACATCACATATCGCAATATCATTGTGCTGCCCTGCCGCAAGGTCGCTTTAGCGTTTTATCGGAAGATCGCTTGGTCACAATATCGCTTGGTTGCAATATCGCAATATCGTTTCATGTTGGTGTATTTTATGCGAAATGCGATTTTGCGATGTGAGCCATCGCATATCGGTGTTTAAGGTGTTTGAATGTCAACGACGTTTGATGCATGCGATGCGATATTTGTTTTTCATCGCGTATCGCGATCTCTCAATTTTTAGAGTTTGGCTTGTAAGGAGGCATCCTAGCTTTCTTGCAATGCGATATTTCCGAAGGAACTTTTACTTCATCATAAAACTTAGGCTTTTTAGATTTTCAAGAGATTTTCCTAAGCTTATGATGGTAAATTTTATCAAAAAGGAAATATAAGCACCAATTGATTTTTTTAAATTTTTTGACTAAGGGTCCCCACTTATTTAGTATTAGTAATAACACTAAATAAAAAGGGGGGTTGTTGGTGGCCACAACAATTGGCGATTCCCTTGGAAGAACCAGTTATCTCTGTCTTTCTTTTGAATTTTCTAAACTTCCAAAATAGAAAATTTTCCAGAAAGTTAAACTTTATTATAGAAAGATAAAGTACATTATGCTTTAACCTGTCAATGATATTTTGTTTCTCCTATTTTCAACTTTGATTATTTACTCCCTCAAGCTAGTCCTTGTATTTACATCAGTCATTACTTGGTTTGTAAAGATAAAAGCAAAGTTTTCTCTGTAAATCAGTTTTAAATATGCTCATTTGTCGTAGGTAGAGCCTCTGCTACCAGCAAGCATTCATAGCCTCGACAGGGTTACCTGTTACCCAGCAATGATCCTGTATCCTACTAAGATAAACATACAATTGTCAAAGAAAAATCCATTTCCACACTTGTTGCTTTCATTTTCTTTTTTATCCTTAAAGAACAATGTCTTGGTTTGGTAGCCAATCATGACACAGTCATTCACTAACTTATAACTTTGCTGAACAAGCTGGCTCGTGATGAGACCCCTTGTCTTATGATTGCAAAATCTTGAATCTTTGCCTGTTATGGTATGCAGTATTGGCAAAGTCAGCAAGCTATAATATCTATGATCATGATAAGTCGGCTCGTGATGAGACCTCTTATTCTTTAAGATAAAGTGTATCCTTGGATTGTTTCTCTGAAAGTTGTAATTTCCTAAGTAGGGAGGAAGTCATTGTCTCCTTAAGATAGCTCTGGACGACAATGGTAGAGTTTTTGGAAAGAAGATTTTCTACAGAGAATCTTTATTTTGTTATTGATACCTTTCATTGGACTGATATAAAACAATTTTTTACTAAAGGTTGTTTTCCTCAAATTTTTGCAAAGTCGAAACTAGTATCATTTCTAGGTTAAAGTTTTTAACTGCATCTTTTGATAAGAAAGATCAATTTTCTAAAATATTTGCTATTTATACAAGCGAAAGATCAAAATCTGAAAGAGAATTTGAGTCTTTTTCATGAATCTCAAATGTAACCATTTACAACTGGTTTTATTATATATATATAAAAAAACAACTAAACTACAAAATAGAAGAATAATCTTCTATGGAAAATATTTCTTGAGAATTCTGTTAACAGGAAAAAAGTCTCTTTTACGTGTTAAATCCTGTAACATGAAAATCGACGGACCAATGAATTCTACGATTTGAAAAGGACCAAGCCACATTCGTTGAAATTTTGTATGTTTTCCTTTTTCCTCATGAGCCTTGTCCCATTTTAAAACTAGATCTCCCATCTGAAAATCTTTTCTGGTCATTATGTTTGAATCAAAAGAGGATTTTACTAATGCTTGATGATGAGCGTGAGTTTTCTTAGCCTTTTCTCGTTGTTCTTATAACTTAACTAATTCCAGCTGCCTTAGTTGTAAGGAAGAAGTTGGTACTTCATCAATGTATTGAACCAGAGATAGAGAGGGAATTGCCAGATGCGTTGGAAGAACCACTTCTTTTCCATAAACTAAATTAAAGGGAGAAGTGCCAATGGAGGCTTTTTGCATTATTTGATTTGCCCATAAAGCATATATTAAAGACTTATGCCAATTTTTATGATTTTGGTCAATGGTTCGCTTAATGATTCTGATTAAATTCTTATTTGTAGATTTAGCTAGCCCATTCCCTTGTGGGTAATAATTGGCAGAGTATTTAAGCTTGAAACCTCTTTTAAGTGCGAATTCAGTCATTGCATTTCCAGAAAAGTATGATGCATTATCAAACATTAAAGTGGAAGACAACCCAAAGCTGGTGATTATGAACTGGTCTATGAACTCAATGATATTTTCAACATTAGCCGTCTTGAGTGGAACTGCTTCTACCCATTTAGTAAAGTAATTTGTTGTTGTAAGGATATATCTATGCTGCTTAGAAGAGTGAGGAATGATCTCACCTATTATGTCCAATCCCCACTGATCAAAAGGTTGCTCAATGTTAACTGGTTGCAGTGGCAAGGATGGTTTTTTTTGTCTCCCAGCAATGGTTTGGCAGACTTGGCATTTCCTCACGTAGTTGTGCGAGTCTTTGAATAATGTGGGCCAGTAATAGCCTACGCGTAAAATTTTGTGAGCAGTTGCATCTCCAACGTAATGTCCGCCTGCTGGCCCATCGTGGAGTTCCTGCAAAACTTTTTCAGCTTCAGATTTCTTAAGACATCTAAGGAGAACAGAATCATAATTTTTTCTAAAAAGAATATCATTCACAAGCTGATATTGTTTGGATTTCAACCTTAGAGGTCTTTTCTTGGTATGATTGAGGTGTGAAGGAGCATATCCATTCTTTAGATAATAAATAATATCAGCGTATAATGACAACATCGTTTAGGCTTACCTCGTACACTTGTACCTCTGCAGATGGACTTTTAGATATTAGCGATGCTTCGGCCAAAATTTTTCAAAAGCCTTGACCTTTTACAATACTTGCTGGTTTGATTTCTACATCATATTCCTGTAAGGCAGTAACCCAATTGGCCCTTTTCTCACCCACATCCTTTTGTACCAAAATATTTCTTACCGCTGAAAATGGTACTATGATTTTGGTATGGGTTTTGAGTAGAAAGGGTCTGAAATATTTGATTGCTTTGAAAATGGCGTAATCCTGTTTCTCTACATCTGAATAATTCAATTCAGCACCCTGTAAATTGGAACTGAAAAAAGCAATTGGGGCTTCCGCATTTTCTTGATTTGCTTGAGTGAGAATCGCTGCATATGATCTATCTGAGGCGAATGTATACAAAATAAAAGGGTCGGAAAAATTTGGAGTTGCTAAAGATGGAGCATTAATAACTGCTTGTTTGATCAGATTGAATGCCTCATGTTCGTCTTGGCCCCATTTAAAATTTGAGTTCTTTTTTATCATTGCTTGTAAAGGAGACACAATTCTTGAAAAATCCGGGACAAACCTCTTTACAAAGTTGATCCGGCCAAGAAAAGATTGCATGGATTTCTTGTTGTGAGGTAGGGGTACTGCGGAATTTCCTTGATTCTATCAGGATCAATGTGAATACTAGATTTTGACACTATGAATCCTAGAAGTTTTCCTTCACTTAATGCGAAAAAGGATTTTTTCGGGTTGAGTGAAATCCCGTACCTTAAACAACGTTGGAAGATTTGTTTTAAATCCCTAAGATGATTGTTTCGCTTCTTGGAATAAACCGTTATATCATCTAAATAGATTACTACTGATTTATTAACTAATCCCTTGAATGCGATGTCCATGGCTCTCTAGAATGTGGCACCCGTGTTAATCAAACCAAATGGCATCTTTTGATATGCATATGTGCCCCATTTAGTTCTGAATGTAGTTTTTAATTGATCATCGAGATGTACCAATACTTGATTGTATCGTGAGAATCCATCCAAAAAGGACATTAATTTTGACCCCGCAACTGCCTGCAATATTTGTTCCATATGAGGTAAAGGAAAATTATCCTTTTGGCAGGCCTTATTAAGATTTCGAAAGTCAATGCAGATTCTAATATCTCTGTTTTTCTTTCTAATATGTACCATATTGGAGACCCATTTAGAATGTCGAACAGGAAAGATTATTTTGGCTTTCAATAGCTTGTTGAGTTCAGATTTGATCTGGTTTTCTAGATTGGAATGGATTTTTCTCAATTTTTGTTGGACAGTTTTTTCATTATCGATCATGGGAATAGTATGTTGGATGATGGAAGTGTCATATGTTTTGAGTTCATCATAGTTCCAAGCAAAAATATTTTTATATTGTCTCAAGAGACGAATGTATGCTAATTTTTCTTCAGGGGCTAGGCCAAGGCCTAGGTTGATGTTCTGTGGTTTGGCATCATTTCCTAGATTTACTAATTCATAGTTCAAAGTCGAACTTTGGAGTTTCAAATTGGTAGATCTTTTAAACCGATCTTTCAAATCATAAAGGTCTTCTAACTTGACTACCGACTTAGGTATAGCATTGTTAGTGCTATCTTGTTGCAATTGTTGGTCATGCTGGTCTTCGTCAATTATTTGATTGGTGTAAGATCCTTCAGGTGTGAGGAAACTCACGATGTCAGGATCATCGTTAAAAATTCTCCAATTTGTAATGTTATCAGGAATAGATGGTCTAAAACTTAACTCAATTGAAAATCGGTCAGGGCTAAAATCTTCTGAAGGGATGAGCTTGGAGGCTACGTTAGCTAAGAGGTCTACACTTGCATTCTGGAGTCTGGGAATTGATGAAATATTAAATGCTATAAAGTGCTCAGTTAGATCTTGAACTAAAGATTGATAATGTTTTAAATGACCTGATAAGCAATGTATAGTATTACGTACCTGTCTGACTACAATTTCAGAGTCTCCGAAAACTTGAAGGTATTTGACATCTAATCTGATTGCTTTGTATAACCCTTGGACTAAAGCTTCATATTCTGTGGTATTATTGGTGCAATCAAATTCGAGTCTGCAAGTTAGCATAGTTTTATCTCCATCTGGGCTTACTAGCATGCATCCTGCTCCTGCTCTTTCGTTAGATTTAGAACCTGTTATCACTTAGAACTAAAAATTTGATGTATGTCAATTTCTATCCTAGTCCGATGAAAAAGGTCTGTGTTAAGTTGATTTCGTTTTTTTCCCTCACGTAGGATTTGGAGTTTTAAAAAAGTTTTTAGCTCGAACCATACTCAACTCCCATTGGTTCTCCTCCACCATCATTGTTCTATAGTCATATCTTGTCTTATCTGAGTCACCATGTCTTTTAGTAATTTCGCAGCGTAATCCCATTCGCCAGTTTCGCAGCGCAATCGTGGATAAACGTTTTCGCAGCGCATCATGATTAGGCCATTTCGCAGCGCATCATGAAAATTTAAAACTAACAGTGCTGCAAAATCATGGATTCGTGCATTTTGCAGCGAATCTTTCCCGAAATGTCAAGTCCGTTGGGTGAGTCATCAGTTATGTCCTCTCATGTCAGTTTATGTACCTCTCGTATCACGTTTGAACACTCATTTGCCACTATCGCCACCACTAGATCTGTTGATATGCACAGAGTATCATTCCCAAGGAATTTTACCGTGCATAAGCCTTAATGATGGTCGTAAGTGCTGCATGAGTGACAAATCTGCCCGATTATGTATTGAAAGGTTTTAAATGGAAGAGTTTAAATTTCAAGCGAGGCTGATAATCAAGCGAGGCTGAATTAAAAAGGAGCTGAATCACGATTTCAACCGGAGCTGTTAGTCTTTGTATGTGAAGATCTCGAAGAAAGAATGGAGAAAAAAGAGCACAGATCCGGTAAATGTCAGAGGACTGAACCTGAGGGCCTGGACATAACGCTGAGAGATGAAGGGGTGAAGAAAGCGTTTAAAGATGCCGGGTGCTGGAACTTTTGCAAAAAGCTACAAGGAGGACATGCGCAGGTAACTAAAGAATTTGCGCTAAACTTCACTGGTTTAAATTCGAAGGTAGCCATGTTAGAAGTGTAGGTTTCTCCAGAAGCAATATCTGTTATGACAGAGATCCCAAGAGGACGAGAGGAATGGTTTAAGAATTTCAAATTTGACCTGAATCCTTGTAAGGAGTTTTTAAAGGATGCATATGTAAATGAAGATTTAACTAAAGCAGTGCCTAGGAGTTATGTCAAGGAACATTATGCTCTTCTACTCACCTGCATACAGAAATATTTAACCTGTGAAGGAAGGTACAACAAAGTTTATTCTTACCACTTAAAACTACTTTTGCATTTCACAGGAAAAGTCTGCATAGAGCTTCCTTTTTATTTGTTTCGCAGCTTAAGTAAGATGTGTGATAAGGTGCAGCTAAGGAAAGAGGACTGTGAAACCTCTTTGTTTCATCATGGTTTGATCAAGCTGCTGATTTTAGATTGCCTCCAAAAGATAGACAGAGACTGGAATTCTTTTATTTTCATGGCTGGATTCCAAAGCAAGACTGGCCTCACTCCACAACCAGCCAGAGAATTTATAATAGCTGAGCTCCAAAAAGAAGCAAGAGCTAAAAGGGTTCCAAAGTCACAGCTAAGAAAACCAGTGAAGCCACTAATCATTCAAGATCAACCTCAGAAAACAACAAAGGAAAAAACTCATGATAAGAAGACTATACCTGAAACAAGCACATCTGAAGCAGTCTCAAGGGTAAGGACAAGAAGCCAGATAAATAAGGAAAAAGGTAAAGCCATAGCAGTTTAAGGGAGCCCAGTGTCTAAGGCAAGTTTGAATGATTTATTACAGGCCATTGAATTTGAGCAGTCTGAACCAATCCAAATTGATTTGACACAGTCAGAGCAAGAAGGTACCAAGAAGTATAAGGCCTCAAAAAGGCTTAAATTCGATGAGCCAGCTGAAGAATTCATTTTTAAACCCAGAAGACCTATAACAAGGAAATTCCAGCAAGTAAAGGAAGCACTGCCAAGAACAGAGGAAACAGGGAAAGGAACGCAAAGGGTTACAAACAAAACAGTCATCACATCTCAAGGAGATAATATAGCAATCATAAAGAGTCAATTAGAAGCTGCTAAATATGAGATTGCTAAATTGAAGAAAGCTGCTAGAAAACGTGCAGTCATATACGCAAAGTATCGTAAAGCTCTATGGAAAGGGAGTGAAACCCTAGAAAACCAGTTGAATTCAGTGGTTGATGGCCCTTCTCAATTTCACACATGGATAGTACCAGCAATCAGAGAAGCCAGGTACATCAGAAGAATCAATATGCAACTGAGAGCTGGGAATAAAGCTATGAAGAAACAAATTGAAGATCTGAAGGCACAGCTAGGTTAGCTACCTGCTAAATGACTTTTGAGGCCAAGTAAGATTTTGTTTAAATTTTTGACAAATTTGATTGACTTTATCTTTTTAAGGAAACATAAATCCCTGTGCGACATGTGTAAAGTTTAAAGAAGTTTTGGGCAATCAAATACTCGGCTAATAAGGGTCTCAGGGCAAAAGCAAGCTGTTTTGTAAAGAAAAAACTCAGCAGTTTCGTAGCGCGCTACGAAACTGCTGTAGGTGATGATTTTAACGCAAACAGGCAGTTTTGAGTTATGAGCGGGAATTTTGAAAGGGAAACGCCTAAAGGGTGTGCAAAACATCAGCTGGAGCAACAATAGTCATTTAGATCAAGACAGGTGGATGCTTAAAAAAGGTGGAATATTTCAACCCAAGTTTAAAATTTCTGTTGTAAAGCCCCTTTATCACCGTTCAAGAGGTATCAAACGATTTGCATACAAGGAACTTTTGCCTGCACACATGTTCATCGATGAAGCTTACAACGCATCAAGCAACGTGGCAGTTTTCCATGTTTTGGTTTATTAAAGGCTAAAAGACATGCTTCTATACATTCGAACTTTTTGAGGAAAACTGAAGCCGAGAAGCAAGGGAAATCTCCTAATACTTTTGAGCAGTTAAAAGATTCAGGTTCAAGGTCAATATGGAGCATTAAACATCCAGCTCACCCAAATCGAAAGAAGACCAGGTGTCAAAGAACAAGGAGAAGCCATTATGCATGGAAAATGGAGTCAGAGTCATAGTTAATTTAGAACTCTTAAAAAACTCCAGTCAGCACTTTATTGTATTTATTAGTTAGTTAAATAGTTGATAGGTGTCATTAGAGGTAGTTATCGAATTCCCCTCATGCTGGAGGAGGAAGCTCGAATAAGTTAGAATAAGGACTCTCTATATAGCTGAAACAACAATGTAATGGGGGTTGGGAAATTTTATAACAAAGCATTGTTTTGGCTTATGTAAAGACAGAGTTTCAGTAATATAATTTGGTTGCTTTACTTCTCAGGATTCATAAAGGATTTCTATGTTCAGAATGTGTGATTTTATCCTTTCCTTAATGTCTTTTACAGTTGCATAGATGTATAATCACTCAGAATTCACTGATTGTGCTCTGATTTCCTGTATGCATTTATGAGCTGTGGTTCCATATGTGTTGTGTTCTGAATACTCAAATGCTGAATGCCCTGACTTCTATGTAAAGGTAGTATCATTGTTTACTGAGGTGTCGTTGACTCCATAGGCCCAATGGAAACTTGTTTAATGTTTTTCCAGCATCCATATTTATCACAGATATATCACACAGAGTTAGCCATCTTATCTTAAGTAAAAATCATTAACCCATTTAGAGAGAGCCCTCTCAGGTTGAGGAAGCTAAGCCTCAACCTAAAGTAGGTCTGAAATAGTTACTTGAAGTCTTCCTAGTTAGCAGCCTTCCAGGGCCTGATTTTGAAATAACAGAACCATCAAAAAATAATTTCCAAAACAAAGATTTATTTACAGGACTATCTAAAAAATTAATACATTTAGAACTATCTGTTTGTGAAAAATTTTCGACTTGAGATAAAACAGAATGTTCTAAGTAAGGTGACGTATGAGCGTTAAAATTTCCTAGGAAAGAATCTACTGAGCAATTGCCAATGATGCTAGAATTATACGCTATCGGTTCATTTCCCCCCTCGAGTTCCGTTACTATGTATTTCTGATGTCGTTCTTGTTCAAATTTTATTTGATTTGGTTTACCATTGTAGGGCAGCCACATGTGGGACCAGTCAGTTGCGAAGTATCCATGAAGTTTTTCTGACCAATCTCTGCTAAGAATTAAGCCATAAAATTCTAGAATATCAGCAACTAAAATGTCGATAACTTGACATACCTTTGGGTTGGATGACAGCCTTATGGTAACTTGATTTAATTCGCCAATCAATTCGACTTGCGATCGATCTAGCTGAACTATGCACACAACGGATTTCTACGGTTGAACGTTCAATTTTGCACATATTGATCTTGGTAAAATATTCGATGAAGCTCCAGAATCCACTAAGCAATTATGCACATTTTTATTGAAAATTTCATAAGTAAGGAGAAATGGGGGAGTATGAGATCTCAATCTTCCTCCAATTAAGGCAATATCGTCTGGATCAACCTTATGGTTCGCATTAGTCGGAGGTCTTCCCATATCATGGGAAGCTTGAGAGATTACGGCAGTGGGCAAAGATGCAACTGGCACAGCATGTAATTCTTTCAAAAGTACTTTTTGCTGGTGTTTTAACTTGCTCAATTCGTAAAAAGTGATATTGGCCCTAGTATTTTTCATGTCTTCTATGATATTATACTCCATTTCATCCGAAACGATCAGCGTTTTAGATGGAGTTGATGAATCTGTTTGGACTGGGCTGGTTTGATTCGCTTTAGATGTTGTCTTCTTTGCTGCGACTTTATCCTTAGTCATCGGGCTTGCGCTCTTTGGCTTAGGGGTAGTTTGAGGAGGATCAAGTTGGTTTCTACTTTGTGTGCTAACTGGGAATGCTTCTTGATCCTCTTCCTGTGGGAGGATGAAATCCCACATGCCTTGTAACTCTACAACTTCTTCTTCATCGGTTTTCCCTTCAGTAGCGATTTCCTCTTCTTCTTCTTCTTCGAATTTAGCACTTGTAATAGCATTGGGGGGCTTTGAATCGGTTGAAGGGTTTCTCTTAAAAGCTCTGTAAGGATTTTTTGAAGAAGTTTTTGCTACTTGTTTCTTGATGTCGACCATCTCGTTAGACATGGTCTTCAAAACTTTTTGTAATCCTTCTAAATCGAATGGATCTTTCAATTGTTTTTTCTTGGGATCTTCTTTGAAAGAAACTTTCTTAGATTTTCGTTCTTCTATCACGTTTTTCTTTTCTACGGCCGTAATACGTTTCTCTACTGCTATTACTTCTTTCATATTTCCAACTAAGGTTGTTTTGTTAGCCCTATCAACAAAGATTGCTATGTTTGATGGTAACGCAGTGATGTACCATTCACTTCGCACTTCTTCGCTAGGCTGGGAAGCAGTAGGAATTTTGTTTAAGATTTTATTGAAACGTAAATTGAAATCTTTAATAGGTTCTCTTGAATCGGCCCTAAGGTTTGAAAATTCATTTATCGGTGTTTCCGTACACCTGTCATCACCGAACTTGGTCAGGAATTGTTCTTCGAAGACGTCCCAACTAGTGATAGATCCAGATGGTAATGAGAAATACCATGATCCGATTGTTCCTTGCAGAGTATAGGGAAACAGTCGAACAACAACATCTTCGTTAGTAACTCCATTGAGATTTATGGATAGCATAAAGTTATTTATATGTTCTTCCGCTAGCATGGCTGCTTCAAGATTAAAGTTAGGCAGCCATTTTTCAGGATGGGCCGGTAGCTGACTCAAGGGTGCAGGCATTAATACTGCCCTTGGGTTATTCCATGGAGATTGAGCCATCGCTGAACTACTAAAAGAGGGAAGTGCGGAAGATGATCCCTGTGGTCGAGAAGATGAGGATATTACTACTCTAGATGGTTGAGAAGGAGTTGAGGAAGTTGCAGTGGGTTGATGGACAATGATCTGAAATGGAGGAGTGGATGGTTGAATTCGCGGTGAAGAGGTTGAGATGGATGATGATGATGAATGTGTCTCGCTATCAAATTCTTCAGGAGACTTCCTTGCTTTGTTCCTTGAAGGTAGAGGTAATTCGGTTGGTTGGACACCAAACTTTTTGCTCTTAAATCTGGTAAGAGGATGAGCAGGGTTATATTGCGAAGTCATGCTGCCTTCAGATTTATCAGATTTTTGAGGAGATATAGAAAATCGCTGAAGTTTGTGAATCAAAGATTCGACTTCAGGAGGTTCAATAGTAGATCGTTCTGAAATGTTAGGGTTTGTAGCAGTGACTGTCGATCCAGCGACTTCTATTTCTGGATTTAAAGATTCTAAATGCAATGGAGAAGTCGGCGGAGATGGTGAGGGCGATTTACTCTCAGAATGGTATTTATATTTAGATTTGCTTGCCATTCACAGTTTGGCCCTCCTTCTAGCACCAAATATGTTGAAGCCCCGAAAATCGGGTCTACAACAAGGGGGATACCTGCCCGGTCCGGACCTTGGTTGGCAGTTCCTTTTCCATTTGGTGTAGCGGGTCCGACTAGGGATATGGGACCAGTTTCCTAATTTAAGTGTGTGTGTGAGATTGATTGATATTTCTGATCTAATAGTTCCTAATTTAGATTCTCTAATTCTAACTTTAATCTAATGACATGCAATTGTATTCTAATAAAATAGAAACATCTAAATCTACACTAACCCAGGGTGTAATCTTTTTGTTATGCGATCTAAAAGGATTTCAAATAACAACTGGTAATAAAGATTATTCAGCTATTATGAGAAAAGAATTCAATAAAGATGAACCGCTTCGTATAAAAATTTAGACGAAACAGTTGTGAAAAATATATCGCATAATAAGCTACTCATACATTAAGCATAAATAAATAGCTATCACCGTACAAAAGTGCAAAATGATAACTCAGGCATTCACACATTAATATATAAACAACTGAAACTGAACATCACTTTAACACAGAGGTAGAAATAGTTAAGAGATAGAAGTATCATTTATAACTAGTCCTACTCATGAGCTTCAAGCAATAATGGTTTATCTCCTCTTGATCTAACATCCACTAAGAGTACAGAAGTGCAACATCAGTAGCAGATATCAAATGCGAATATCAATAAACCCTGTTCCATTCATTCATCAAAACCTCCTCAGGGGTACAAAAGTTCATGTTCTGGGGATAAGTTTTTGATAAATTTCTGGACCCTTCTCTAAATGCATGAGAAGGGTTTAAATACTACTAACTAAATCTAAAAATAACTTATTACAAAAATGTAGGATGCGGTTTAAATGACCATCCTCATTTCAGGAAAAAACAAAATTAAAACTAAAATTGCATCTAAGATTAACAACTAACTATTTCTGTATCTACTCCTTGAAATCGCAAGCATTTAGCATTTGCTTGAGTGGAGTCGGCTGACCGACTTCAAATTTTAGCTAGGCTGAGCAAACAGAATCGGTGAGAGCTGGCACCATCTTCTCAATAGAATTGATGATATACTTGAGAGTCATCCATTGACTATGTGGCTTTACCAAGTATGCCGAGTAATAAGTCCAATTAACCTTGGTTAACCCTTGGAGCGCTTCTGCCTTTTCTTGAGCCTTCTGTTTCCAGTTTGTCTCTATCGTTGCTTTCTTGCAATTTTTTGGGCTTGTAGGTAACTGAGCAATTAGGAGCTTTCCATTTCGAGAAGTTTTGCCTAGCGATGCGCGATTAGCACTAGGCGCTAATCACGCATCGGAAACTACCTCTGTTTCTTAATCCAGGCTTCCTTGATGCATTTTTTTGCCTCTTGCGCTTTTTATTTTATTGGGTATAAAGCTCAAAATTTGTAAAAATAGTGATTTCGTGAGCTCTTGACCCTGCGCCTTAAACTGTCTATTTCTGATATCAGCATCGTCCAATACCCATTTAACCATGGATGTGTATGGGAAAATTCTGAGCCTTGCCACTATCTGGTGTAAGAATGAACAAGCTAGCTTTGTGATGGATGCCTTAGAAGAACTCTGTCAGCTTACAGTAGCCGTAAATTCCATTACTCTGGAATTCTCTTCTTCAAGTAGATTATGCATGCCTTTCCAAGTGGAAATACCCGCGTCTCTGCTGCATGAGGTGTCTGTGTACAAGGGCGCCATTTCTTTATTTTCAGACATCGGAGCCTTGCCTTTCTTTCCCATAGTTTCTTATATACTGCTTTGTATAATTTTTTTGTTCTTCGTTCCTGCAGATTACAAGTGAGGTGAGAGTAATGATAAGGGATAGTGACGGGAAAGCTTTAAATGTCGAAATGCATAAAATATACCACCTTACGTGAAATAGCTCTTTGATAAACACAAAATCATATTTCATTAACAACTGGCAACTACCTCATTAATTAGCATTAAAGCGCATAGCCAGGTCTCGTTTTATGAAAAACGTTTTTCTTGAATAATGAGCCTGAAAGATTTGCGATGGGGCGATTTTGCGATTTGCTTTGCAACATCGCAGATCGCTGCATCGCATATCACAATATCATTGTGCTACCCTACTGCAAGGTCACTTTAGCATTTTATCGCAAGATCCCTTGGTCGCAATATCACAATATCATTTCATGTTGGTGTATTTTATTGCGAAATGTGATTTTACAATATGAGCCATCGCATATCGGTGTTTAAGGTGTTTGAATGCCAATGACGTTTGATGCATGCGATGCGATATTTGTTTGTCATCGCGTATCGCGATCTCACAATTTTTAGAGTTTGGCTTGTAAGGAGGCATCCTATATTTCTTGCAATGCGATATTTCCAAAGGAACTTTTACTTCATCATAAAACTTAGGCTTTTTATATTTTCAAGAGATTTTCCTAAGCTTATGATGGTAAATTTTATCAAAAAGGAAATATAAGCACTAATTGATTTTTTTAAATTTTTTGACTAAGGGTCCCCACTTATTTAGTATTAGTAATAACACTAAATAAAAAGGGGGGTTTTTGGTGGCCACAACACCACCTAATAGTGATTTGAGCCCTCTCAAAATCACTATTCTTTTGTACCAATTTCTCTAATGAACAAACCTAAACTGCTCCTCTGATAATCCTTCTAAAAATCTATAGATGGCTAAATTAGGGTCACAAATCATCCACTAACAGTCCATTGACTAATTGTTTATAGGTTGCTTTAGATCTCTGTACAAAACTCTATGGACAGTCCACTAAAATCAACTCCTCTTCATGTCAATCCATTCGTCATATGCCACATTTCTTCTACTCAATTTTCTACTCAGGTTCCACCCTCCTTTGGATTTGTTGTCTCCACACATATTTCTGCAAACCATCTTCTAGATCGGTGGTCTATATTGCATAGATAAACCTCACTCTAAGGGTCACAAGCCCTCTTCCTATATGCAAATTTGTCACAGTCTTAAGGGAATAACTTATGGACTAAACATCCTAGGAAACCACCCTAACAAGGGAATTATAATTTTGTTTTAATTGCTTTAGAAAAAATCCCATCCACCCATAGCAAAAACAAAAACTCTTGCCTTCATAGAAGACTCACCCTAGCTCATACAGATCCATAGATTTTGGAAATTTCTTTGACTAAATATTGACATGAACTTCAGATTTATACGACCCTAAAACTACGGTTACCTTAGTCAATATTACACCTATGACTACTTTTGTTTAGGCCCTAAATTCTAGTGCACGCCCTCCTCCATTTGTGTTGGTCTTTATCATAGACCTTACGACCTACCAACCACCACAAGATAGGGTCTCAAAACTATGTACTATTTCATATTTTGATGCGGCTTTCAGATAGAAGGACCAATGAAATTAGATTTCTGAATTCTCATGAGATGCCTCTCTTGAGCTCGATCTGCCAGAAGAGAACCAATAGTATGCCATCCTACTCCCTAGCTCGAACCAATTAAGGTATGTGACATTCTTATGAAGCCTCACATGATGATCTTAGTCTTGGTGGATGATCATGGCCTCCCTTTAGCAATCCTTACTCAACCCTCTAACTCAACCTACTTTATCACTACATCTCTCCTAGCCTCCTTGATCAAATGAGGTACTTCTCACTTGATGTTATTGCCTTCATACTAAAGCCTCCTTAAATAGTTTTTCCTAGCTAGGCCTCTTAGGCACCCTCTAGAACTTGCAGGTTTTGTCCACTTAGACATTAGGAAATATTAATTTCCCTTTTTAATTTTCTTTTAGATTTTAATCCCCATCTTAGGTTCAAAACCCATTCTCTTGGGTTCTTACCAGTAAAAAATTTTGTGACCAAATTCATGCAAACCCATCTCACTAGGATTTTGGAGTAGCTCCCAAGCTACACAATTCAACAACATAGTCTAGTTGTAGTAACCATAACTTGATCAAGCTCTTGTAGTCAAGCGAGGACCTGGTTGGGTTCCCAAGTTTCAAATTAAGTATGGGTAGTTATGAGGGCATGATAGCTAGGGAGGGTCAGGGAATTCCAAGGAATGAAAAGGCATGCTAACACATGTCGAACAATGTCAATGCATGTTGAGGAGTGTTAGGGAGTGTCGAGGCATCACAAAGAAGAACTAGGTCAAAATGCATGGAAATGAACAAAAAAGAGTGTGTCATGGAGTGTCAGTGAATTCAAGTGTGCGAAGGACAAAATGTGTTAGGAGAAGTTCATAATAGGGTTTGCAGGAGGCAAGCCTATGGTTGTGATAAGGCGCTTGATAGTGAATTTTAGACCAAAGGATTCTTTGTGCTAGGAATAAAATTGTTTTTCCTTTAGCTATTATTTTTATATGACAAGTGGCACACTTTGGTTGAATGCTCATGTTTTAAACTATATTAGACAATTTCATATTGTACATTGTTATGTATAAGTTTTGGGGCACTTGGCTTGTGCCAACTTATATCTTGTGTGTCTTGCACATATTATGGTTCTTGGCAAACTCTCAGTTAATGTTGTACTATTTATATGAACTAGACATACATGTGACCTATTGCCTGTGTAAGTTATGTTGCTTAGTTTTTTTATGGCCATGGTGAGATGTGATCCTTGTCTTGGCAAGTTCTTAAATGGGACAAGTTAAGCTTGGAAATGAGTGGTCTAAGATGATTTATAGGAAATTCTTAGTTGAACAAGGCACAATATACTTGTAGTAGGTGCAATTGGTCAAGTTGTTGTGGATGAAGAAAGCCAATGTCACATGAGCTGCAGTAGCTAAGCACTTGATTTCATGCCCAAGTTGTGAAAAAATTTAAGGCTAGTTGTGAGGGCATTAGTTCC
The DNA here is from genome assembly GCA_031772625.1 of Pinus tabuliformis. NCBI lineage: Eukaryota > Viridiplantae > Streptophyta > Pinopsida > Pinales > Pinaceae > Pinus > Pinus tabuliformis. The sequence goes on from CM062807.1 coordinate 1,044,300,508, forward strand.
AAGGTATGCTAGGGAATGCTAACATGTGCCATATAGTGCGAAGACATGTCAAATATGTTAATACGTTCCAAGTGCTAAAGTATGCCAAGATGTGAAAGCATGTGATAATATGTGCTAGGGACTGTCAATGCAAAAAAAACGAGAAACAAGTTAAACTATGTTATGCTCTTAACCTGCAAAGCGATACCCAAACATAGAATTTGCGAAGAAAAGATACCGAGAACACAAAATATGCGAAGAAAATATACCCAGAGCACAGAATAGCAATGATTTTATTATCCAGAGAGAAATGTTCACAGGCCTCTTCGAGGGGGCAACCTCTAATAGAGCAGACCTCGATTACAAAACAAGACACAATACTCCTCGCAGGGAGTCACTATCCTTTATATATGACTCATACATGCAATACCACGAGCCAATATCGTGGATTTTATTAATACCATCTATCTAGTACTACCGCCCATTTACCATCTAACTAATACTACCGCCCATTTGCAACTAACTGTGGTCCCGTCATTAATTGCGGGTTAACCACTTACAATTATTAATATGGGCTTTATTGACTATTGACTATGACGTGATCCCATGACATAAATAAGGGGGTTAGGGTGGGACCCTAACATGCCCTCCCCCTTAAGACTAGCCTTGTCCTCAAGGCTGAAGCTGCGGAAACTGCTGAAGAATAGCGGCTGGTTCCCAAGTTGCATCTTCCGGCGAGGTTTCTTTCCATTTGACTAGGACCTCCTTAATCACGCGGCCACGCAGGTGCTTGTCTCGTGTGTCTAGAACCTGTTCAGGTTGAAGCCAGATTGATCCTTCTTCATCCAATTCAAGTAGACTGGTTTGAACTCGGCAATTGTTCCCAATCACTTTCTTGAGGCACGATACATGGAAAACTGGGTGGATTTTTGCTGTAGGTAGCAAAGCCAGCTTGTAAGCCACTTCTCCAATGCGCTGAAGTACTTGATATGGTCCGTAGAATTTTGGAGAGAGCTTTTGACAGCCCTTGTCTTTGAGTGATGTTTGCTTATATGGTTGCAGCTTCAAAAAGACCTGATCCCCTTCTTGAAATTGGCGCTCTGAGCGATGTTGGTCAGCCTATTGCTTCATACGCTTCTGAGCTTGATGACGATTCTCGCGCAAGTGGGCCAGCATGGTTGCATGGTGTTGTAAGAGTTGATTCACTGCTTGTACTTTGGAGCACCCCGTGAGATAAGAAGTAGGGGACGGCGGAAGTTGTCCATAGACTGCTTCATAGGGAGTCATTTTGGTGGTGGCATGATAGTTGGTGTTATACCACCATTCCGCCAGACGTAACCACTGTGCCAAAAGGTGTTGTTTTTATGAAGTGAAACACCTAAGGTAGGTTTCTAGACATTTGTTGACGGCTTCGGTTTGACCATCTGTTTGCGGATGATATGAAGTACTGAGTTTGAGTTGAGTGCCTTGTATTCTGAATAGCTCCTGCCAAAAATTACTGGTGAAGATTGGGTCGCGGTCGGACACAATCGAAGTGGGCATGCCATGCAATTTGAAGATTTGATCCATGAAAGTTTGAGCAACCAAAGTAGGTGTGAATGGTTGGGGTAGAGCGCAGAAATGAGCATACTTCGATAGTCGGTCCACAACCACCATGATGACTGATTTGTTCCCAGACTTTGGAAGACCTGTAATGAAATCCATGGAGACCTCCATCCAAATTGATGCCGGAATGGGCAATGGTTGTAATGTGCCTGGTGTGTTGACGGTTTCCCCCTTGTGGCATTGACAAACGTCACATTCTGCTACAAAAGTAAGGATGTCCTGTTTCATGCCGGTCCAAAAACATGATCTTCTGGTGCGAGCGTATGTCTTCTGAAAGCCCGAATGTCCTGCAATGGGAGAGGAGTGCAATTCTGCCAAAATGCGACTTTTGAGGGTGGATGTTGGTGATATGACGACTCTGTCCTTGTAGCGAAGAATATCATTCTGCCATGAATAGCCCTTGCTGGAATTAGGATCTGCCTGTAATTGAGAAATGAGTTGGGAGAGCTCAGGATGTGAAAACCATTCTCCGCGAGCCTCTTCAATCCAGTCTGGAATGGGGAGGGATATTGCGAGCATAGTACTTTCCTCCTCAAATTGGCGTGACAATGCATCTGCTACCCTGTTGTCTTTCCCTTTCTTGTAAATGATCTCATAATCATAACCTAGCATTTTGGCTAACCATTTATTTTGTTGGGAGGAAGATAGGCGTTGCTACAAAAAATATTTAAGACTGTGATGATCTGTGCGGATTTGAAAACGTCGCCCCAACAAGTAAGGTCGCCAGGTCTCAACTGCATGTAAGATGGCCATCATTTCCTTCTCATAGGTAGATTGGCCCAAGTTCTTCCCACTTAGTTGTTGGCTGGTGAAGGCCAATGGTCGCCCTTCCTGCATTAAGACTGCTCCAATACCTGTTCCTGAAGCATCAGATTCAATGACAAATGTTTTGGTGAAGTCCGGTAGTGCTAAGACCGGAGTGGAACACATGGCGGTTTTGAGAGCGGTAAATGCCTGTTGTGCTTCTTCGTTCCAGAAGAAGGAATTTTTCTTGAGAAGTTGCGTCAGGGGCTTCGCTATGCGGCCATAGTTGCGGACAAATTTACGATAATAGCCCGTGAGACCCAAAAATCCTCTCAAGCTTTTCAAGGTCTTAGGTTGAGGCCATTCTTTCATTGCTTGGATCTTTTTGGGATCAACCTTGACACCTTCACGGCCCACAATGTGGCCTAAATACTCAACTTCTTCCATGCCAAACACACACTTAGACATTTTGACAAATAGTTTATGCTTGCGGAGCAGTTGCAAGAGGATATCTACATGCTTAAGATGTGCCACCCAAGTGCCACTATAGATGAGGATGTCATCGAAGAAGACCAGGACAAATTTTCTGAGATATGGTCTGAGGAGGTGATTCATAAGGCTCTAAAAAGTAGAGGGGGCATTACAGAGACCAAATGGCATGACCAAGAACTCATAATGGCCTTCATGAGTTTTGAAAGCTGTCTTGGGAATGTCAACTTCCTTCATGCGAATTTGGTGGTAGCCTGAGCGAAGATCCAATTTAGTGAAGAATTGAGCCCCATTGAGTTCGTCCAGCAAATCGTCAACCACTGGGATGGGAAATTTATCTTTGATTGTTAACTTGTTGAGGGCCCTGAAGTCTGGACACATCCGCCACTCCCCATCTTTCTTGAGGACCATGACGACTGGAGATGAGTAAGGACTAATACTAGGACGAATGACACCTGCTTCCAACAATTCCTTGATGATTTTTTCTATTTCATTCCTTTGGGTGAACGGATGTCTGTATGGCCGCACATTTGGGGGTTGGGCCCCTGGGACCAATGTGATGCTATGATCATGTTCCCCTCGCGAGGGTGGAAGTTCATGAGGTTTGTCAAAGACCGTCCGATGTTTATTCAAAATCTGTTGCATCTCAGGATGAATTGGCGAAGACATGGTATCTACTACCTGGATGGCATTAAATTGAGCTACTACTCCATGATGGCTCTTTTTTAACAATTTTTCCATACGATGCGAGCGTATGATAGAAGGGGCTCCCGCTTGTAGCCCACGGAGGGTATGTGTGTAGTCGTTCTGCTTAAAACTCATATATAACTCCTGGAAATCCATTGTGATTGGCCCAAGAGTGCGGAGCCATTCCGCACCTAGGACAATGTCGCAACCCCCCATGTGTATTGCAAACATGTGGGTTTTCAATTGATAATCCCCCATTTGAATTTTGACATTTTCACAGCGACCTTCACATTTCATTGTGCCTCCATCTGCAATATGGACTTGGAAGTTAGAAACTACTCGGACATAACAATGTGCTGCTTCAGCGATCTTTTGGTGGATGAAATTATGGGTACTTCCACTATCAATCAAAACTATTACTGGACGATGTTTAAGAAAACCCCTGATTTTGAGAGTTTGAGGCGAAGAAATTCCTGCCAATGCATGTAGCGAAATCATTGGTTCATCAGATACCATCTCCTGTTGGTTATCTTCTTCGGTCGCCTCTGGTTCCTCAAGTGGTGGATCTTCCTCGGTGGAGCTGTAGTCAGTGGCATCTATTTGAAAAAACTTGTGCTCTTTGCATTTATGACCTGGGGAATATTTTTCATCACAGTAGTAACATAGTCCTTGCTTCCTTCTTTCGGCCATTTCTGCAGGTGACACCTTTTGAATCTTAAGTGTTTGGGTCATATTGGGAGCCTGTGAGGGACGACCTTTAGCGAGAAAGTTGGGGCGGCTGGATTGAGCTGTTAATGCCCGTTCCACCTTACGGGCTACCTGGCAAGCCTCGTTCCATGTGGGGGGGTGGTGGAGTAGAACCTGAGCTTTGATGGCTTCTTTAAGACCGTTGATAAAGCATTCCATGTAGAATTCATCTGTGAGACCCTTAGTGCGGAAGGCTAAGGCTTCAAAAGAGGTAATATATTCATCCACTGTACCCGTCTGTCGGAGCTTAGTGAGACGGCCCAAAAAAGAGTCTGCCTGTTCAAAGTGATTTCCAAGAGCTTTGGTAAATTGGCCCCAATTCTGAAATTGTCCATTGCAACGCTGATACCATTCCTTCCATTTCCATTGTTCACTGTCCAAGTACATGGTGCCCACCATAAGCTTAGTCCCCTCATCTATGATATGATTCAATTGAAAATACTGCTCCATTTGTGCTAGCCATGTGGACGTGTGAGAACCGTCAAATTTATGCATATCCAACTTGGGAGGTCTCTGATTGGGTGGCGGATGGGTGTGCCAGATGTGACGAGAGTGGCTAGACTCCCCCTCATGGTATTCATGACCCTGATACGCCTCCTCGTGGGCTGGCTCCTTGCCCTTGTCCTGTAGTAGGCAATCTAATCCTTTAAGATGATTTTCGATCCTTTCCACCGCAGAGTGGAGGGAGTGCACATCTTCTTCTATTTTTTCTATCCTTTCATTGGCCATTGCTTGAGCGCGAGTTTCTACCATACACCCATTTGACGAAAATTTGGGACCGCCGAAATTTTTTTTACTAAGAATTGAATGGTACAACCTTGCTCAGCTCGTCATCCTGATTCTGATGGGCTAGGTCACCAATAAGCGCCCTGGAAGATCTCAGACTTCAATACTGCAGTCGCCAAATCCTCAAAATGTCAATTCCACTAAAAGTCCTGCGAAAATTATATCTAGGTACAGGAACCCTTTCCAACTACTCCGATCTAGCGAATCTGGGAGATATGAATGGTGGAACAACTGCTGCTGCTGATCTGGAATATCCGATCTGGTGGATCTGAGAGATCTGAATGGTGGAACCACTGCTGCTGCTGATCTGGAATAGATGATGTGTGATCCCTCGAGAGAAAGGGAACTATGGTCTTGGGGAGTGTCAGGTGCTACAGATCGCAATATACATAAGGGTCTGACAGTAGTACTCGGCCCAATGTTTCAGGGCTCTAACTAAGGAGGATCGACCGTACCCTTAGCCGTACAACCCGACTACCCTATCGTACGGGCGAGTAATCTCTCCGAGTGTTGTTCTTGGTGTACTGTAGCCACAAGACAGCCGAAGTTTTATCTATGGCGAGGTTTCAAGGGAGCTAGGGGGCTTCCTATACACCCAGAGGGTACGTGGAAGACAGTCCGTGCGTGGTTCTGTCTAATGCTCTACTACTCGAAGGGGTACCCACAGGGTTTACAAGGGAGTCCAACAGACGTGACCACCTCTTGTATTTCCTGCGTGCATGCCTCCCCAAATCCGCAGGTTTATGCACTTAACGACAGATCCCGTGGTTTAAAGACGCCGGAACACGTCTCTAGCCTAAAAAAATTTTTGCTAAAATTTGGAGATCCCACCGAGCCCTGGAAAGTGCTCTGATACCACTTGTTATGCTCTTAACCTGCAAAGCGATACCCAAACATAGAATTTGCGAAGAAAAGATACCGAGAACACAAAATATGCGAAGAAAATATACCCAGAGCACAGAATAGCAATGATTTTATTATCCAGAGAGAAATGTTCACAGGCCTCTTCGAGGGGGCAACCTCCAATAGAGCAGAGCTCGATTACAAAACAAGACACAATACTCCTCGCAGGGAGTCTCTATCCTTTATATATGACTCATACATGCAATACCATGAGCCAATATAGTGGATTTTATTAATACCATCTATCTAATACTACCGCCCATTTACCATCTAACTAATACTACCACCCATTTGCAACTAACTGTGGTCCCGTCATTAATTGCGGGTTAACCACTTACAATTATTAATATGGGCTTTATTGACTCTTGACTATGACGTGATCCCATGACATAAATAAGGGGGTTAGGGTGGGACCCTAACAGAATTCCTCAACAAATCGGCCACGGTTACAATCTCAGGAGACTGGCCCCGAAGTCTACGGGACTGTCTCGGTAATTCAGCCACAGTTAAAAACTTTTAACTACTGCACACGCAAACAAAGTAAAATCTCAAAGCAAACCACCTAAAGTCTCTAAAGAATGAAACAAATTCGAATCACACGCCTAAAGAATCTAGGGTGTCAAACCAAACACAAACAGTAACCTTCCGGACCGAAAGCACTAGTTGGTGATGAAATCCAACATCGCCGGATTCAATACAGAAGTGGCGGGTGGAACAGTTACCCCGACAACCTGCTTAATGAATAGACTGGACCAAGTTCCTCCACTTTAACCGTCTCGAGTGAAGTGAACCCCCCAGAAAATCCAAGTGAGTCTAGCCGACGTCTGCTCCAGGTACAGTGGGATCTTCCCTCCACCGTCACCTCGGGTAGAATCCTAAAGATAATGGTCACTAAGGTTACCAACAACAACAAATATACCTGGGGGAACAGTCTACGACCCGATAGCACGCAAGGGCAGAGTAACAAGCTCAATCCCCTTGTCGGCTCCTTGACAATAATCCAAGGTTTACCAAAAAGTGACCCCAGGCTCCTCGACAATAATCCGAGGTTTACCGTTTGTAGTACGTGCGTATCTAGCGTCTTTCCCAACGAAGGAGGATTGATCCCCTCACTGGTTCGGACACGGTCTCGTGCTTCTCCTTTAAGAGGAGCTTTCCCAGAGTACAAATGAAACAGTTGGATTTATCCTACCACAAGATAAGCTACTTGTTTGGTTTTACTGTCTTGGAGAGTTAATTACTCTCCTACTCCAAGACACTAGCCTGATCTATATTGGTGTTTTAGAGCCCTAGTAAATAAAAAGTTACTAAGTTGATTTTACTTTAAGCGTTAATTTTTATGGTTTTTCTTTAGGACAAAAGGTAGCGGAGATGAAACTGATGGTGTGTAGACTCGACTCAAATCCATTAAAAAGATGCACCTAGGATGATTTATACTAATTTTCTTTTTCAATGAATTCCCTAGCTAAGAGAGTTGGAGAATGCAAAATTGATATAAAGACAACTTTCTTGGCAATGAAAATCAAAGAAACAATCTCTTTATCTTTTCCAAAGCATACAACACATGACCACTAATTATTTCACGAAAATTCCTTTTCTTTTCAAAGACTCAAATGCTACTAAAACAAACTTTTCTTCAAAAGAGATTTTTTGGATTTTTTCCTTATATTAACAAAGCATATAAAACTACTTAACAAAAATCAAATTTTAAAAATCTATGACAATCAAATCAATTTTACTTAAAAGCAAATCGAAGAGAAATTCACCTAATAAGAAAATCTAATGAGGCCAAAACCTACAAAGTATGATTCCAGGACGTTTTACTCAGTCATGATTCAACCAAGGACTAGTTCATGCAGAATCATAAACTAGTCAAAAACAAAAATCAAAATGTTTTGTTCTTTTTCTTAAGAATGAAATTCACAGTTTAATCAACAAACTTTTTCGAAATTCTGCAAAGAGACAACACAAAGGTAGGTTTCTCACAAAGGTGGATTTTATGAAAGGACCGACTCCTAAGAAGACTGAAAAGACCAGGGATATCCAAGGTTTTACAACTTCTAAAGCCAAAGTCACTACAAGACCAATGCAAAAATCAAACCCTAGGGCTAGAATCTCTATGAATTTCACTAAAACTCTTGACACTGATGAAACAAGTTTCGATGAAGAATTCTGGCAGGTAACCAGTGGATCTGGGTAGCAAAAACAAATTATAAACAAAATCTAAGAGGCAAAAAGGGAAAAAATTGAAATTTTTTCAATTTTGACAGGGTACGCAGGCAATTTTGAAATAGCAATTTTGACAGAGTTTTACTCCTTTCTGATCAATACTGCAGTCGCCAAATCCTCAAAATGTCAATGCCACCAAAAGTCCTGCAAAAATTATATCTAGGCACAGGAACCCTTTCCAACTACTTCGATCTGGCGAATCTGGGAGATCTGAATGGTGGAACAACTGCTTCTGTTGATCTGGAATATCCGATCTGGTGGATCTGAGAGATCTGAATGGTGGAACCACTGCTGCTGTTGATCTGGAATAGATGATGTGTGATCCCTCAAGAGAAAGGGAACTATGGTCTTGGGGAGTGTCAGGTGCTACAGATCGCAATATACATAAGGGTCTGACAGTAGTACTCGGCCCAATGTTTCAGGGCTCTAACTAAGGAGGATCGACCGTACCCTTAGCCGTACAACCCGACTACCCTATCGTACGGGCGAGTAATATCTCCGAGTGATGTTCTCGGTGTACTGTAGCCACAAGACGGCCGAAGTTTTATCTATGGCGAGGTTTCAAGGGAGCTAGGGGGGTTTCCTATATACCCAGAGGGTACGTGGAAGACAGTCCGTGCGCGGTTCTGTCTAATGCGCTACTACTCGAAGGGGTACCCACAGGGGTTACAAGGGAGTCCAACAGATGTGACCACCTCTTGTATTTCCTGCGTGCATGCCTCCCCAAATCCGCAGGTTTATGCGCTTAACGACAGATCCCGTGGTTTAAAGACGCCAGAACACGTCTCTAGCCTAAAAAAAATTTTGCTAAAATTTGGAGATCCCACCGAGCCCTGGAAAGTGCTCTGATACCACTTGTTATGCTCTTAACCTGCAAAACGATACCCAAACATAGAATTTGCGAAGAAAATATACCGAGAACACAAAATATGTGAAGAAAATATACCCAGAGCACAGAATAGCAATGATTTTATTATCCAGAGAGAAATGTTCACAGGCCTCTTCGAGGGGGCAACCTCCAATAGAGTAGAGCTCGATTACAAAACAAGACACAATACTCCTCGCAGGGAGTCTCTATCCTTTATATATGACTCATACATGCAATACCACGAGCCAATATCGTGGATTTTATTAATACCATCTATCTAATACTACCGCCCATTTACCATCTAACTAATACTACCGCCCATTTGCAACTAACTGTCGTCCCGTCATTAATTGCGGGTTAACCACTTACAATTATTAATATGGGCTTTATTGAATCTTGACTATGACGTGATCCCATGACATAAATAAGGGGGTTAGGGTGTGTTATAGACAATTTTGTGCCTTACAGCAACAGGTATGAATTGTCAATAATCCAAGGGATCCAAATTTCCCTAAACATGATGTTCCTACCCCTAGACGAACAAGGTCAGCAAACCAACAGCTCTCAGATCAGTTCTCCACCTGGAAACACTCAGAAACAAGCAATCCTGAAATCAAAGCAGGTGCTCCACTAGGCTTCTACGCTAAAACACAACTCCTCCATGGTGTACCTGCGTTGCAAAGTAGGTAGAACAAAGGCCACCTGCATTGAGCGAGATTGGACAAGTGGCACACTGAGTCATTGCTCCAAAAATGACACTTGGATCAGGGATTTCGCCTTGTGATGAGTCAGAGGCTCTGTTTCTCCACGTGGAAGCAAAGTTCTCCAAGTGGACTCAAGAACTGAAGATCAACTGAAGAGAGAGAGGACACAAGGCAGCTACACAGCAGTTGCAAGATGACTCATCCTTTCTCAATTCATCTATATATTGAGCTCTCTCCTATGAGCTCAGGAGGCTGGAATTTTGTGCAAAGTAATTATATGTTGTTGGTTTTACTATAGAGCTATTGGGTGATTGCTTGAGGGAGGTGAAGAGGAGAAATTCTTTCTGCTGGGAGGTGTTGCTGGATTGGAGCCTTTAATGGTTGTAACACTCTCAGAACCTTTACTTCTTCATTAATAAAAGCTATTGAGGTTCTTCTATATGCTATTGTTTCAATGATATATTGTGATAATTGTATATTTGATTTACACTAATCCTTGAATCAGTTATGATTGCATGTTGCTTGTAGTTTCCTTCTTTGCTATTTTGCAGGATCTCATTGTAGCTGGGCCAGCAATAGAGCAAAGAGCTGGGAGCAAGCAGCCATAGAGAAGAATTTGGATTCGACATTAAGCGCAAGGCAACGGTTAGTGCATTCTTTCATTCTCTTTTGCTTTCATAAAGAAGTAAACCTTCAGTAGTTTCCTTTACAGTTGTTGCTGAGGTACTATCACCCTTAGAGTGGGATAGGGTCATCCGAATCGGATACTTTTCCCTACAACAAACTGGCGACTCCACTGGGGATCGTATCTGTTTGATTGTGTTTGTAGTATTTTGCTATTCATTTCCTGAACAAAAGGGTACCAAATCGAAAAGCTTTTGACTATATCAAAAGCGAAGTAGAGGGCAGCTACTCTAGCTCATTTCTAAGCATGTTCATGATTTAAAGAGCTGATCTACAAGGATCCTTGTAAGCTCTTAGTGATAGCTTTTCACCTTCCTTGTCATCCCTTTGAGTGTGCTTGACTGATTTCTTCTGATTTGAGCAAAAACTGTGCATTTTTGAGAAAATTGTGACCCGGAAACTGAGAAAACGCAACTTTCGTTTTCCAAAGCAGGTAGTACATAGGCTACCTACTTTGCAACGCAGGTCTCGAAGGGGCTACCTACGCTGAGAGCCAGACTGGCTGTGCAGCACCTGCGTTGGCCCAATTTTGCCTAGTGCTGTTGGGGTTTCTTTCCTTTCTCTTGCCTGTTTTCACCATAGATTTGGCTGCCAGTTACCAGTCTTGTGCCTGTTCTGAAACCAACATTACTTGCCATCATTCCGCCTCTGTTATATAACAAAATTGTACTTGTTCTTTTGTATTTCTTATTTCATTTACAATTTCCCATAACGAAAAGTAAACTAGTCTTGCTTTGGCCTCTTAGATCTGAACCTGTGTTAGGCATTTTGCTGGTCTAAAGAGTTAGCTTGTTTGTTGTCCATAGCTGATTAGTCATTTTACTTTCGTCATTATGGTTTGATTTCATGTATTTCCAGTGATTAAACAAGTAAATCTTAAGGTGTCTTTTAATTTTGGACAAGCTTGTTTACTTTCGCTTTAAATCGAAATCAAAGTTATATAGCAACTTTCTTTTTGTAACCCATCAACATTAAGAAAGGGAAAAGAAAATACATGCATTGTGCATTTTGCATTTGAAAAAGTTTGCATGATGATTTAGGAGAAAGTGCATTAGTTTGTGTTGTATGAACTGTGTGAAAAGATTTGCCTTTCTTCTCCCTCAGTAGTTAAGATTTTCATCAGTCAAAAAGATTTGAAAAAGCTTGCTTCTCATCTTAGGCTGCATTTAGGAATTTGTCATATACATCTCGTGGTGAACCTTGAAAGGCAAACTTTAAAAAGATCAACTTAAAATATACTGAATGAACCTAACAATGCATTTGAAACATAACGTAAACACATAGAGGTCTAGGTAGAGACGTGTTCCGGCGTCGTTAAACATAGTGACTGTCGATCTCTACGAAGGTGGGTGATTCCTCCTGAGAGTTGGTGGCACTAATACGGACTTGTGCTCCCACGTACCGTCACGTATATACTGGGAGACCCCTATAGGCAATTATCCTTTATCCTTAGGAAGCCGTGTCTGCCGCCCTACTGATCGCGATGCAGTGAACACAGCATTCACGAAGATCGACCACCCGTACCGTAAAACGTATTCTGTGGTTTCGCGAAAGGTTTGGCACACCCTCTGCCTAGATCTCCAGAGCAGTTTCTTTTGGCCCTTTTCAAACTCTATAACTGAAAAGGTCCAACCGAGCATTTGTCACTTCGGGCTCGTTAATACATCGAAGGAGACTAGAGTCATCTTTAGCTTTTTCTCGACTCTTAAAACATGAAAAAGGAAAGTTATGTTTAAAAGCGTCTAATAAAATTCATTCAAATTGGAAACACAAATTTTCCCTTTTATATTTTAGTTGATCGAGTAATCTGCAATCGTGGAAGAAAGTCAATTGAATATCCGTCGTTCTCGGAGGCTTGCGAGTCAACCGTCTTTGTCTCCGGAATCGAAAACAGTCCGGGCAAAGCGAACTCGTCGAACCAGTTCAAAATCTCCTTTAAAAGTTAGAACAAGTGTTCCAACAACATCTGAGATTCTGGTTACTCCAAACATTTCCGGAAACCCTGCCTCCATAGAAGAAGTTCAACCGCCACAGAAGGACAATAATATTGATCCTAGTCTGGGGGCAAATACTTGTATGACTGAACCAGTTCCATCTGTAACCGGTCCAAAGAGTTTTGTTCCTCGAACGTCTGTCGCTGTCGATACAACCCCTTCTTCGGCACCGGAAATCTTTTACGGACCTGACGATCTTCCTCTTCCACCTGGTCTGATTGCGATAGAGGAAATCATAGAGGAACCGCAAGTATCCACTCCAACTCATTTTGGAGTAGGGGTCACTCTATTTCCTGCTACAACAGAAGTTTGTCCATCACCAGTGGAAGTTCCTATAGAATCACTAGGCAATCAATTGGATAGACTCAAAATGTCTGAACAACCGTCGACATCTAGGACTGTGTCAAATGACACGGCGACAGCAGAAGTACCTGCTGCGAATCCAACAATGATCGCTGGCATACCATCTGTCCCAACTAGCTCTCAATCGCTAGAAGGAGTCCACCAAGGGACTATCTCGACAGTATGGTCTGTTCCTGTTTGTTCCGGAGTAATGTCTGGTAACTCTTATGGTGAGACTCATCAAATTGACCCTTTTGGGAATCTAATTAGGCCATCCAGTCCTCCAGGACAATCAATTGCCTTGAGTTCTGGATTACCACCGTATGGGGGGCAGTATACCCTTTCATTACCCCCTCCGGGAGGGTACCCATACGGGAGTTCTCAACCTTATTCAAGTTATGGTGGAATTGTAGCGAGTAGTTGGGTACCTATGCTATCCCAACCACCAAGAGTTGTATATTCTATGCAACAGTGTGTACCTGTGACGAACATCCCAACTACACCGGCTATTGTAACCGTGTCGCAAGTTCAAACGATGCCTGTTGTATGTCAATCTCAGATTTCTCAGGTTCTCATGCAACAGCCCCTTGACCCTGCGACCCAACCACAATCGTCTACTGGTGGGGCAACACAAGTACAGTCGGGTACAACTACCCCACATCTTGGTCCAATGGTTAGTATAGCGCAACAACCCATGGTGTCGCAACCGTGGATAGTGCAATACCAACAGCCACAATTCCAACAAGTGTACCAGGGTTCTGAACAGCAAATCTTTGCGAATACGGGACAACCATATATCCAAAATGGTCAAAATCAACCACTTTATAGTGGTCAAGTCCATCAACCGTATCAGTCATACCAACATCAACTCCATTATGCTGGTATGCAAAGACCAACTGTTCAGGCGATTCCATCGTATCCTGGTTACGCTTCACCTAACTTGAATCAACAATTACCATTCGTGGCGACTTTAGAGTTGCCTGATTTACATCAGTTAACCAATGATCCAATTGCTTACGCCCCTTGGTGGCTAGTGATTCCGCACAAACTTCCATCCGACATTCCTAAATTCAATGGGAATCCAGGTGAAGACCCGTCGAATCATGTGATGACATTTCATCTATGGTGTTCGTCGAACACTTTAAATGACGATTCGATAAGACTTCACCTCTTTCAGAGGACATTGACAGGTCCAGCGGCAAAATGGTATATAGAATTGCCTAGAGCTTCGTTCGACAATTTTAGCTCCCTTGCCACGACATTCTTAACCCACTTTCAATTACCAATAAGGTATGAAACGGGAACAGAGATATTGACCAACTTCAAACAGACAACCGCAACTCATATATCAGATCATATACATGAGTGGCGACGTCGACGAAGAATGGTTAAAACATACATTCCTGATTAGCTTTTAGCTAAGTGGTTTATAAAGTCGTTACTTCCAGCCATAACGGAAGATGTGGCAAAGGGGGGAGTCGTAACAGAAGAGCAGGTTATCGCTCGTGCACAATATTTGGACTTAGTATATACTCAGTCTGGCACGCTCTATGACAAAATACCAGACGCCCCTAGACCAGAGTTTTCGATCCCTCCTCCTCCTAAATCAAACAGTGACTCTCATGCCGGCGATGGCGTGATTGGCATGACAAACACGAATCCGAAAAGGACCCATCAAAAGAAGGCCCGTAAGGATTCGAATCAAAATGCGCATGAAGAAGTTCTTGCTTCGGAAGTAAATGCCGTATCGACAGATAAGGGCAAAGAAACCAATCAACCAGAAAGCAAGAAGAAACAAAACAAAGGGAAGAAGAATAAACAAGGTGAATCATCTCCTAAGAAAAATTCTTCAAACCCTCTTGGGAATAGGAAACGGTATCCATGTCAAATATGCGATGACAAAGATCACAACACTAAGGATTGCCCATTCAAAGTTGAGCTAAAGAGGTTCTTTAAAAGTCCTCATACCTCAACTGTGTCAAGTGATCAATTTCCTAACCCAGGTCAAAATCTGGTTGATAGTGGAAACACTTCCCCATCTCAAGTGCTTATGTTGTCGGTTTCAAAACAGAAAAATGATGCTTTGATTTCGACAAGGAACAAAGATTACGGGAATCCACATGTGTCGAACGACAAAGGTAAAGATCAACCTAGCAGTTCGACAACAACTTCGGCAGAAGTTGTACCCCCCATCACGCATGAATTAACGATAAAACCGCCAAAGGGAGTAGTACACAAGTCGACCTTTAATCCTCGTGCCAGAGCGGCACAGCATTATAACATAGTGGAAGATTTGGCGCAATCACCATCTACTATGTCGACTCTTGAGGTACTACAACATTGCCCATCCCAAAGGCAGGCATTGTTATCAGCAATTGGTGGGGTGGATCCTAAAGATTCCAATCTGGTGTCCTTTGATCACAAAGGGTATGATCCTCAGTTACCAGCTCAACTAGCTTTCCTCGTCCAAGTGAAAGCCCTCAACAAAACAGTTCATAGAACGATTATTGATGAGGGGGCATCGACATGTATTATGTCGATGAGTTGCTGGAAAACTTTAGGATCTCCAACCTTGTCGCGATCATCGACAACATTGAAAGCATTCGACGGAAGGATATATACCCCTTACGGTATCCTTAGTAACTTGAAAGTTGAACTAGGGGGCAAAACAGTAGAAATAGATGTTGAAGTCATTGATGGCAATCTTGACTACAACATCCTACTGGGAAGACCATGGATTTATGCCATGCAAGCTGTTGTGTTGACTTATTTTAGGAAGATCGCATTCCCCTTTGAAGGAGGGATTACGGTCGTCGATCAACAAAACTTCCTCCCTAATGGTTCACAAGTTACAGGAAGCGTTCCCATGATCCATGGCAGCGACCGGTCGATTCAAGATATTGGAGTAGGTCTGTTGAAAGATCCCACTATGATGGGAACTTTCGCGCTACCACCTCCTATTTGCATAGGAAATGTACCATTTGTAGCAACATGCAATATGGTATCCACCTTGAAAGTCACAGAAGGCAGAGTCGCTATGGATCATTCGATGGTTTTGCCACCAAGCCCCATTGAAATATTGTAGCAATCAATGTTTCAGGCCTGGGAGGCAAACCCCAATCAGCGCTCATCGAGCGTTTGGGTAGATAGATCTAGAGAAAATGGTACCCCATTAGATCCTTGGTCAAAAGTACATGGGACTGACGAAGGAATCTTACAATCAATGATGATTGAGGGGGCACCATGGAATGACCACCACCATCGTTCCCTTCTTCCAGAATACGAAGAAGATACTCAAAAGGATCTTTACCACCCTTCAGTCTTTGAATTCCTAACAAATACTGTAAACACGGTGGATTCCGAGCGAAACTTATCCAATATTGAAGAGACTATAGCCATAAATATCTCGACCAAAACAGGTATTGTAGAGAATATTCATGTTGGCAAAGGTTGTTCCCCTTCAGAACTGGAAATATATAACGCTCTCTTTCACGAATTTAGAGATGTCTTTGCTTGGTCATATGATGAAATGCCAGGCATCGACTCGAGTATTGTTGAACATGAAATTAAAATGTATCCTGATGTCAAACCAGTAAGGCAACGGCTTCGACAGGTTCACCCTAAGAAAGCCGCTGCCATTAAGGCAGAAGTTGAGAAACTTCTCCATGCTGGATTCATCTACCCGGTTCCGCTAACTGATTGGGTATCGAATATTGTACCTGTTATGAAAAAACAAGGAACAATACGAGTGTGCGTCGATTATAGGGACGTAAATCAAGCTTGTCTGAAGAACAACTACCCTACACCCTTCATCGACCAGATAATTGATGAATGCGCCGGATGTGAAATCTTTTCCTTTATGGACGGATTCTCCGGGTATAATCAAATTAATATCCGCCCGCAGGACCAGTCGAAGACTGCATTTATATGTCCGTGGGGCACATTCGCTTATCGAAAATTACCCTTTGGTTTAAAGAATGCAGGGGCGACATTTCAGAGGGCTATGAATTATGCCTTCCATGACATCAAGAGCATTGTTCAACCATATCTCGATGATTTTCCGGCTCATTCGCGAAAGCGGACTGATCATCCGCAGCATCTAAGAGCGATATTTCTACGTTGCCGACACTACAAGATAAGACTCAATCCGCACAAATGTGTATTTTGCGTCGGTTCTGGTCGTTTACTTGGCTTTGTAGTCTCCAAGGATGGGATTCGTCTCGACCCTTGTAAGGTTCAGGCAATCATCAATTTGCCTCCACCTTCGAATTTGCTTCAGATTCAGAAACTCCAAGGGAAAGCAAACTTTCTGAGGAGGTTCATTCCAAATTACGCAGAACTTGCTAAAGTTTATACACGTCTTTTGAAAAAAGATGTACCCTTCGATTGGGACCAGGTTGCGCAAGCTTCCTTTGACGCTTTGAAAGAATCTCTAGTAAAAGCATCATTAATGTACGCCCCAGATTATCTTAGGGATTTTAACCTGTATCTAGCTGCAGCAGATACAACCATTGCGATGGTTTTAGTTCAAGAAGTCGAGGGAGTTGAACATCCTGTATATTATTTAAGTAAAAACTTAAATGATACAGAAAGTAAATATTCTTACGTTGAAAAGCTAGCACTTGTTGCTGTTCAAGCGGTACAGAGATTTCGACATTATATCCTCTTTAGAAAAACTACCATTCTGTCAGATTGCAACCCCATGACTTATATACTGTCGCAACAGTTGCTGGGGGGCAAGTATTCCAAATGGATAGCGATTCTTCAAGAGTTTGATCTGGAATTTGTGAAATCCAAGTCAAAGAAAGCTCTGGTATTCGCAGAATTATTATGCGACCTCCCTTCGTCGTTCAACGATGAAACCTCCAAGGAATCAATCATGGACGAGAATTTGTTTCTGATATCTGCAAGCGATGAATGGTATGGAGATATAATTATCTATCTCCAAACCCAAAAGTTTCGGCCAGACACCTCGCACTCTGAACAGAAACGTATACGATACCAAGCAAAAGACTACATGATCGTCGGTGATACTCTTTACCGTCGTGGTATCGATACTGTTCTGAGGAGGTGTCTCACCCATGAAGAAGCCGAAAAAGCCCTGAATGAGTGTCATTCAGGCGCCTGTGGAGGGCATCAATCAGGTTTCGCTACAGCCCAAAAGATATTAAGAGCAGGATATTTTTGGCCAACAATGTTCAAAGATTGCATAATCGCAGTCCGAAGTTGCCATTCCTGCCAAATCTTTGATAGCAAAACCAGAAGACCGCCCGCACCCCTGCAACCAATAGTTGCAGTTGGGCCTTTCGCCAAATGGGGCATCAATTTCATGCAATGCAACCCCACCTCGACCGGGGGGCATGGGTATATTATAGTCGCAATAGACTATTTTACCAAGTGGGCCGAGGCGATGCCTACATTGGACAATACTGGTGAAACAGCTGCCCTTTTCTTTTTTAATCATGTAGTCGCCAGGTTCGGCGTACCCCAGGCTATAGTTACAGATCATGGATCGCATTTCCGCAATCACATGATGGTCGAATTAGCTGCCAAACTAGGGCTATCTCACGACAGCTCTACTCCGTATTATCCACAAGCCAACGGACAAGTTGAAGCAATCAACAAGGTCCTGAAGCGTATGTTGCAAAGGATGATCGGAGTTCATAAAAGAAGATGGCACCTAATCCTGTATGCAGCCTTGTGGGCCTACCTAACCTCGGTAAGAAACGCGACCGGATTCACACCTTTCCAATTGGTGTACGGTCTAGAAGTAGTCTTACCGATCCAGTGTGAAATTTCGTCGCTTAAACTCGCAATTGATCTCCTCCCCGGAACTTCGGAAGAAGAGGCTCGTTTCTTGGAATTAATCCAATTGGATGAAACTTGTCGTGATGCCGCTTTGGCTAACGAAGCCCATAAGAAACGAGTCAAGGCTCAGTTCGACAAAAATGTCAAACCCCATGTCTTCTCAGAAGGTGATTTGGTCTTACTTTATGACCAAGAATCCGATAAATTAGGAGCAGGTAAATTCAATTCCTTATGGATGGGCCCCTATATTGTTAAAAGAGTGTTAGCAAAAGGAGCCTACGAGTTAATAGATTACGACGGAATTCCACTGGCGCAGCCCCGGAACGGGCTGTACCTCAAGCGTTACTATGCTTAAATAGTAACCTGCATGCTTTTGTTGTATTTTGTTTTCGCCAAAGTTCTGGTTCTGGTTGAGTGATTCCCCTTTTTCATTCGTTGCAGATGTCAAACCTTATGGAGACATGTGTTGGATATGCCGACGGAGCGAGTCGTAGTTCGCGAAACCTATCCTCCGCAGCATGGGCCATTTTTGATCCAAGTGGCGAGTTAGTAAGTTTCAGAGGTGTATGTATTGGGCAATCAACGAATAACATCGCTGAATATAGCACGTTGATATAACTACTCTCTGATGCCATCACACGAGGCATACGCCGACTAATTGTCAGGCTAGACTCACAGCTTGTAGTACTACAACTCAATGGTATATATTCTGTTCGTAATCCAGCTATTTATCGCATGTTCCTAAGAGTAAAGATCTTGGAAAGATGATTTGATTCAATTCAATATCAACATATTTCAAGAAATCTAAACACATTAACTGACTCATTGGCAAACTATGTGTTAGATAGACATTTGCAACATTTATAAAAAGGACACATCATAAAAAGTGTACATATGAATCATCCAAATCAACCAGAATAAGACTCCAAAATCAAAATATATATATAAGCTATTCATAAAGTTCATACATAATGTCCTGTAACCGAGACAAAAATTGGTCATATGACCTAAAAACTCAAAATGCTAGGGGGCACCCTAGCCTAGTGATGCTCCTGATAGTAAGCCACAGTCTGTGCTATCATGCGCAGAAGACGGGTCCATCGTCTAGGCACACCGATAGTATGCTGCTGCATCGGTAAAGGTAACTCGTCAATCTGTACATCCGGAAGACCACGGGTAAGGTTCTCAACCTGCCCCTGTACAGCTGTAAGGGTCTCTGTGTCGCTAAGATCACGGATAATAACTCTTCGAGCAGGCTCCTCTGCCGGAGCAGCAACAGGTGGTCTCAGACGAACTGCCGGACGAACAGGACCGACATCTGCAAGCACACATGAGTTCAATTAAAGTCTTGAAAGAATAAAGCACAAGAACATTATGAATGAAAACAATGAACAGTAATATGGTTGAAGTTCTTACCAGTAGCATCCCACTGAGCACCGTCTGGCAGTACCATATCCGGATCACCCCGGAAATCCATACCAACATATGGGTACTCGGAAAAAGCCATCTCCTGGCGATCGAACCACCTAAAGAAAGCAGCATTGAAAGAAATCTGGGATTGACCTGCATGTCTGGACATGTGATCGACCCATCGCTGCATACGTGGCTTGGTAGGAGAAGGCACTCCGAGATCAATGTACTGAGGTTGCATCAGAGGGATCTTCTCCAAGGCGAAGGCAGTCAGAATCGAACCAAAACCAAAGTTCTTCAGCTTCCCGTCCTTCACCTTGTTCAATTGATTTTTCATCTGACTAAGCACTGCATCACTCCAGTTGAAGATTTTCGGTTGGAGACATTCCAAGGCGTGCTGCATATGAGACCTGTTGGCAACATGTAAAGATGCGCTACTGGCCATCCTACCAAGAGTATACAGAATGGACCTGAGAGGCCTGCTAGTAACATCACGGATAACCACCTTGCCGTCTCTGCTCGGCTGGGACCCCTCCCTGCAATACTGGCGAACATAATCTCTCACGGAATCATTCCCCCGAACTGTACCTGATAAAGAAATGGGGGCACCCCGCCTTGACAGGCCAGTCAAGAAGTAAATATCTGTCACAGACAATGGAATAGGTTTGTTCCTGATCTGGAATACCTTGTAAACAGGATCCCAAGCATCAAGCAAATACTGCAGTAGTGAAATCTGTGCTCTCATGCTAGAGATACGGAAAAACTTCAGTAAACCATAGTCTCGTAATGCGCCCACCGTAACAGGATCATGAAGGGCAATCATATCTTCTTCTTCATGTTCTCGTTCTCGCCATGTTAGGGCCGTCTTGATCAAGAATCCCTGCAAAACAATCAAGAGAATGAGTCAGCTCCTGAAATTGATGAAAAACTAGCGAAAATTTCATCAAAATCTGCAAAAAATTATTGCTTTTATGCCCCAAAGCAGGTGCCCAGTGTACTACCTGCGTTGGGAGACAAGCTGCCTTCAAACAGCTTGGATCCCAACGCAGTTTTCGAGTGGGGAACCTGCGTTGATCAGAGGGTGCCCTGGCAAAACCCCAGAGGCTCAATAGAACAGCAAAACAGGCATGAAACAGGAAAATGAAACCATGAAAATGAAGAGCTGAGGTTTAGCTCCTACCTGGTCCAAACGGCGCCGAAAATCGTCCGCAGAATCCCTCGGAATCAGCTAATGAAAATCAAGGGGAAAGAGGCTCCTCCAAAGCTCCAACAAGCAAATGCAAATGAAATGGTAAAATGAGAGGTAAAAACCCTTTTTATTTGCTTTCTTACGTAATTCGAGGTAAATGTTAATGTGTTAATCTCATTTTCAAGTAAATATTACTCATTTCTAACTAGTTTGTTGCAGCAATTTGAAAATGCAGTGCTATCAGTGAAAAGAGAAGTTAGTTATGGTAAAAAATCAAAAGTAAACCATATAATTGAGCAAGGTTTGAACGCATTCAAGCTCGTTAAAAAATGAACTGCCCCTTAAAGTTTAGGGGGCATATGCCTCGTCTGCATTATTATGCTGGGGGCATCCATAGTCGAGCAGTTTTTGTACAGAGTTCATGCTCGTTAAAAAATAAACATAAATTGTGAGCAATCTTTCCCTACAGTTCAAGCTCATCCAGAAAAAATGAACCGGTAAATAACCTTGAGAAATGTAACCTTTGACTGCCATATTAAAAGCCCTTGGTCGTGTTCATATGCCATCACCTCCATCCGTTCCTTTGGCCAATCGTTCATCTCCATATGTTTGTTTACCCATTTTGAGGAACAGCTGCGAAGAGTGATTTCACTTAGCCATCCTTGTGACACTGCCGTGATTGGAAAATTCCAACCTATACCTGGAATCTGCTGCTATCCCTATTCATCACTCGTTCCTCAAAAGATGAGTCTTCTTTGAGCTCTTTTCACTGACTCGTAAAATATGAAAAGTTTGCCGAGTTTTGGCCTTCCAGCTCGTTAAAGCGACCGGAAAGCTATCCCTCCTCTAGATTTTAATCTTTTTGGACCTGAGGGATTATTGCACAAAAAGATCGAGCGCTTGTTTTGTTCGGCTCGTTAAAGCAATCGAAAATTCATCCCTTCTGTATTGTTTTATACTTTTTTGGACTTAAGGGATTAGATGACGAAAAAGGAATGTTGGAGTCGACTTTATGTACCTTTTCAGACTCTCTAAAAATGAAAAGGACCGAGTTATCCTTGTCATTAGACTCGTTAAATTTATTAAATAGCGACAAACTTGTCTTTAGACGAGAACGAGTTTCCCTATCGCTAGGCTCGTTAAAACATAGCGATGGGCTTGCCCGAAGGGCAGGTTATAGAACAAGCATATGTTATCCTCCTCAAGCTTGACAAAAATAAAGAGGTACTGGTCAGCAATGACTGGGGAAAAATTGGGAGAACCTCACAGCTTTAATGGTAGTAAGTCGCTCTTGAACATGACACTTTGTCCTCCGTATCACATCGGGTTGGGTTGTTTCATTCACCGGTCTCGTAACCATGGTCCTCGCCACACCATCCACATTTGGGGTAATGCTACCAATCCATCACATCAGTGTCGTTATATGTTCAAGAGATGTTGTTCTGCAAAGAGTCAACCGTGTCCCATCCACTGCCATACATTGTCCTTCATCCATTTCATGAACGCCACCCTGAATCATACATCACAGTTTGTTTTCACCTCATCACAATCACTAGCTCCGTTCCGTGTCACTGATGTGGGATTCATTAAGGCCCTCCTTTGACAGATCGCTCCTTGTCGACATCAGCTCACTATCCAAGGAGTTGATCTAGGAACACCCCCTTCAGTACTTCGAAGCTTGCATGCCTCAATGGCAAGTTTCTCACTTCCGGCGACAGGTATACATCAATGACCTTCGACCAGAAGATTTTGCATGGTGGTTGACGCCAAGTCCTTTATTCCCACCATGTGAATTGTACTGCCGTACCTTGAGGGTCATCATCCTTATCGGTGATTCCTCTCGCGCTTGTTAACGGTTTACATCATTGACCGGTAATCAAGTGATGTCTTTTCATGTTCGACTTCAAGAAATTCTCACATGGATCGACTTGTACATCGAGTGAAGATTGGAAGAGATTGAAGACCCCAGATCTAGTTTCATCCATCCGGGCTGCGATATATATTCAGGATATAAAGGCATTTGATATGTACATCATTACAGCAGATGATCATCCTTCTCAAAGGATGATAATTTCAGCAGAGAATTATCAGTCTACCATCAGACGATCATCTGTTCTATGTACCAAAATGTATTTATAAAGCTGAGCATGGGAATGCCCGCCTCAGCTAGATCATGAAAAAGTATGAAAGAATAATGTATTGTATTGTATCTTATTACAGGACACTTCTCAGCAGATTGAATGAACTTTGGATCCTCCTAATAAAGCATTTCACCCGATAAACGACCTCATACTTTAGGGGGCATCTGTTATAGACAATTTTGTGCCTTACAGCAACAGGTATGAATTGTCAATAATCCAAGGGATCCAAAGTTCCCTAAACATGATGTTCCTACCCCTAGAGGAACAAGGTCAGCAAACCAACAGCTCTCAGATCAGTTCTCCACCTGGAAACGTTCAAAAACAAGCAATCGTGAAATCAAAGCAGGTGCTCCACTAGGATTCTGCGCTGAAACACAACTCCTCCATGGTGTACCTGCGTTGCAAAGCAGGTAGAACAAAGGCCACCTGCGTTGAGCGAGATTGGACAAGTGGCACACTGAGTCATTGCTCCAAAAATGACACTTGGATCAGGGATTTCGCCTTGTGATGAGTCAGAGGCTCTGTTTCTCCAAGTGGAAGCAAAGTTCTCCAAGTGGACTCAAGAACTGAAGATCAACTGAAGAGAGAGAGGACACAAGGCAGCTACACATCAGTTTCAAGCTGACTCATCCTTTCTCAATTCATCTATATATTGAGCTCTCTCCTATGAGCTCAGGAGGCTGGAATTTTGTGCAAAGTAATTATATGCTGTTGGTTTTACTACAGAGCTATTGGGTGATTTCTTGAGGGAGGTGAAGAGGAGAAATTCTTTCTGCTGGGAGGTGTTGCTGGATTGGAGCCTTCAATGGTTGTAACACTCTCAGAACCTTTACTTCTTCATTAATAAAAGCTATTGAGGTTCTTCTATATGCTATTGTTTCAATGATATATTGTGATAATTGTATATTTGATTTACACTAATCCTTGAATCAGTTATGATTGCATGTTGCTTGTAGTTTCCTTCTTTGCTATTTTGCAGGATCTCATTGTAGCTGGGCCAGCAATAGAGCAAAGAGCTGGGAGCAAGCAACCATAGAGAAGAATTTGGATTCGACATTAGCGCAAGGCAACGGTTAGTGCATTCTTTCATTCTCTTTTGCTTTCATAAAGAAGTAAACCTTCAGTAGTTTCCTTTACAGTTGTTGCTGAGGTACTATCACCCTTAGAGTGGGATAGGGTCATCCGAATCAGATACTTTTCCCTACAACAGGGTGGGACCCTAACAAACTATAAGGAAATGAACACATAAGAGGGTTAATAAATCATCAATTTACCTTCTCCAAGAGGGGTGTGCTTAGCACACCAACACCAGGTGCCAATAGGTGCTAAGTGCCAAGTGTTAGTGCATTCTAAGTGCCGAATCTTCCTATTATTTCTCATCTACTTTCCAATAATTAATCTCAAATAACTTTAATGTTAAACCATTCCAAAGAATACAAAGGCATCTCAATGAATGATAGACATGCTAAGACTTTCCAAGTGCCAACACGTGCCAAGTGCCAATGTGTGTTAGCAAGTGATATACACATTATGAAGTGGCAGGGCATGTCGAACAATGCTAAGGTGTGCCAGAGAGTGCTAATACATATTGATGAGTGTTATGGAGTACTAGGGAAACACAAGGGAGAACTAGGTCAAAATGTATGGAAGTGAATGAATATGAGGGTGTGCTAGGGAGTGTGAATGAGTGCTAGCTGACATGCCAAGGAGGGAGTGACAAAGCATGCTAAGCACTGGTAAGGCATGCTAGTGAATATCAGGGCATGTCAAGAAGTGCTAGATTGTGCTAGGGAGCTCTGGTGTGTGTTAACATGTGCCATATAGCGCCAAGGCATGCCAAGACATTCCATATGCTAAGGCATGCTAGGATGTGGAGGGTGCCAGGGTATGCCAATATGTGTCAAGGAGTGTCAAGGGAAAAAAAAGAAGAGCCAAGATAAAATGCAAGGAAATGAACACATAAGAGGGTTAATAATTCAAGATTTTATCTTTTTCAAAAGGGGCATGCTAGGCACACTAATAATAGGTTCCAACAAATGTCAAGTTCCAAAGTGTTCTAAGTGATAATGTATGTTAATGCATGCCAAAGTGTTCAAGGGCATGCTAGGGACTACAATGCATGCCAACTCATTCTAGGAGAGTGATATGTTATTCTAGGGCTTGCCAACATGTGCTTGGGATTCCTATTCATGGCAAGATGTTCAAGGTATAAATATGTTCCATGACATGTGAGGTGCTAAGGTGTTATGGAACCATCTCACAAAATATAAGAAGAGATAGATCAATGACTTCAAAATTAGCCTCTTCGAGGGGGAAACCTCCTTTACATTACGCAAATGAACAATTTTTGGATGATACAAAAGATAAGACCTCCTTTCTATATACATGACTCTAAGGGGTCACAATATAATCAGAGCCTACATAACAATAATATTGTAAGGGCACAATAATAACAACAGTGGGCTTCTATGGGGCACAATAATAATAATATGGGGACTACATGGGTACAACAATACAATAAGGGAGTTGCATTGATAACAATAAGAGACTACACTAGTAGTATATGGACCTAACATGCCCCTCTCCTTCAAAAAAGTGTTGTCCTCAATGCTTGAGTAGTTCTGGATTCTTTTGTATAAAATTATAATCCTCCCATGTGGAATATTTAGTGGGTAGGTTCTTCCACTTGATGTAATACTCTGAAATTGATCGATTTCATAGCTGTCAAGTTCTTGTTTTTGTGACCACTTTAAGTTCCAAGATGATTTTTCCTTCGTTGTCAAGTTCCAACAATATTGTTTGAACTGGGAGCTTGCTACCTATAACCTTATTTAAGCATGAATCATGGAAAACTAGGCACACTCGGGAAGATGCAGGAAGCTCCAATTTGTATGCCATAGTACCAATCTTTTGCAACACCTTGTAAGGACATTTGTTTGTATGGTTGTAGCCATAAGAATATCGAGTTTCTTACATCAAAATACTTTTGTTGTGATGTTGATTTTCCTGTTGTTTCATTTGATTCTGCGCCAAAGTGAGGCTATCATTTAAGATTTGGAGAACTTGTTGTGATGTTGAGTTTCCTGTTGTTTCATTTGATTCTACGCCAAAGCGAGGCTATCATTTAAGATTTGGAGAAATTGTTGTTGATGCTCGTTGTGATCTTCCACTACATGAACCTTAGAATGATTGTCCAAGACTTTTTGGAGATCTAGAGAAATATAATATTTCGATGTTTGAACCTCTAGTGAACATATTACACCCTGATGTTATTTATTTAGAATCTTTGTCATGCCATTAGAGATTAATATCTCTCCTATTTTCCCTAAAATACCCCTTAATTCCACTTCCTTTCCTTCCCAAAAAAATTCAAGAAAAGTTCTTGAAAATTAAAAGCTATCGTACCCAAAGATTGTAACCATTGGACTCCTAGTACAATATTGATCCAGGCGGATATTGGTGGCCACCCACCAAGTCCACTTGGACCCCCAACATTGTTTCTTTCAGCTTTTCATTTTCCTTAATTGTAGCACAATTTACTATTTTTAGCAGTTTTTCAGGTCCTGAACTTATGGAGCCATTTTGAGGCCCTAAACAACGTTTTTTGGGAAAACTTGGAGCAACATGGGTCCAGGGATTGATGTTTCTATTCCCAAAGTTGTAGTTCTCGGATAGATATTTCTAACGAGATATTGTGTGTGTCAAACAGAGATCATGTGCCAAAGTTGCGACCTCGGGAAGTTGATGTACCAATTTACCCAATCGGGGCCCATAGTTTGGCGTCTCATCTTCTAGGGTTAGATTTTTGGATGTTTAGGGTTTTCCATTGTTTCTCAACAATAAATAGGCCTTCGAGCCTCATTGTAAGACTGTTCAGAGGCATGTAGCCACCACATCTCTTCTCAGAGATATGCTACCATCGCCCTAGCTGGCTTATTTCCATTTATGTTTATAAGCATATTTTAGTATTTTACATTAATGAAATGAAGCATTATTTCTGTTGCATCTTTGTGTTTATGGTTATCTCTATAATTTGTTGTGTTCCTGTTTAAATATGGATCAGTGGTATCAGAGCAGTTTGTTTTTTCTCCGTTTTTTTTCGCATGTCCCAACAAGGTCGGGATATAAGGAGTTAGGGCTTGAACTGGTCGAACCTTTACAAGACCAGCCTCGCAAATCCCGACGGCCTCCCATGGCGAATGAAAAGAAAGATGAGGGGGTAGGAGATCCTATCAAAATATTGCTCGAAGAATCTCTTGAGCGACAAAAGAACATGATGATGGACAACTTTGCCCAGATCCTTTAGCAACTACCTAGGGGTGACGCATCGGCTTCCAACAGCTACTTTGGAAATGCCACACCATTTAAGGTACAAGTTAATTTTGAAATCCCCATATTCGAGGGTCAGATAGACATAGATTCCATCAATAAATGGTTAAATCTGCAAGAGGGTTATTTTTCTGTTCATGATTTTTCCAATCAGGAAAAGATTATTTTCACTCTTCTCAAAGCAGCCCCCCATGTTAAGGACTGGTGGGAAACCTACTACGGGCAGAAGGATGAAGGTACAGGCTCACTATTTTTAGCCGCACCCACTTGGAATTCATTCTGGGATGCCATCAAGGAGCAGTACTACCTTGTCAGAAGATATGAGGATCAAGAAATAAAGTGGACCACACTGCGGCAGGGAAGGGGCCAAGACATGTCGGACTTTACTAATATTTTCCATACCCTTCGCAAAAAGTTGGGTATCAAGGATTTGGAGCAGCATTTGATACTCAAATACCATGGCTATCTGCATAAGTGTCACACAGAATCAGTCAAGGGTGCGGACACAACTGACCTTCCTAGAAGTCTAAGACATTCTAATGACAAACAAAACAAACTGGAGCTATCCTTCTCTAAACATACATTATGATATGAGAAATCAAGTGTTTCGTTCTTACCTTTGTCCAAATGCTGTTGTAGAAGTCCAAGCTTTGTTGATCTGGATGAGCTCCTCCTTTTCTCCAAAACCTGCAATCACCAACAGTCAAACAATTAAATAGCACCTGATTATAACATAAAACAAAGCATATTCAACACATAGACCAAGGAGTACATGAAATAACCCATTAACAACAAGTTATTGAGAAGAATGGACCAATTTGCATTAAAGGTAATCAAAAGGAACCATTACAACCTGAGCCTTGGTGTTGTGCAAGCTCCTTCCAGGGTCCACAAGAGTCTTCCTCTACTTTGACAAAGCTCACCCACCTCCAAATAGAACAAGTAAAGATGACAATCTCTCCTCACAAGCTTCTAAATGGGAGTCCTAATTCCTGCAGCATTTACCCTTAGAAATCTATAGCTTTCAACCTTCTTCCTTCTGGCTCAATGCCTCTTTTTATAGTGCTCAAGAGGAAGTTAATCAGGTCCACCATCAATGGGATAGTCCCCTCTTTGGATGGGATCACTCCCTTATTGATGGGATAAGTTCCTCTTTGGTAGGAGTGTATGAACCATCTAGAGGCGCTCAATACACGTCAAACAACCTTCTAGAATGCTCTAGAAATGACCACAAGTAAGTTTTTGAAGATAAAACTTGCGCATTTTAACCTTTTCAGAGGGATGCACCTGCCCCTTTAGATACAGAGCGTCCTTGGACGCAGACCTTATGAACAAAAGGTGCGTACCCGCAGGCAAGGCTTGAGAGAACCTGCGTACCCAGAGATAAACATGTTTTATAAAGACTTTCTCTCTTTCTTGGAGTTTGATATGAATATTAGAGGCATAAGACTTGCTCAAAAGGGTAGTATGACTGTTGATTGAGCCATACCGACTGTAAATAGCCATGGTGACATTTTTTAGTGTAACAGATTGCCCCCTAAAGTGCGAAGCCTGGAATAGATTAGGGTTTTGTATTATCTAGGAAGGGTGAAGCGCTTTATCATTTCGAGGATTATCTCATGGAGAACCTGGTTGGAACCTACAATTTTCAACACAAAACACATGGATAAGATTATATCATCACTGAGGTAGGCATTCCCATACTCAGATAAAAACTTTAACTAACAGACTAACTACTCTGATACAGAAATGATCTTGTAGTACATCATAATCATAGACTTTTGTAGAAACAGTATGGGCGCAGCCATCTGTTTATGATTAGCCTACTTAGATAATGAATACAAAACTCCTCGCAGCCTGGATGGTAAAGATTCGATCCAGGGTCTTCATTCCTACTTCTCGAATTGGTACGATTCTAGCCATGCGAATAAATGAGTCGATGTCGAACATGGTAGAAACCACTTGATTACCAGTCGATGATGTAAACTGTTAACAAGCATGAGAGAGACCACCAGTAATGTCAATGGTTCTCAAAGTACCCAGTACAATCCATGAGATGTGAATGAATGAGTTGATGTTGAACATTTCATGGAATCCTCCGATCGAAAGTCAATGATGTAAACTGACGTCAAAGGCGAGAAACCTGCCATTGATGCATGCAGACTTCAAGGCACTGACGATTTCTAAGTCATCTCTCTAGATAATGTGCTGATGTCGATAGAAAGTGACCCGTTACGGGCAAGCCCACAACACGAAATCATTGTTCAAGTTGAAGAAATATTGCTGTAAGGACTGACTCAGGGATGGTCAAAAGGATGACAAGTATTTTGCAGATGAAAGTTTTGTTTGCAGACCTCTTGAACACATAACGACACGACAGATGGTTTGGTGCTAAATAACTCAAAGTTAATCCCCGGAACCCGGTTGAAGACTTTCAAAAGTGGTTTGATTGACTGTGAGGTAAAAGATTTCCCAACCCAGGTGAATGAAAAGTGTCGTGTCCAAGATTGGTAATAAAGTTTCTTTTGAGACAAAAGGTAACAAATAGGCTCATTCTTCTCTCTTTTCCCCCGCCATTTCTGGCAAGTACCTCTTTATTTTTAACAAGCTTGAGGAGGATAACATATGCTTTATTATAAGCTCATCCTTCGGACGAGTCCAACCCAGTTTTGATTCGAACCCTAGGAAGGAGTGGTTAGTTCCTGTTTGTAATTGAACAGGTCCTTTACTGTGAAATGTTTAACGAGCCCAGTATAGGAGAAACTCGGCGTTTTTCAATTTTAGAGAGTCTGAAAAACTTAAGGAAACTCTAAGTTGAACTTTTTCGTAAATTTGTGTCCCTCAAGCCCGAAAAAGTATAAAATAATACCTGGGGGAACCGCTTGATCTTGAGACCAAGGAGTACTTTCATAATTAGTGCCACTGACCTAAAAAGTAAAAAGCGATCAAGGACACATCGTTTTATTTCCGTATCGATTTTGAAACGACAAAAACCCGACAATCTTTTCCTGATTTTACGGTCAGAAAAGAGCTATAAGGGGACTGTCTTTTAATTCCGTTTTAACGAGTGTAAAAGAAACGCTCGACAATCTTTTCATGTTTTAGGAGTCTGAAAAGGGCTTAAAAGAGAACTCCAAGGTTTCACTTTTTCGTAAGCTTTAACGAGTTAGAAAAAGGGATAAAAATGTACTCATGGTTTTCACTTTTTCGTAAGTTTTAACGAGTTTGAAAAAGGGATAAAAATGTACTCGTGTGGCCGACTTTCAATTTAATTTACGAGCAGGAAAAGACGGAAAGAACTCGGCATTTTCATTTGTTTTACGAGAATGAAAGATAGCAAAATAATCTCGGTATTTTCATGAGTTTAACGAGTCTTGAAAATAACTAAAATTGACTCGAGATAGGTTTCATTTTTACAAAAGCTTGAAACAGAGAAAAACTATGCTTCAAAGTAGTTTCATTTTTACACAAGCTTGAAACAGAGATAAAACTGTGCTTGATGCCCCCTAAGCGTAACTGCTAGAGTGCATGCCTCCCTGCTTCATTTCATTCAACTAGTTGGATGAAAATGAAGGTTGAGTTACGAGATCATTTGAAAAACTCGACCTAAAACTGTAAGAAAATTATGCAAAAACTGAAATAACTAACCTAAATACTTAACATTTACGAGATCTAATCAATCTCTCGACTCAAGTAGAGGAGGATTTGTTTCATGTTTTAACGAGCTTGACACAGGAAAAGAACTATGCTCGGATTCGGTTTCATGTTTACGCAAGCTTGAAACGAAAAACCATGCTTGTTATCAGTTCACATGCCCCCAGCATAATGACGCAAATCGAGGTACATGCCCCCCAAGCTTCATTGCATTCAATGAGGTGGATGGAATGAAGCTTTACTTTCAAGATTTTGGAAAGACTTGAGGGAGTTGTTTCATTTTTTAAACGAGCTGGACACAAGATGAGGAACTATGCTCGTAACTATTCTCTACAACCTACCTAACAAAAACTCTACTCTAAAAACCTTGATTCATTTTTTAACGAGCTTGACACAAGAAAAGGAAATATGCTCTTAAATCCTTGATTCATTTTTTAATGAGCTTGACACAAGACAAGGAACTATGCTCATGACTACTATCTAGAATCTACCTACTTAACCTACCCTTGTTTTATTTTTTAACGAGCTTGAAACGTTGGCAGAATGAACAAGAAACTGTGGATAATCCGGGTCATGAAGCTTCAAGAAACCTCCACAGAAGCCTAAAATCTAACAAGACAAGGAACTATGCTCCAGAAGTTCGCATGCCCCCAGCATAATGATGCAAAGCGAGGTACATGCCCCCCAGGCTTCATTGCATTCAACCGGCTGGATGAAATGAAGGTTTACTTTCAATATTTAACTTGAAAAGGGAGTTGTTTCATTTTTAAAGAGGTTGACACAAGAAAAGAACTATCCTCATACCTGATTCATTTTTTAACGAGGTTGACTCAGTAACAGGAATTATCCTCTAACCTGATTCATTTTTTAATGAGGTTGACTCAGTAACAGGAACTATCCTCAAACCCTACTTGCTACAATCTATCTACTTAACCTAAAATCTACCTGATTCATTTTTTAATGAGGTTGACTCAGTAAAAGAACTATCCTCTAACACCCTGTTCCATTTTTTAATGAGGTTGACACAGGAACAAAACTATCCTCATCCCCGATTCATTTTTTAATGAGGTTGACTCAGTAAAAAGAACTATCCTCTAACCAACTGATTCATTTTTTAACGAGGTTGACACAGTAAAAGGAACTTTCCTCGTCAACTGATTCATTTTTTAACGAGGTTGACATAGTAAAAGGAACTTTCCTCGGCTAACTGATTCATTTTTAGCGAGGTTGACACAGTAAAAGGAACTTTCCTCGACAGCCTATTTCATTTTTTAACGAGGTTGATACAGGAAAAAACTATCCTCGCGGACACCTGTTTCATTTTTTAACGAGGTTGGCACAGTAAAAGGAACTGTCCTCGCTAGCCTATTTCATTTTTTAACGAGGTTGATACAGGAAAAAAACTATCCTTGTACACACTGATTCATTTTTTAACGAGGTTGACACAGTAAAAGGAACTTTCCTCGTACTAGCCTATTTCATTTTTTAACGAGGTTGATATAGGAAAAAACTTTCCTCGCAGACACCTGTTTCATTTTTTAACGAGGTTGGCACAGGAAAAGGAACTGTCCTCGCAACTCCTTGTTTCATTTTTTAATGAGCTTTACACAAGACAAGGAACTATGCTCATGACTTCCAGTTTCATTTTTTAACGAGGTTGAGACTAGAAGAAACTATCCTCACTACATCCTGATCATGGCTTCCAACTGGAAGAAAGACATGTCAATGGACACACCTTGATCATGGCTTCCAAAAGGTCTTCATCAGAAGGAAGAACACTTCTCTGGAAGGAACACATGTCAAGGGACTCAAAAGGGATAAGAACATCGTGTTCAAGTAATCCCATAGAGTTTTCCATGTCAATTACCGGATATAAATCAACAGTGAGAGGCTCACTTACATCGGTAACTGAAAACATGGGACCGGTTGCCACATAATTAACCCGTGGCAGGGTAGATACCACTTTAGAATCAGGAACATTTAGGGGTGTCATATTATTGGTAGTTGAAACAAGACTAGGGAACGAAAGCTGGTCTACAGTCACAATATTTCCATTGTGAGGGAAAGACATCACGCGAAAGAGTGTCGATACGACAGCCTTCATTTCATAGACATAGTCTCGCTGAAGGAGTAAATTGAAATCCAAGGGACCTCGAACTACCATAAGATCAATACAGACAGTTTTACCTTCCAAGGTAATAGAAAACTTAGGAAGGATCCCTAAAGGTTCACTAATGGTTCTGTTAAAAGTTTTCAGAGTCTACGTAATAGGCGCAAGCTGAGGGGAACCCAAAGCTTTCCAAACAGTTGAGGGTAAAATACTAACAGAAGCACCTTCATCTACCTGAGTACGATGTATGTCCCTACCACCAGCCTTAACAATGATTTGGAAAGGGATGGAGGAAGGAAGACGAGGTTCTATCAGTCTATTCCAATTAAAGGAAAAGACCTCAGTACTTGGAGGGGGTTCTGTATGAACAGGTGAAATGCCCCCCGGCATAGAAGAATCTGATGTAACAAGAAGAACCTGAGCGGTATGAAATTCACTCTCTAGATGGAAAGTGGGATCGACCGAACGTGAAATTGAATCGACCACTTGATCAACTAATTGATCATCAACCTGAGTGACATGAGTTTCACTCTCCAATGGGAGAGTGTGATCGACTGTACTTGAATTTAGATCAATCACTCCGTCAGTTGACAGTAGGTTGGGAGAAAGTTTCCGGTAACCAGTTGGAAATTCTTGTTGTGGAACAGTAAGTTTTTCCAACAATGTTGAGGCTTCATCCATGTGAGGGCAAATGTGAGTTTGATGACTCCCTTTGCATAACTTACAAGGAAACCTAACTTTACCCTTTTTCCCAGAAACCTGACTATCACTGGTTGATGGATCAACGGAAAGTTGATGAGATTTTTCTGACCATACTTCCAAGACCTTTGGAATAGCAAGACAATTGACAAGGAAGTGGTCACCCTTACAAATCCTGCAAGGGTATTTGGGTTTACGGTGCATGTCGGAATTTTCCTCAACACAACTAACACTTACAGCCGTGGTTGGTTGGTTGACTTCTTTCTTATCTTGCTTCTTCTTCTTCTTCTTCTTCTTCCCTTTCTTCTTCTTCTTAGCCTCCTGGTTACTAGCATCAAGGCTTTTACCAGGCGAAGAGGAAGAAATGGAGGAAGAAAAATTAGGCGAAGAAGGTAAAGGGTCAACAGAAGGTTGGTGATGTTGAGATGGTGAACTCTGTTGAGGTGAAGCATCCGGTTGAGGTGGAACATTTGGAGTACTTTGGGCCAACGAAGTTGAAAATAACCATATCGGTAATCCTATTGTAAATCCAGGTAATGACAAAGTAGCCATATAAGGAGGACCAACATTTCCAAAGTAAGGAAAAGTACTAGGATTCTCATTAGGAGGGGTTCCTAGGTTGATAAATTCCGGAACATTTGCCATTATATTCAACTTCAATGAATTTTATTAACAATTTATAACTAAAACTAAAATTAACAATTCACAATTCACACTTAACAATTAAAATTCACAATTCACACCTATGGTCTCTAAAAGTAAAAACAAACAAATTAACACGCGCTATCAAATCTAGGAGTCAAACTACACACAAACAGTAGCCTTCTGGACCGAAAACACTAGTTGGTGATGAAATCCAACATCGCTGAATTCAATACAGAAGTGGAGGGTGGAATAGTTACCCCGACAACCTGCTTAATGAATAGACCGGCACAAGTTCCTCCACTTTAACCGTCTCGAAGTGAAGCGAACCCCCCGGAAAATCCAAGTGAGTATAACCGACGTTTGCTCCAGGTACAGTGGGATCTTCCCTCCACCGTCACCTTGGGTAGAATCCTAAAGATTATGGTCACTAAGGTTACCAATGGCCACAAGTACACCTGGGGGAACAGTCTAAACTCCGATAGCACGCAAGGGCAGAGTAGCAAGCTCAATCCCCTTACCGGCTCCTTGATAGTAATCCAAGGTTTACCGATAAGTGACCCCTGGCTCCTCGACAATGGTTAATCCGAGGTTTACCGTTTGTAATACGTATTGTCTGGCGTCGTCCCCAACGAGGGAGGATGGATCCCCTCACTGGTTCGGACACGAGCTCGTGCTTCTCCTTTAAGAGGAGCTTTCCCAGAGTGTAAATGTAACAATTGGATTTGATTCTATCACAAGATCAGCTACTTGTTTGGTTTTACTGTCTTGGAGAGTTAAGTACTCACCTACTCCAAGACACTAGCCTAAGCTATGTTGGTGCTTCAGAGCCCTAGAAATGTAAAAATTACTAGATGGATTTTAATTAAGCGCTGTGTTATTAAGGTTGTTATTACTCAAATGGGTAAATGGATATGAAACCAATGGTGTTATGACCCGACTCAACTGAATGCAATCGAATATGATAATGTGATCTTTTCAATTCGATGAATCCTATCTAAAGTAAGGAGAGAGTTTCCATTCACTTCCAACAATGCAAAAAATTGATCACTAAGAGAAAATATAACAAATCCTCTAATGCACTAATTTTATCAAGAAATCCTAATGCAAATCAATTCCAAACCATTTTTTTATTTTTTATTTTGTGTAAATTCAAACCAAAGAAAACTGATCTAAATCTACGATTGATTTTTCAGAATGTAAACTATGCAATTGTAATCTAAGCACAATTCACTTGAAAAGTATGCAAATGTAATCTATGCACATTTTTCATTCATATTCTGAAAATGAGAATTCTAATTATGCAAATGTGATCTATGCAAGAGAATTCTCAAACACAAGACGATTCTAATGTGATCTAAGAACCAATCAAGTGCAAGTCGAGAAAACTGGGTGAGAGTTCCAAAGATCAAAACATAAAAACACTCAAAGGCGATTAACACTCATACACAATTTAGCCCCCCCCGGCGAATGAGGGGGAATTTTTTTTGCAAAAACAGAAGCAAAAAGATGCAAAATTGTGAAAAGACTGAGACAAACCTCCAAGTAATGACCAAAGGAAATCAAATTAAGAATTTCTCAAAAAAGAGATTCAAAACACCCAATTGATGAAAGCTTAAAGCAGGAATGCCAATGAAACAAGCTTAGGTGAAGATTCTGGGCAAGGGACTAATGAATCTGGGCAGAAAAAACTAAGAAAAAACAAAATCTAAGAGCAAAAAAGGCAAAAAATGGAATTTTCTCAAATTTTGGCAGGGGACGCAGGCAACCCGTTAGCACAGGTGCGGGCCCGCTCTGTGCACACAGCAAAAGTGCGTCCAGCGACGCACTGTGCAGTACTCAGAGGGTGCGTCCATCTGAAAAACTCAAGAAAAACCAAAATAAAACTAATCCTAAGCTAACCCACCCAGAGACAGAATCACAAAGCCAAAACCAGAAAAATAAACCAATTTTCTCAAAGCAAAGTTCACATAAAGGAAAAGACTTTTCTCATCAATGGAATCTTTCCCCAGCGGAGTCGCCAATTTGTCACACGGAATCAGTCAAGGGTGCGGACACAACTGACCTTCCTAGAAGTCTAAGACATTCTAATGACAAACAAAACAAACTGGAGCTATCCTTCTCTAAACATACATTATGATATGAGAAATCAAGTGTTTCGTTCTTACCTTTGTCCAAACGCTGTTGTAGAAGTCCAAGCTTTGTTGATCTGGATGAGCTCCTCCTTTTCTCCAAAACCTGCAATCACCAACAGTCAAACAATTAAATAGCACCTGATTATAACATAAAACAAAGCATATTCAACACATAGACCAAGGAGTACATGAAATAACCCATTAACAACAAGTTATTGAGAAGAATGGACCAATTTGCATTAAAGGTAATCAAAAGGAACCATTACAACCTGAGCCTTGGTGTTGTGCAAGCTCCTTCCAGGGTCCACAAGAGTCTTCCTCTACTTTGACAAAGCTCACCCACCTCCAAATAGAACAAGTAAAGATGACAATCTCTCCTCACAAGCTTCTAAATGGGAGTCCTAATTCCTGCAGCATTTACCCTTAGAAATCTATAGCTTTCAACCTTCTTCCTTTTGGCTCAATGCCTCTTTTTATAGTGCTCAAGAGGAAGTTAATCAGGTCCACCATCAATGGGATAGTCCCCTCTTTGGATGGGATCACTCCCTTATTGATGGGATAAGTTCCTCTTTGGTAGGAGTGCATGAACCATCTGGAGGCGCTCAATACACGTCAAACAACCTTCTAGAATGCTCTAGAAATGACCACAAGTAAGTTTTTGAAGATAAAACTTGCGCATTTTAACCTTTTCAGAGGGACGCACCTGCCCCTTTAGATACAGAGCGTCCTTGGACGCAGACCTTATGAAAAAAAGGTGCGTACCCGCAGGCAAGGCTTGAGAGAACCTGCGTACCCAGAGATAAACATGTTTTATAAAGACTTTCTCTCTTTCTTGGAGTTTGATATGAATATTAGAGGCATAAGACTTGCTCAAAAGGGTAGTATGACTGTTGATTGAGCCATACTGACTATAAATATCCATGGTGACATTTTTTAGTGTAACAATAAGTACGTCCAGGAAGAAATAGAATTCCTAAACATCTCTTTGCTCAGCACGGCATATCGATATGCCGTCAAGGTTGAGCAAAAGTTTAAACAGAAGAAGCGAGACTTTGGGATTGCGAATTCGAAGCAAGGGAAAGGTGCCCCAAAACCATAAAACAAAGGACAAAGCCAAGGTGGGGCAGCCCAAGACAACTTACGAAAGCTACAAGAAAAGAATAGCACTGCGAAGCTGAAAAAGGACACAGGAAAGTGGTGTGAGTTCCATAAGAGCTCCACTCACAACACAAGTGAGTGTCAGGCCAAGCAGTCACTAGTGGCTGAGCTAAAGGTTTCAAAATCAGATGCATGTTTTGACTCTGAGTTAGAACCTGAGAAGGGGAATGAAAAAGGGAATCAGATTATTGATGCAGAGCCCAATGCCACTGTTGCCACCACGAAGATCCAGAAGAAGGAACCCAAAGATCCAGAGGGGGAGGAGCGTCTCTTCCACTCCCAAATGTAGGTAAAGGGCTGCCCGCTATAGTTCATTGTCGGCAGCGGGAGCCAAAAGAACCTCATTTTGGCAAAGGTCATGAAGCGGCTAGGCTTAATGACCACATCAAATCCACAACCGTACACCATCGGGTGGCTTCACCAAGGATGATATCTTCGCGTGAGCCAACAGTGTCGCCTTCCATACAACATCAAACCCTTTATGAATGAGGTATTGTGTGACATTGCTCCCCTTGAAGTTTGGGATGTTTTATTAGGGCAACCATACTTGTGGAAGTGACATGTTGTGTATGAATCAAGGCCCCGTGTTGTTATTATTACTTTGGGAAATAAGTTGTATAGGATACCAGAGATAGCACCTCCTACCGCCATCTCTTTGGTTACTACAAAACAATGCAATCAGCTCATTTCCAAAACTGGGAAATTTGTTTTCTTGATGATACACCCTCAAGGAAAGAAGAAGACGATGACCATGACCTACAGACAAGGCCCCTCTGCATGACAACTACAGATGGACAAGGTCGTGAATGAGTACGAGGACATCTTCACCTCCCCTGCAAGGGTTCCTCTACACTATCAGGTCAACCACTCCATCGATCTAACCCCAAGTGCGTCGCTGCCCAATGGGCCAATCTATCGGCACTCCATTCTGGAGAACGATGAAATCAAGAGGTAGATTCAGGAGCTGTTGCAGAAAGGTTACATTTGTCTGTGTTCATCACCCTGTGGGAGCCCGATCGTGTTGGTACAGAAAAAGGATGGGACTTGGAGACTCTGTATTGACTATCGAGCACTGAACAAGATCACTGTCCGTATTAGGTACCCGATGCCGCAGATTGATGACCTCCTAGACCAACTAAACGGGGAAAAATATTTCATTGTTGGCTTATATGGGCCCGACCTAGGTTCGAAAGGTTTATTTAGCCAAACAAATCTCACAACTACGAGCCCTTTCGGCAGTAGCCTGCAGAGCGCAGACTAAAGTCTCACCCGAGGTAGTAGGGGAGGGTGCTGGAACCAAGTTTCTGCACCCTAGGGATGTCCTGGTGTGGTCTGGAGGTTCCGCACACTGTTTTAAAGCTTCGCGTTGCTCGGTATTCACACAGATCTAGATTGATTATATTTTTCTTATTAGTGTGCTATTCTATTGGAGGATGCAATTACAACTTCATAGGATCTTCAAGCAAACATTTAACCAACACAATTGGTTCGCACATTAAAATGAACCCAAATTTACATTCATTCATGCAATAAGCAGATTAAATTAAATAGATATTATAAAAGTCATATTCGCGATAGCTCAGAAGAAATACAGAATTATAGAAGAAACTTATCTTTATTTCCACTTATCCTTAATACGTTCAAATCCACCCTGTGCACTCAGCTGCAGGGGTTCGCGCACACAATTGCGGATTTTCCAGGCCTCTGCACACACAACTGCAGAGCCTCTATCTACTACCCCAACCCTTGACTCAGACTTACAGATGCTTTCAGACTATCTTCCTCAAAAACCCATTACATTCCATATTCTAGATTAACTACCCAAAACTCTACTACTTCTACCCATAGAGCCTCGCTCTATTTATACCCTTTCTTGGCCCATGATCCCTGCACGGGCCGACTCTATTTACATTTCTTTACATTATTTTTAGGTGGACTACCCTTTGACTCAACCCATTATAATTCGCTCTCCGCGCTTTCAGTGGAGTATTTACCCTAACTTTACCCAAAATGTCCGGCTTCGAGCCTCCTAACTGTTGCGCAGGGCTTTTGCTACCCAACAGTCCCCCAACACAATCATCGTGACTCGTCCCGAGTCACTCGGCTGGCGCAGTAATCTTCTCACGTAGGGCGGTTAGCATCCTCTGTGCTTCACTTGTTCTAGCAGCAAATTCTTCTGTCATCCGTTGCATCATTTCCATGCTTGTGGCCATCAACTCAGTCTCTAGTGGCACTATCTCAATGGTGGCGTACTCGCTTTGCATATGAGCTACCCTGTGCTCTATGGTGGTTGAAATTGCAAATGCCTCATCTAGCCATGGCTGGAGACGGGCTTTAATCACAGCTTCCTTCTATGGGGCTATGCCAACTTGGATGTTTTGGTCCTGGGCCTCCCTTGTCTTAGCGAGGCGCTACGTAATAACTACAGTCAACACGGTTCCTTTGATTCTATCATAGGCTTCCTAAAGCTACCGAGCTTCGGTTTCCAAGCGCTGAAGGGTTGGATCCTCTTGAAGTGTCGTGAGTGTGACAATCGACTGTGTGAACAGGTCCGTACATTCCTTTAGCATCCTTATAAGCATTGCGCGGGCGGTGGTGATGATGTTCTTATGCTGTTCCATAATCTCAGGGGGTGTCATTGGCTGAGTCTGCAATTTTAACTCTACAATCTGCACACTAATCTCCCGATGGATCCGCGCAGCCTCCTCGTTAGCATTATGGAACCTAGTAGCCAACTTCTAAATTTGGGTCTCAATAGGGAGATTAGCCGTAATCTCCAGCTCAGGGGCACTTAAGAAAGCTTCTGCAACAATCTGTTGTGCTTGATGGTTCTGTGTGATGGCTTCGTCCCGTTGGAGGCACAGCTGTTCGAGATTTATTTTATGCTCTTGGAGGATTTGTTCGGTATGGCCTTCCCAGTTGCGGAGCTCTATCGTGGTGCTT
This sequence comes from Pinus tabuliformis, assembly GCA_031772625.1. Classification (NCBI taxonomy): domain Eukaryota; kingdom Viridiplantae; phylum Streptophyta; class Pinopsida; order Pinales; family Pinaceae; genus Pinus; species Pinus tabuliformis. The sequence continues at coordinate 1,044,341,487 of CM062807.1, forward strand.
TCCTAGAGTTACTGCAAGCTTTCACATGGCAAAGCAGTTAGGTTGAGTCCCAGTCCTGTAAGCCATCCCAGCACAGCTCTGTCCTCCGCATTGTTGACGATCAATGCACGTGCTGGAATTGCAATAGAATAGGTGACTTGGGTCTTCAGTAATGGTTCCATTGCTACTATCGGAACCCTTTGTAGAAGTACTTTCACTTGTGACGCAGATTCCTAATGTCTGTAATTGCGTACGGAGCTCCCCCAACACAATCTGCTGCTCGGACATGGCTTCATCCACTGCATCACGTGTGGCCTCGCGAATGGCAGTTTCAATATCATTCAGGTTAGCCTTGGTTAGGGTGGTTACCTCGTTGTCTATCTTAGATGCCTTCGCCTTCTTCTGTGGCTTTGGCCACTCTGGTGTCACTGAGCGCTTTAAAGGGGCCCCCGTAGTAGTGGATGGAGTATCTGTCGCGACCGGCTGAGTGGTTTCCTTCTAACTACCTTTTTTCTTTGTTGATGTCTCCTTGCCTGGTTGTGTCTTACCTGCTGCTGTGAGTGCTGCCTACCAAGTTGCTTTAACTTACACAGCCAACTGTGCATTCCACTTTTGTTGTGCGGATGTTTGGCTTCCTCTTTTTTTTTTTTCCGGATGGTGGCCTCGTCATGCTCTTCTGCCAATGGTCGACACCAAGCTATTGGCCAAGTATCCACAATCCTGTAAATAACGTCATTAATAGCAATAAACCGGAGTGATGTCCATGCCTCGGCCGGGTCCTTGTGCGCCTTAATGTAGACATGATGCATGTCTGATTTAAATTTGGCAATGTGCTTCATGCTTTCATAGATCTCGTCAGTTAAGTGGGGTAACCAATTAATCCATTGATATTCGAAATGTTCTTTTCAGAGTCAATCTCATGAATAGTGACAGAATTCATAAAGGGTTTGACAACATTAGGTAGGTATGCACCATAGAGATTATCTCCAATTGTATATATGAAGGAGGAATGATGCTGATGTTCATCCCGCGACATGTCATATGACATCAATATCCATTATGCTTTCATCGATAGAGAATGTACGCGAGAAAGGATAAAAGGGTGTGCCATAATCCAATGATCGATTTATCCAAATAATCGAAGAGAAAGTATGGGTCACACAATCTGAGTAGACGTCTTCATAATATTTCTCAATAGGGCTAAGAAAAATTTGATCACCAAAATATTTGATGTTAGTTTCATTAGGTACAATCCATGGATCGTCCGTAATTTTAGAGGATGATATCATGTTGATATAAGAAACCGAAGTGGAGGATCTAGGAAAGAGGAGGGAGGGATAAAAAATGTTCCCATAAGCAATGTACCCTTCAACAAGCCAACTCCAACATGTTGATAGGAGTGTAGGGATTCCCCTACAAAAGGCACACTTCTAGTAACATTGGAATCAGAGGCGAAAAAGGTGATTTGATCTATGGCCACGATCTTGCCTTTATGAGAAAAGGTGATCATGCGGAAGTAAGTTGAAATGACAGTAGCCATAGCATAAACACATGTAAATCCCAATAGAAGATTATAATCTAGAGGTCTATCAATAACTTCTACTTCAACGGAGATGGCTTTCCCCCTAGTTCCACTTGGAGGGAATTTAGAATCCCACAAGGTTTGTATGTCTTTCCATCAAAGGCTTTATTGTGGTGGTCAATTGACTCAGTTGGTGTGAACCAATAACCTTCCATAAATACAAGGACATGATGCATTTCAAGGTTCCCTCATCCACAATAGAATGATCAAGGTTCTTCTCGTGGATAACGACCTCAATCATAAAAGATAACTGAGCCGGAAGTCGAGGGGCATAATTTTCATGATAGAAAACCACTAGGTTGGAATCCGATGGATCCACACATCTGATAACTGACAGTAAGACCTTATTTTTAGTGTGGAATTTTTGCAACACCTCATGAGTCGACATAGTTGATGGAGACTGAGAGAAGTCTTCAACTATGTTGTAATTTGGAGCAGCTCTTCAACGAGGGTTGAAAGTAGACTTACAGATAACACCCTTTGGAGGCTTGATAGACAATTCCTTAGGAACAGAAGGTGGAACATGATCAGATGAAGGTGGTGTTAAACTAGCAAGTTGATCAGTAGCCTGACCGTTTAGTGGATTTGCATTTCCATAGTCCTTATTTTGAGTGGCCACCATGCATCGGATTTTACCTTTGAGGAGGAAAGCATCAAAACTGTGTTAGAGGAAGAAGCATCCTAGGCAACCATATGAGTCTCCTAATTGGGAAACGAGTCAGTAAACACAACAAGAGAAGTGGATGATTTAAGAAAATGATTCACTTTAGCACATTGTGGACAATCACATGTAAAATGATCCTCATTACAATTCAAGCATGGGAATTGAGGCTTTTGTTTCTCATCAGAAGACGAATTTGTTTGTTTATCCTGTAGTGAGGAATCTTTCTTTTTCTTACCTTTACCTTTCTTCTTACTTCCAACTTGTTTTTTAGACTTGCCTTTATCAAATGAGATGGAATTTATATTGAAAGTAGAAGTTGTAGGAGGATGGGATGGAGGAATTTATCCAGGAGTGGTTAGAGAAATACTGGATGGTTTACTCACCAACTGCGAACTGGAAAAGCCTATAATACCATCAACAACATGAGATTCTTTACCAGGTGGAGGAGGAACAATATTTGAAGTGAAGATGGATGAGACTCCTCAGGTTCAATAACCTCAGGAAACAAATTTTCTGACTCAAGGAGATCAAATTCAATCACCTCAGGTGAAAAATTTTCAAGGACTTTTGTTTCAATTGTGTTAGTGTCCCTAATAGGAATATATGTAATCTTGGGTTTGTAACTCAAAGGGATATATGATTCCGATTGATCAATAGTGGGAGGAGTTCTAGTAGTTACCGACGTTCCTGATTCAGTATTTTGCATTTTCCTATGTCTTGGATAACGATTAGGAGTAACCTCTAGAGGAAGAGGAGGATTATTTTTCATTCTACACGAATGACGGGGAGGGGGGTTGTGTTCTTCTACGTTGGATAATAAATTTTATTAACACAAAAAGAAATAAATCAAAAAGACGGTAATCTAGGTATAATGGATTACCAAGCAGCTGTGAACTACAATATACACCTTGGTGAACCAAGGAATTAACGTACTGTCACCAATCTCCCCAAATGCTATTTTTGGTGTATCACAGTATACAAGGTGATAGACTTAGTTACCTATGAATGGATACCAATCTAATGGGGACTCCCAAAATATATGCGATGGTACATGGGAGTGCAATCTGTAGTGGTGTTGTCTAATATGTAATCGTTCTATGAGAGCATTCCCATACACTTTAGTTGTGTGGAGCACCACCAATATACCTGAAGGTACGTGGAGTATACTCCTATACACTCACATACGTGGAACGAGATTTCACCCCCAGGATGTAATGCTGGAAAAAAAATGACAACCCCTACATTTAACGATGTTGGAACATGTCTATAAACTAGACCTCTAAATGTTTGTGTTACTGTTACAAATTCTCCTTAGATTGATTCAATAAATTATATTGTTTATCTTTAATTATGTTTCTATTTTAGGGTTCACCGTGAATGTCACCTGAATATCCTCAAATGCAAATATAGCATGAGAAAATATAAATCTTTTCTCTTTCAATGAATATCTAGATAAGGAAGGGAAGAAACAATCAAGATACAAAACACAATATGCAACAAACAAGATGCAAGATGAATTTCCTTTCCGACGCAATTGTTCCTATACTAATGCACATACAACACCCTAAATGTCGACACAAAATTTTTCTTTTCTCCACACTTAATTTTCGAAATGAAGAAACGTAAGATGCAAAATGTTCAATTACTGATTCAATTACACTTTTCAGAATGAGGATTGGAACAACAATTCATCTAAGTGATCAAAAATCAAACAAAGTCAGTTTGCAAATAACTAAGTGATAAAAAAAAAGAAAAATCAAAACCAATTCTTACCAAAGCCAAACAACACAAATTCAAACCAAATGTAGATTTTAGAGAGACCAAAAGACACTCAATACATAAGGAATTTCAACTAGAAGTAGGTTGACAAAAGAGAGACTCAAGAACCAAATAAAAATTCATGCAAAAGCACGAGCCAAATTTGGTGTAGAAGAGGCACCGGTGCGTTGCAATGTTGTTGTAAAGTGGGTTGGGGTGAGGTCCAATGATCTGTCAAAGGTCTAGGGGGTGCGTTAGGCCTGGGAAAGAGAATTCTGGCACAAAAATTGAAAAGAAGGCTCAAAGAAATCACTTCCTATGTATGTTCTTAGTTGGATGACACAACAAAGTTCTGTCATTGAGGTAATCAAACACAATGGACAAGGATACCACCAAGGGAATAATTTGTTCCCCAGTGTGGTCACCAATTTTTTATACAGGATTTATGATTGCAGACAAAAGTATCTCCCCTAGGTCAGTGGCTAACCTAGAACAACAGAAACACAAGGAACACAATTCTTTTCCTTAAAGTAAATAGATGACGGAGTGAGACCTACCTAGAATCCTTCATACACTTTTCTCCTTATTTAGCTTGGAAGCTCCAATTCTAGCTTTGAATGCTAAAATTAGAACCTGCACAATCAGATAAAACAAGCCAAGAAACTATGAGATCTATGTAGTATCATCTAATTACTTCATTCAATAGATCAACATGGTATTGAAATAAATGGAAGGAGATTACAACCATAAGTACCAGTTGATCTTGTAGAAGAGATCCTCCAAGATGTTGAATTGTCCTTTCCTTGTCACAATATGCACCTCCAATCACCCTAAATGCATGAGATGGTGAATACTCACTATAGCAGCACAAGGGCAGAATCACTCTCCAAAACTTAACCCCCAACCACATAGAAGGTTGGGAACTTATAGATATGTAGGGTAAGTTGGGAGCTCTTATCTAATTATCAATCTAGGGTAAGAGATCCACCTTTGATGGAGGGATAGGATCAAAGGATAAGTGGTGAAAACTCCAAAGTAGGGAAGGATATTATCTGAATGCTTTATCCAAGGTAAGTAGTTAAAACAACTCCTAGGAACTCCTAGAAGTGGAAGCTTCCGGAATCCTAATCATTCACATGGAATTCTAGATCCAACGAAGTTGCAAAAGGGAGCAACCTGTTGGTGACCAATGCAGACTATAGTGGAGCAACCTGTAGGTGAATGCACCCTTAGTAGGCTTATAGGGAGTGTTGGTCCTCAAATTGGCTTAGATGATGCAATTTAGGGCTGAAATTTTGGGGGATGAAGGGAACATGCTTAGGGCTTTGTGCAAGATGGTCACAAGGGGGAATAGGATGTTGGTTGATCCCATTAGGAGGCTCACAATGTGACATTGGATAGATTTATGAACCATTCAAACTTCACAAATTTAAACCCAAATGGCATACAAGATATTATAAACCTAAGGAAATAATAAAGCCAAGGCATTAATATTATTAGCCAAACGTATTAATAACCCTAAGGAATTATTAATATTATAAACCCAAGGGATCAATATTATAAACCCTATGGATTAAAAGTGTAAGGGAATAATATTTTAAACCTAAGGGATTAATAAACCCAACACATCAATATTATAAATCCTAGTGATTTAAAACCTAAGGGATATATATTAGAACAACAAAGGATTACTGTAGAAACAAATGGGGAATTGAAAGGGTGTGCTAAATCCATATTTATTAATATTATTAATAAACCTAGGGGATTAATATTATAAATCCAAGGGATTAATAAAATGGATAATAAATATTATATACCCAAGAGATAAATAAACCCATGGGATTAATAATATAAACCTGAGATTAATATTATAAACCAAAGAGATATTAACCGACGCAATTATATTGTTCATAAAGGGATCAATATTATAAACCCAATGGATATATAAACATAAGGGATTATAAACACAAGTGGTTATATTTTTCGTAAAGGGATCAATATTATAAACTAAATCGATTGATATTATAAACCCAATTGATCAATAAACCCAAGGGATTAATATTATAAACCTTAGTGATTAAAAATCCAAAGGATTAATGTTATAAACCCTAGGTATTAATATCATAAACATAAGGGATTAATATTATAAAAAAAGGAATTAATAAACCCAAGGGATTAATACTATAAACAAAAGGGATTATTAAACCCTATTTTACAATGTTGAGAGACAACACTGAATAAATTACAATGTAATGTAACACTGCAAAAATCAGTATTAGATCAATTTTCATGTCATGATAATGTTTGTCACAATACAATGTTAGATAGTCTTTTGTACCATGCAAACATCAGAATATGAATCCCTATTGTTGTGTCACAATTTGATATTGAAAAAAATTGTGATGCACTATAAGGTTCCAACAATGATTGTCATATCACTTTTCACTGAAACAATGTTTGTAACTATAACAAGCCTTGGTTCATTTTCCATGTAAATAAAGTAAAACCAAAGTCATGGGACACGTATTCCAAGTTGAGTGGTGGGAAAAACATTATAGTGGGCATCACTTGTGCTTTACTTATGGCTATGGAGATTAGCAAAGGTATTGGCAAAGGCAAAGAGGCATTAATTAGCATTTAAATTATGAAAATAAAGGAAAATAGGAGAAAAGGGAGATGAAAAGACACAAATGTGCATGAAAAGGAAATAAGAGGAAAAAATGAAGGAAAATGAAAGAAAATGAGAGATCAATGATAAAAAGGCTTCAGAGAAAAAAATCATTATTTTTTTGGTATAACCTTTTGATAGTTTTGGAATTAAGTTGTTGTTCATTCTCTTATACACTCTTGCACACTTCATTTTTGAAGAATTCTGGGAGCACTCTACTATTCACTTGTATTTCGAGAAAGAAATCAAAGTAAAGAAATGAAGTGCAAAGGTGACAGTGGATCAACATCTACAACTGGATTGTTTTGTAGGTAACAGGTTGCATATGTCATTTCCTTACTGGTTTATGGATGCATGATGCATGCATATGATTTCTTCGCTATGTTTTGTCATTGGCATGGATATTTTCTTGGATTGTTAGTGGTTTTAACCTTACCTTTCCATTTAATGGATAGCCATGGTGTTGTGGGATTTCCACTTGTTTTTCTAATTAGAGCTCAGATTCCCTACGGTTGTCGATTGGAACAAATGCTCTGGAGCATTAGAAGGTTGTGGGTTGATTTATTAGTTCTTAAAGCTCTAGACAACTTGGGTAGACACTAATTTGGTTGATGTTAGTGATTTCTAGACTGTAGAGGTGGTATCACTATGGTTGAGGGTTGAGGTGGTTTGGCTTCTGGAATCCCTGGTTGGTTTTGTTTTGGTTTTTTCCATAAGATCCCACATTCATGCTTGGAATATGGAATGGGGGTGATTGGCTAAAAGAGAGATTTGGTTCTACTCAATTTATGGTCAAGTGGTACATGGAAGTCCCTGACTTGGTTGGACTTTCCATATGTTAATAAGAGAAAGTTTTCTCTCAAGATATATGGGAATTTGTATTGATTTTGATGGTGACATTATGGTTGATTTTCCATGGTTTCTACTCTGGTTATTTTTTGGTTATATGATGCCTTTGATTTATGACTCTTGTCATGTTTTGATAACTTATTGAATGGTTGATGAATGCATGGGCTAACAAGTGTTGTTGCAACTAGCTAGAGAGGGCATAAAGTCATCTTGCTAATTATCTGGTGAGCTTATTGAATTAGTGAAAAATATGTATTTATGACCTACAAGTACTATGTCCACAAAGTGGTTGTATAAATGAGTAATTTGAACCTCCATCTTTCTAAGGTCGTAACTTTGGTATATGATCTCCATTTGACTATCATAATACCTCATTTTGAAGATCTCAAAGATGAGGCCAAAAGGAAAACTTAAAGAACACATTTTGGCACTTTTTTAGACTCTGTGTTTTCCCCAAAAATGTGGTTTAGGCCATCAAAAAAACCTTAGAAGTTTAGAACCCAAAAAACTACCAGAAATAGAAAGCTATGTTAAATTTAAGGAAACAATACTAAAAATAAATAGTGTTGGGTCAAGTTAGGCTGATAATAGTGTGATGATGTGTCTCTGGGTGTTTGCAGTTAGTTTTGGACATGTCGACACCGTTTTCAATAAGTGCATCTTGGAAACTGGGTCATGCATAGTAACTCTCATCTAATGTTTACCCTGGTGAGCCAGTTAAGGTGGATAAATATGGGGTGACATGTTATAGGGTGGTATCAGAGCAAGGTTGCATCATTGGACCTCAGGGTGAATGTGATTATCATGCTTGCATGTTAGTTGTCATTCATGTTTACTATGCATGCATTTTGATGGTTTTGGTTGTCATGCATGTGGTTTTAGTGTAGTTCTATGTTATCATGCGTGATGTTGATATGATTTCATCATATATGTGTGTGTGTGTGTGTGTTGTTCTAATCTATACTGATTTATCCAGACAAAATATCCTCCCCTAAAATACATTGAAGTATAATTTTGATTATGTTTCTATTTGTTTATCTAACATGGCATGTTTGCAAGAGATAGAAGACCCGTGATGACTAGAAGAACATTGGACTATAGTTCATGTGACTCTCCTTACAGATCAGATGAACAAGAAGAAGATGAGTATTCTCCTTATATAGCAAATACATTGAGAAGTTTGAGGAATAAATCAGGAGTTACAAGGAAGACAATAGCAGTTTGATTAAGCACAAGAAAAGCTTGCTAGAGCATAAGAAAAGAAAGCAAAAGTTAATGTAGTCATCCTTCAGAGTCTTTCATATTTGTAGAAATATGGATAGATTTGATTAGGACATGGGTTGGATAGAGAGGACACAGTCAAATATGGAAGATCCTTGGATATACCTGACAGGAGGGGTAGTGATTATGGATTATATTCTAATTTTGGTTCTAAGAGACATCGTCACCATCACCACCATAATCCTCATAGGATGGGTGAAAAGCAGTATTTTCCAGAAGAGTTCAAGAAATCCAAGGCTCCTACATTTCATGGAGATATGAAGGCATCAAAGATACAAAATCCTAGTTGCTTGGGATGAAGAATTTCTTCATACTACATAACTATTAAGAGAGCATGAGAGCTAAAACAACTACCTTTAGTCTTAAAGGGAAAGTAGACATCTAGTGGGAAGATGTGAATAATGTCAAAGGCATTCAAGAAGATGAGTTGAATTGGAGTGAGTTGAAGAGACTCTTCAAGAATAAGTACCTATATGAAAGGTACTATAATGACAAGGAAAAGGATATCAATGAGTTAAAGATGGACTATGTGACCAATGATGAGTATACTAGCAAATCCTTGGAGTTGTTGAGGTATGTGCCTTACCTCTAGGAGGAGAAAGAAAAGATTCAAAGGTTCATTAGCGGGTCTCCAATAGCATTTAGAGACAAGATTTAGTTTGATGAGCCTAGATCGCTAGAGGAATCCATCAAGAAGTTGAAGCACTGCTATGAAAAATCAAACTTGTACAAATTTGATTCTAAGAAGGATTACAAAGGGAATGAGAAGAATAAAGTAAAGTGGGCTAAGAAGTGAGGGATACTTCCAAATGTAGGTGACAAGAAGAATGTAGCACTGCACAAGAATTTCAATGAAGTTAATAGAATACATGGGTCTCAACCTAAGGATTAGAACAAGGGTGATGGTAATAAACCCTTGAGGTGTTAGAATTATGGTGGAGAGCGTCACAAGAGAGATTTTCCACAAGATAAGGGTGGCATACCTCAGTTTTATAGTGATCATGAGGCACAAACAATTGGATACATTGGTAATAGTATTCCTTGGATCTATGCAACAATGGATAATAGACTAGAAAACCATCAGGAATCTATTATCGAGATGGAATGTAATATTCATGATAAATTTGTTTCTATTTTGTTTGATCTTAGATCTAATTATAGTTATATCATCCCTAACCTGGTGGATAAGTGTTGTTTGAATAAATAAGTTCTTGCAAAATCTTAGTTGGTGGATTTGGCTACAGGGACCAAGAAAAGAGTTAGTCATTAGGTGATATCTTGTGCATTTAATTTGAATGGAATGCCTAATCAACACATAAAAATGTGCTCTGTTTGGGTTCATATAGTATTCTTTTGGGCATGGATTGGTTATTCATTCACATGGCTAAAGCAGACTTCTATGATAAATCTATTGATTGCATGGATGATGATGGGGAAAGGACAATATTGTAGGGAAAGAAGAATCCTATATCAGTGAGAATGGTCACAATTGTGCAAGTAAGGTGCAACCATAGGAAATGATTCTTATTATTTGTAGTGCATATTTCTAGTGACAAAGGGAAGGATGTTAAGGATGAGGAAGTCCTAAGGAGGTACCTTTTTTTTGTAGCAGTTTTAAGATGTATTTCCTGCAAATATTCTAGAGTTACCACCTCATAGGGAAGTTGATTTCCCTATTGATTTGATGCCAGTAGCAACACCAACATAGAAGGACCATTACAGGATGACCAATCCAGAGTTAGTGGAATTGAATTTGTAGATTACGTAATTTTTTGATATCAGATACATAACGCCAAGTGTATCGCCTTGGAGTGCACAAGTTTTTTTTGTGTGGAAGAAATATGGTACTCTCATATTGTGAATTGATTATACATAGTTGAACAAGATGATCAAGAATATGTATCCATCATCGAATATTGATGACTTTTTTAGTTAGTTAAAGGGAGTAGAAATGTTCTCAAAGATTCATTTCAGATCAAGATATCATCAGGTGTGCATCAAAGAAGAACATATCTACAAGATTGCATTCAGTACCAGGTATGGTAATTATTAGTTCATAGTGGTTCCTTTTGGTCTTACTAATGCTCCAACTAATTTCATGTGTTTGATGAACAATGTGTTGCATCCTTATATAGACAAGTTTGTGATAGTGTTTATTGATGACATATTGATACATTCCAAAAATGAGGAAGAGCATGCAGAACACCTGGAAGTAGTATTAAGATTGTTGAGAGAGCATAAGTTGTATGCCAAGCTCAGTGAGTGAAATTTCTTTTAGATTGAAGTGCATTACTTGGGACATGTTATTTCAAAGGAAGGGATAATAATTGATCTAGAAAAGATTAAATCCATAATGGAGTGGCCAACTCCTAAAAATGTGAATGGGGACAGATCATTCATGGGACTAGAAGGTTACTATAGGAGTTCCATCAGGAACTTCTCAAATATTGGCTATCCTATCACTTCTTTATAGAGGAAAGGAAAGAAGTTTGAATGGATAGAGGAGTGTGCAAGTAGCTTTGATTAGTTGAATAATTTGCTTACAAATGCTCCAGTCTTAAAGATTGTGGATCCAAATAAAGAGTTCAAGGTATGTATAGATTCTTCCAAGGAAGGACTTGGTGGAGCCCTGATGCGGGAAGAGAACGTGGTATGCTATGAGTCAAGGAAGATGAATGAGCACAAGGAAAACTATTTGACTCATGATATTGTTTGGAAGCTATTATTCATGCATTGAAGATGTGGAGACATTATCTTCTTATTAGGATGTTTTTTCTACTAAGTGATCATAGTAGGATGAGGTGCTTGTTTGACCAACCTAATCTAATTGTTATGCAAGCTATATATTAGGCTACCCTCAGAGAGTTTGACTTCGAGATCACATACATCAAGGGAAAGGAGAACAAGGTTGCAGATGCTCTCAGTAGGAGTGTGTAGGTAAATCATATTTAAGTTATGAGCTCTTGTGGGGGGAATTTGAAAGATCAAATCATACATGCAAGGAAGTATGATGAGAGGCACCAGCAGCTAAAGTAGAGATTACAATAGCAAGGTGAAGGTGATAAGGATGAGGAGTATCACCTCACAGCAAATGGTTTGGTCAGATTCAGGAACAAGATTTATGTGCCGAATGACAGTGAGTTGAAGAAGCTTACCTTGAGGGAATTTCATGTCAAGCCATATTCAGGACACCTAGGATACCAGAAGATATTGACATAAATTACGAAGTTCTATCATTGGCAGAATTTGAGGAAAAAATTAGTTGAGTTTGTTGTTAGATGTTTGGAATGTTAGCAGCTGAAGGCTAAATGTAAGCACCCAGCTGGTTTGTTGCATCCAATTCTAATACCATAATGGAAACAGGAGGTCATTTCCATGGACTTCATTACAGGTTTGTTGAGGAAATTTAGACATCATGATTCCATTATGGTTTTGGTTGATTGGTTAAGAAAGGTATCACACTTCATTCCAGTGAAGTCTACAAATTCAGTTAGTGACATAGCTTAGATCTTCATGAGGGAGATAGTGAGATTTCATGGTGTTCCTAACAAGATCATATTAGACAAAGATGCCAATTTCACTTCTAAGTTTTGGAAACAGTTGTTTTCAGTCTTGGGGATAGACTTAGTTTTTAGTACAACTTATGATCTGTAGACAGATGGACAAACAAAGAGGGTAAACAAGAATCTTGAGGACATGTTGAAGATGTATGTCATGCATTAGCAGAGTGTTGATGATGTTGGACCCTCCAACATTTATTGAGTCTCCCCGATATGAAGTCCCAGTTAGACCTCACACCATTTGATGTAGGAGTCCCATTCGGAATATGGGTTGATCACTAAAGTAGTGGGTGTTAATGATGTGTCTTGGCTCCAATAACGCTTAAAGTGTTGCAATTATGGCTTTGATGAAATAAGTGTGTGACTCTATGGAAGGTCAAGTGCCTTGCATGAAGGGTTCTAACATGGGAGAAGGGAAAGGAAGTCATCCCCTTACAATCCTGTAATAGTACGTAGCTTAAAAGGAACACACGAGCATAAAGACATCACAAGATATCCTGCGAAGTAGTTCCCAAGTTAACCGTGATGGAAATAATACAACAACATGCATTCAACAAGATTCATACTAATGCAAACGAAATGGTTCATAAGCATTATCATAAGTTAAATACAATACATTGCAAAAATAACAAGAATAGTCCTATTAAATTTATAACATATGCATGAAAATGTGCCATATCTAAGCTTTTATTAAAGTGAAAGTTCCAATCATACATATACCATTTACGAACTACTAGCCCCAATAGTGGAACATAGATTTCAACACCTTATCCTCCAAAGAAATATACACCCTCTATGCTACGAAGAATCCAAGGCTCTCAACAAACTCCCAAGCTCCTGATTGTAAGCTTAATCCTATCCAAAAGCTTACCTCCCAAAACCCCTTTACATGAGTTATGAGGGTATATTTATAACAAGAGGGGGTGACTCTTCAACACCCCCTTGTGACTCTTGGACATCCCTTATGAATATTCAACTTCTTTACAATATGACTCTTCGATTACAGCATGACTCTTCACATTCGACAATTGACACTTGGAATTTCACTTACAAATTAATTACAAAATAATATTACAATGGACTCATACCCATATAAGACAAAATTGGGTAGATCCAAATAGACAACTTAATAAGACAAACTAGTTAAGCTTGAGTTTGGGGAAACTCCAGGTTAGCAAATTCCACTTGATGTCTATTGGTCACATAACATTGCCAATCTTGCTACTATGAGATGACATCCCCAAAGTGTGAGATGGTGGATGGATGAAAGTAGACTCTAGCCTCCATGGAATTTGGGTACAATTATTTGGAACTAGTTTGAACTTCCTTCTCGAGTAGGAGAAACATTTTGTTAAATTGGACAGGACCACCAATGTAGTTTTTCATATTATGTTTATTCAGCTCCAAATATTCCTTGGTGGAAATATGTCTAAGTTTCTCCAAGTATTCTTCAATATCCTACCTAACCTGGTTCCTGCATTTGGCTTCACTGAGTGAGCCAACTAATGGGATCTTGTCGGACTTCACCAAGACATCCAGACTGTTGTATAACCATGGATATGAGGCCTGAATGTTACCAATGAATGAGGTGAGTTGTTTTTTGTTATAGATAAGCATATGCACCCTTTATTTCTCCAGCTCTGCATGTTTCTTTGTTTTCTTTCCCAAGCCAATCAATGCCCCTTTGTAACACATTGACCATTAATGCACAACAGCGATGGTAGCTTGTACATTTGTGAGAGTTTTGACAAACTATTTATACTTCAGCTGCAAGCCATGCAAGTGTACCACTGCTTTATGCACAATGACAAGCTTCTCATAAAGATTTTGCATGGTCTCTCCCAAAGTTGATACTTCACCAAGTATCACTGCCTTCATCTCTTCTAGATAGACCTATGCAAGAGTCGTATTCTTGATATCTATGTAGATCTGTTCAAGTTCTTACCTGAAATATTACAAGTTCTTTTCCATTTTCTTGTTCTCTGCCAAGACATGGAGAGGTTTTGTCTTGTATGTGTTGGTGGGTATCTGATGGAAATTTTTTGACTCCAATATCCTTCATTCTTAAATAGTTGTTGGTGGCATAGAAATATGAATCCATGAGTGATTCTAGCTCGGGAAAATGATATATAAGATTATAATTTTCTTCCATAAAAGAAGCAAGCCTTCATCCACTAGTACTACTAAGAGTCATGGTCTTCGGATCTGCATGAGATAGTATCCAAATGATAACGTTTGCACATGGAAATGTTACATATGCATGCAACCCTGTGAAGCACTGATTTTTGGAAATTGACATATATCTGTCAATCTTCCAGATATGCTTTGAAGGTTCTTATTCAAATTATTTCATTCACCTTCCACCATGTAATATTTGATTCTTTTTCCTCAAGAAGTTGAGTATCTGAATAAAATGGCATGTAAACTGGTGTACTCTCAACTGCCCCCCTGGTGCTATTGTCAGTGGTATCCTTGAAGCAGTTCTCTTGGGTGCCATGGCATCTGTGACTGATGAAGAGAAATTCTCAACACATGCAATACATGTGGTAGGAACATGCACTTATGGAAAACGTGAATTATCTTCAGCAAAGTATCTTACAAAGCAAGATGAAGAAACAACCACATGGACTAATGAGCAAGATTGTGCAATTATGGGTGTGAGGGAGAGGGACTGGCTATGGGAACTATGTATTGCACTATCTCAATAGCTAGTGATGTAGCGTGAGGCTAGAGACCGCACGTTGTGCAGGCCAGCCTGGGAACACTGAGGGAGATACTTTGCATTGCGCAGTCTCATTGGCCAAGGGATGGGCTTGAGTCTTGTAACTGTGCACTACATAGTTGGGTCAGCCTAGTACTATGCATTGGACAGTCTCAGAGTCCACTTTGACATCTTGAACCTTGGACTTGCATAATTCCCAGCTAGGCAAGGAAAACTTTGACCAAAGGATGAGCAAATATGTCTGGTTAGGGTGTGGGAAACTAGAAAATTTGAGTGATAGTGTGATGATCCAGGTGGATATTGGTGGCCACCCACCTATTCCATGTGGACCCCCACCATTTTATCTTTCATTTTTTCAGTTTCCTTAATTGTAGCACAATTTACTATTTTTTGCAGTTTTTCGATTCCTAAACTTCCGGGGCCGTTTTGAGGCCCTAAACGATGTTTTTTTGGCAATATCACTTTTAGTGAGTTCTTGTAAGTCATGTTTTTAGTTGTATTCATTGGAGAGATCTTTGTAACGAGGTGTCATGCATGTCAAACGGAGATAATATGACCAAGTTACGACCCCAGGAAGTTGGCTGCCCAACTAACCCCAACGAGGCCCATAAACTCTTGATGTTACATCTCCTCGAGTTAGGTTTTTGGTTGTTTAGGGTTTTCTATTATTTTTCAATAATAAAAATGCCCTTGATCCTCATTGTAACTCATTTTAGAGGCATGTATCTGCCACATCTCTTCTCAGAGATAAGCTACCATCGTCCGAGCTAGTCTCATTTCCATTCTGTTTGTAAGCATATTTCATTATTTGATGTTAATGAAGGATAGTGTTATTTCTGCTGCATCTTTGTATTTAGGGTTATATCTTTACTTTGTTGTGTTCCTATTTAAATTTGGATCATGTGAGTTTGAGTGTAGATCTGACTAATTATGAATAGATCAATTCAAATCTAATGCATAAAACCAACATGCAAGAGGAAAAACAAACATGCATGGAGGGTCACCGAAACAATGACTTTCTAAAGGGAAAAAACAAGAAAATTGATGCGACACATGCAAAAGGTGAACGATGGACAACCCTAAAGAGAAATAAGAAAAACAACACTCACATAAGTGAAATGACAAAAAGAGTCTGAAAAGGCAGCAAAAGATGACAAAAGTAAAACTCACCCAAAAAAGTGTTGCAAACTCCACCAAAGGCTCTTTGATCTCCTTCTGAATGCTAGAGATCCAAGATAGAATGTGCAAATGATATATAGAGGCATCTCTTATATGGATATGGAATAATTAGGGTTTCTGACGTGCATGCCTAAAATA
This sequence comes from Pinus tabuliformis, assembly GCA_031772625.1. NCBI lineage: Eukaryota > Viridiplantae > Streptophyta > Pinopsida > Pinales > Pinaceae > Pinus > Pinus tabuliformis. The sequence goes on from CM062807.1 coordinate 1,044,357,867, forward strand.
GAAGGAAAGAGCAACACTTGATGAAAAGTTCCAAAAATAGTAATTGTGCCACCTTCGGGAAGCTAGTTATGATTCCCTATTTTCTAGGGATGCTCTTTTTCTTTTATATTTTTTAATTTTCTTCTTTTTCGGGAAAAACTAAGCATGCACACTTCCAAAGAGGATTGCATAATTTTTTAGGATAGGGAAACTTCTTGACTCAGTGCATTGTATAGCTTCTAAGCTCATTGAAAGGATCTCATAGCTTCTGAGCTTAGTGTTGGGCTAACATCCAGAACTGCGCAGTTCTCTAGCTCATGGATAAGGATAAGTTTCCATTCTAGATTGTGTAGTTTCCATCATCAAGGGTAGGTTGCCCTCCATGATTGCACATTTTCTAGAGGCAAGTGTTGGGCGCAGCCCAATTTGGTCCAATTTCGTTCAAAGACCCCATAGTTTGAGGAGAGGAGTGTGCGAAGTTATATTTACCATGCATTGTCCTAGGTGCTTCAGGGTGGGTCAAAGCCCCTCATTTTGTAATGGATCTCGGGGTCTATGTGATTATTTTGTCGAGCATGTCATATTTGGACCATGGTTTTGTAGCAATGTAATGTATATAAGGAGATGTAATGCTTTGTTGAAGATATATAGAAAGATAAAGTTTATGAACACAAGTAACTGTATTTTCGGGTTTTAGTCTGTGTTTTGGGCCTTAAGTAAAGGCTCTGCAGCTGAGTGCGCAGATACCTTAGAAGAGTCTACATCTCAGTGCGTAGACCACCTGCAGCTAGGTGCACAGGCCGACAAGATGAATGTACTAAAGAGATTCATCTTAATAAAAGGAATAAGTTTTGGGCCATATTTTGTGCTCATATGTATTGTATGTTTTCTTTCCATCTGTTTATGCAAAGTAATGATTGCAAGTAGATGTTATACTGTTCTCTGATATGTTTATGTAATGAATACAAATCTTTGAAGTGAAGTATCATCACGAAGTCTTTTATTAATGTGAAGTAGTAGATAAGTATAAAACATAAGAAATACACAGATGCCACAACACAATATCCCTCTAGCTACAGAAACCTAGTTCTACAACCTCCCATAATCACTTCAGGTGAGATTGTGACCCGTTTGCAAGTCGTTGCCGAAAGGGCTAGTGGTCGAGGGTTTTGTTGGTGCGCAGTACACTTTTAACCTAGGTCAAGCCCACCTAAGCCAACAAATAGTTTAGTTGTCAATACTAGGACCTATTTGAGGGATATGTTTTGGCATTTGTTGAAGAAGGAAATCCAAGAGTGGGTTGAATAGAAGGAAAGAGAACCTGCGGAAAAAGAGAATAGAAACCCTCGACTATCGACTGAAATATGGTTGGAGAAGTATATCTTCGAAGTTCAATGCGAAGTATTCTTTGGTTTGTTTCACATCGAGATGTACAAGTGGGTATCAAGATTGACATAAAGAAAGGACTTCTTTAAAGGAGTTGAACCTAAGGAGTGGAATCCTGAATTAATACAGCAACTCAAGAACATCAATAACAGTATCTCAATAGTTGTTAATTTCTAGATCGATAGCATTTTGGAAGGATTTGTTATCGATTTCACAGTAGATTCAATTGTGTCCTACAACGAAGCTAAACGAACATTTTTCAAAGGACCACGAGGTAAGCTCTTAAGATATTTTAATCTCTGGATTAAGATGATGTTATGTGAAAAGGGAATTTTATGAATGTAGTCATATTATTAGCTACTTATGTTTAGAAGATTTGAAGAAGAGACTAGAACAACGTGAAGTGGAAAAAGGTATAGAATAGACACTAGAAAGAGATCTCGTGGCCAAGATCCAAATACTTTTATAGAAACTGACTATAGTCCTCTATTAAGTGAGTCTGAAACTAAAGAGAATCATCCTGAAAGCCCTGAAGTAACCTCGCAATATTCACCCTTTCTCTCTCGAAGTTCGTCGAAGTTACAATCAAGTAGTAATTACGGTGTTTTTGGTTTTCCCCGTCCCCCTACACCCTTACCCCTCCTTCCTTCCATCCCCCTCCCCTTATGAATCCCCTCCCACACCCCCTCCCCCTCCCCCTCCCCCTCTGAGTAGAACCATGACCGATGATATTAAGTTATCTGTCTTTGAAGGGACTAGATCAGAGGATTCAAAGAAATTATGGTTCCTACGCAAAGAATTATGGACAACGAAGCAAGTTTAGAATGAAGATATAAATAAAGCGCAGCTTGTCACAACATTTCAGGATAGAGCACTAACGTGGTACATGAAGTATTCGAGAAATCAAACTAGAGCATTCAGATACATCAAAACAATGTTGATAAAAGAATTCAAGAAGCCGAAGTTCGAGTCATGGTGTATTACAAAACTAAAAGAAATCAAACAAAGGCCTACTAATTCTATCTAGGAATTTAATCGAAGATTCAAGATCTTACTGGATCAGGTGAGCTTTGAAATACCTCCGCAACAACATAAGGAGTAGTTTATACTTGTGTTACTTCCACACATACGATTGCCTTTGTCACAGCAGAAGATAGAGACTCAAGTCGAAGATTTAGATATTGTGATGAAGTTGAAATCTTTTCCCATAGGATATATCAATGCAGGTATGTGGCAAATCTAGAGTCAGCTGGAAAATTTGACTGCAGATACATGATATGAGGAAAGCTAAGGAAGTCAGAGAAGAGGTATGGTGTACAAAGTGTAAAGGAGAAGTCCATTCTAAGGAGCAATTCCCTCTTTTCAGAACCTACATGGCTAGTGGTGTATCGAACCCTTTAAACACTTTGAATGTCGGATTTAGCTTATGGTGTGAGATATGAAAAAAAAGAGGCAAAGACTACCCATAAGATTGTTATTTGCTACATAAGTATGTACAGACCTCAAGGAACTTGTATTTCAAGTTCTACAAATCAGTGAGACATGATGAAACTAATTTTTGAGCTTATGAATTAATGGTAGACTGAAGTGCTGATGCATATGGAATGCAAGTTGAAGAACATGACATGAAAAACATGCGCAGAACGGTGGTCAAAGTGGATATCAAGGTCGAGGTTGAGGTATTGGTTGAGGTGGTGGAGTTGGTCGAGGTCAAGGATAGATTATCTGTTATAACTGTGAAGAAGCATGACATTTTGCAAGATATTGTTAGAATCCTACTACGACATGTAAGTATTACAAAGGTTTTGATCATATAATTAAAGGTTTCCCTATACTTATACCAAAACTATAAGAAAAAAGGAACCCACAGTTGACACAAAACATTCGAATAATGACTACATAACCAAGGACCAATGAACCTTGCGTTAATATCAGAATAAGGAGTGGAGTTGCGACTGGAAATGATAAAGAAGAGGGAAAGAAGGAACCTGAAACCACATCGATTAGAAAGGCTACTGAAAAAGACCTTGGCTTCGATATTTACAAAGAAACAAAAGTCTTTATGGAGGTAAAGAAAAGCTTTATGGATGTAGGATCTTCGACCTCTATCTCACAACCAAAACAGAAAATAACTGCAACATAGTATCAGTTGTGATACAGGAGGTGGATCTAGGTATTTTGAAGTCATTCCTACAAACATGCATGAAGTTGTTAATAAACTAGAAAGGTGTAGAAGGGTTGCAGGAATTGATAGACTCTTATGCATCTAAATAAGTACCACAGAGGGATATGTGCGCAATTAACAATTTACACCGACATAAGAAGAGGACTCGGAAAGAAATGAGGCTTACTACACAGATCAAAGAATATGACATGGATCAGATTATCATGAATTTAGGATTTGATGCCAATGTCTTTCCGAAGAATACCTAAGAATTTATGGGTAAGCCAAAGTTGCAATGGTCACCTATTCAGCTGAACATGGTGAATCAAGATAAGAATGTTCCTCTAGGAAGGTTATCAGGTATCACAGTAGACATTAAAGGAGTGCACACTACTACTGACTTCCAAGTGATAGAAATTGTGGATGATAGTAATCCTTATCCTGCATTATTGGGATTGGATTGTGAATTTTCTAACATGGCTATAATTAACTTAAAGAAGAGGTAAATTATATTTGAAAGAAACAATATGAGAGTCATTGTTCCATTAGATCCATCAGAAGGAGCGAGGTACATTGAACCTGTTAAAGAGGAGTACAACGCACTTGATATCGACAACATTTATCAGATAACAAAAAAAGGAGAAGAATGGATTAACCCTATTGCATATGGAAAATTTGGACAAGATAGTTCCTATACCTCAGATTCAGATGAAGAATTGGAAAATTGGAAAAACAGGTTATATGAAGTGTCTACAAGGCGATGTGTGAGGTTATTAAAGTAGTTAATTGTATGATAGCTAAGGTATGTGACTTGCCTTACTATGATGGTTTAGGTGCTATAAGAACCTTCCTTGATTATTATGAAGAATAGGTACCAAAAGATCAAAGGTTGTTAGCTCTGGATATGGCCCTGAGATCTACACCTGCTAGATGGTGGGGTACACATAGGAAGAATATAGGAACTTGGAAAAAATGTCAAAGGTTGATATGGGTAAGGTTTGTTCAGATAGAAATAAAACTAGCAATTTGATGGTCAAACTAACGCTAGAGAACACATTCAACTCTACATGACAGCATGGAAGGAAATTCCATGAGAAGAATGGGTGAATGGGTTCATCCATACCTTGGAGACAATTCCTGAAAACCAGTACCTGGAAAGAGAACTTCGGCATGGTACTGCGAACTGGGCAGAGATCATTTATGAGTTTATATTGACATTTAACTTTGAATATTATTTTCATATATAGATTCAGACCTTTAGATAGTTAAAAAGAAAATTTTTGAGATTGAAATTCCATGCATTTGGCAACCCAATTGGGTTGTGTAGCTACGTAATGTACTAGAATTCTACAATGTCATTACAAAAGAAGATGAAGACCCTCGCAATATTGACATAGAAGAATCTAAAGGCCATCATGAAGTGAATGGACCTAAGTTATAAATACTTGATATAATGAAGCCATTGAAGACAAAGAAGATCAATATAGGATCAGAAGAGGAGTCGAAGTTTTCAACGATAGGAGATTACTGGGATGAAGAAATACTTAGCTAAGTGACAGATATTTTGCATGAATACTAGGAGTTGTTCCCATCTAAGTTTTCAGATATGAAGGGCATAGTAGGAGAATTAGGAGTTATGAATATTCCTATAAATCCTTATGTGAAGCTTGTCAAGAAAAGACCCTACAGGTTGAATCCAAAATATAAGGAAAAGGTGAAAGAAGAAAGATAAAATGATAGCAGCAGGGATCATTGAACCTATGGATGAATCAGAGTGGGTAAGTCCTATGGTGATCCAGGAGAAGAAGACTAAAGGACAAATTAGAATTTGTGTCGTTCTAAGGAAGTTAAATGATGCATGTGTGCATGGTCCCTTCCCTATACCCTTTAGAGATGAGGTGTTGGATAATGTACGTGGACAAGAGGCCTACTCATTTACAGATGGATTTTCAAGATACCATTAGAGTAGAATTGCACCAGAGGATAGGCATAAGACAACATTTGCAACAGTGTGGGGTTCATATCAATATACAATGATGCCTTTTGCACTAAAGAATACCCCTACCATATTTTCAAGAGTGGTGATTGAAACTTTCAAAGAATATATTCACAAGTTTCTAGAAGTATACCTCGATGAATAAAGAATGTTTGGGTTATTGAAGAAACATGTTGCAAGCTTAAGACTGATGCTGGACACATGCAGGTAGTATCAGATTTCTCTGAATATCAAGAAGTTTGTATTCTGTGTGCCTTTTGGTATATTACTGGGACATATTATTTACAAGCAAGGATTGATGGTGGATCCTACAAAGATTACTATTATTCTGAATTTACCTCCACCAAAGACAATGAGGCAGCTTCGCATCACACTGGGACATACAGGATATTACAGAAATTTTAGCAAAGGATATGCACAAATTACTATGCCTATGGAAAGTTTTTTGAAGAAATATGTAACTTTCTTATGGAAAGAATAATGTCAAAGGAGCCTCGACACACTAAAAGAAAATATGGTGACACTCCTATACTAGTATTTCCATATTGGAATAAGGAATTTCATGTTCATGTGGATGCTTCATGCATAAATTTAGGAGTAGTATTGGCACAACCTCGTGAAGGATAAATTGATCACCCTTTAGCTTTTGCAAAAAAAGAAATTTCCAAGGTGAAAAATAAATATACCACGACAAAAAGAGAAGGGTTAGCCATGATCAATGCATTACAGAAGTTCAGGAACTACTTTTTGGGAGTGCATTTCAAGATGTTCATTGATAACTTTGCACTTAAATATTTGGTGAATAAGCCTATTCTAGGAGAAAAAATATTCGATGGTTGTTATTATTCCAAGTGTATGACTTTGAGGTTGTAGTCAAACCAGGAAGATTGAATGTCAGGCCTGATCATCTATCAAGGTTGGAGACAGGAGAAGAACCCACAAGTATTGAGGATAAGCTACCTGGCACACAATTATTCACAATTAGGGTCACAAATGATCACTTTGTGGATATTATTCAGTTTTTGGCTACATGAATGGTGCCCGCGTAGTAAACTATGCATCAGAAGAAGGAGTTGCTAGTTAAGGCAATTGATTTCTCATTGATTGCACAACACTTGTACAAAATGGGACTAGATTAAATACTGCATAGATACGTCCCTGAATGTGAAAGGAAAAGTATCTTGGTAGAAGCTCATGGAGGAGCCGCAGGTGGACATTATGTAGGAAAGGCCACTACGTAGAAAATATTGAGAGCTGGGTTATGGTGGCCCACAGTACATAAGGATGCAAAAGAATTTTGTCGAGCATGTGATGTATGCCAAAGAATAGGAAATCCATCTAGAAGAGATGAAATGCCACTAGTTCCATAAGTAAATTTGCAGGCTTTTGACAAAAGGGCTATTGACTTTGTTGGACCTATCATTCCACTAGGGAAAAGGATAGGTGCGAGGTATATAATTGCTACAACTGACTATTTGACAAGATGGTCTGAAGCACAGCTAGTGAAGGATTGTAGTGCAGAAACAACTACGAAGTTCATCTTTGAATACATACTTTACATATTTTGGTTCCCAAGGATATTGTTGAGTGACCAAAGGTCACATTTTTTTAATAAGACCATTGAAGGATTAATTGAGGAATTTCAAGTTTACCACCATAAAATCACTCCTTATCATCCTCAGGTAAATGGAACAGTCAAAGCCTTCAATAAAATTCTGGAGAATGCATTGACCAAGGTATGAAATGTGAATAGAAATGACTAGGATCTAAGGATTCCAGCGATGTTTTGGGCATATTGGACAACATGCAAGAAACAATCAGGAAAGAAACCTTTTAGGTTGTTCCTATGGAGTAAATTGTGCCAAGTTTGAGAATTGCAACCTTCTTAGACATGGAAGACCCCAAAATTATGGAAGAAAGGATGTCGCAATTAATGGCTCTAGAAGAAAATAGATTTTCGTCAACAAGTTAAAAAAGCAAGGGAGAAATCATGTCATAACATGCACATAAAGAGGAAGAAATTCCGGATAGGAGATCTTGTACTTTTTTATGATAGAAAATTCACAAAGTTCCCAGGAAAATTTAAAACACATTGGTTAGGATCATATATCATTAAGTACATCTTTGATGGTGGTGCAGTTCAGGTCGCGAAGTTAAATGGTCAGTTGATTCTAGGACGAGTGAATGGTATTAAATTGAAGGTATACATGGATAACTCTGTCCCTGTAACTTCGCACTAAAGGATGAAAGTAGGAGTGTCTTAGTGCCACCAGCAGTTGAAAGTTGGCACTGGACTATAAACTGCTATGTAGAAAGGGACTTCGCCAAAGGAAAATTATTGTGTGATATTCAGGAGTATAATGAAGTCCGAAAGAATCACAATGAAGGAAGGATTGTTGTGCCACAAGGGAAGGTTCAATGAATTTCACCGAAAATATGACCATTGGAAGAAAAAAACTATCGCTAAAAGAAATTTGTCATTAAGAGGCGTGGGAGAAATGTATTTATGAAGCACAGGTGGTCAAATCTAGCACCATACATGCATTAAATGAACAAGGAACTAATATAATCATGGGGATCGAAATTCAAATTCACTATAAACACCATGTCCCACTCCACATTTTACACTTTGCTATCTAGAGAATTAAGTTTGAGAATTTGAGACTAAGTGTGAGACATGTGTGTTGTTGTATGTTTGAGGGAATTTTCGAAGAAATTGCTAGGGTATTTGTAGACAAAGGGTTAGAAATCATCATGGAAGGACATATCTTAAAACCATAGCATTAAGTGTGCCTATGTCCCCAAGGCACACAAGGTCGTCATGAAAACAAGTAGCCATGGAAGAACAACCATAAAGAAGACAAGAAAAGAGACCATCTAAAGCATCTGGAATAGAGCTAAGGACATCCCCAATAAATAAGACAAAAAAAGAGTATTCAAAAAGATCAAGCAGAATAAGAAAGCTACTGAGAAGGGGAAGAAACTAGTGTAGTAGAAAGAACCAGAAAAAATCCATGATAATTAGGAGGAAGACGAGCTGCAGCGGATGGAAACAGAGGACACAGAAATTCCCTTTGTGTTGCCACCATATTTTCCACCAAGGAAACCGAGCGCCAAGCCAGTGACGCGAAGTTCAAAACTTTCACAACGCTGCTACCAGAAAAAGTTCCATTTGAAGGATAATTGTTGGGAAGAATTCCGCAATTGAAGATGGAGGATTGTGAATTCAATGGACAGAGTAAGTATTCGCAGTTCAAACTAAGAAGGTACCTATAGCAGGTATAATATCCAGAGAGTGGAGTTAGAAGGTTGGATCAACACCAGTGGGCTCATGGATTGTAGATATTGGGCTTGATAAACATGTTAAACATGGCACACTTTGGTAGAAGCACATCTAACATGGCCTGTGTTCAAAAATTACTGGTACAATCTCACGACTGATGCCTCTAGCTAGGGATGAGGATCCCAATTAATGAAATTTTGATACAAAGAATTATTGGATTGCCACACCAAGGAAAATATCCTACCAAAGAGCTCGTTGGTAAAAACCAAGACAAGGAGTCACACAAACAATGAAGGAAAAGTTTGGGATAGTCAAAAAGTCACGAGGCTATGATATTAACTCTATCTATGACCAACAGGTGTGCTTCGCCATGCACATCTTAGTAGGAATATAATGAGGAAATGTAGAGCAAATGAAGTCCCCTTAACCATGGTTTCCATAGCCACACAGTGCAACGCCAGGGTTCAATTCAACTGGGCCAACTATTTATGCAGGGAATTTTTGGAGGACTACCTGGAAGCATAGGAAGAGAGTAAGGCATTTCATTATGTGTGGTTGATCTTGATCATCACGTTGATAGCATGGAAGGAGCCGGAGGACTCACCGTTTCCTCTAGTCGAAGCACATCTATGCAAAGCCGCATGGTATGCCTCCCTCCCACACACCAAGGAGCCATCACACGCACAAGAGAACAAGATATTCTTCTTATTATTGTCAATAGTCTTGCACATGGTGGTGAATCAACATCCAATGCTATCACCAAGTTTGTATGATGACTATTGCAACATAGCAACTTTTAAGGCAGATTTTCACAGGATATACATAAAGGCTCCGAAGGATCTGATGGAGACATGGCATCCCCTACCATATTTGGTGACCGAAGACAACCTGGTCGAGATAATACAACACTGGTCAACAGAGTGGATGACTTCATCCATAGAAGATATTCAAGTCAAGAAGGACGTTTCACAGCATGTCAGCCCAAGTGGGAAGGACATGGAAAATAAACAAAAGAGATAGAGCTAGAGAAAGAACATGGCACTCAGGACCCTCTCAGCGACGAAGGGGCATCAGGGAAATTTTCATTCATCATCAAGATAAGGATACCTACAGTGACCATGGAAAGCACAAGGAAGAAGCAGAAGGCAGACAAATATAAGGGTGCGATACGACTTGTCCGTACTGATGGGGACATCGACGAGATTGTAGAAAAAGTCCAATAAGTAACCACAGAAACATGGAATAGGATTTATGATCACTACAGATCACTCTTGGAAGAAGTTTAGTAAGGTATTGCAAAGTTAAAACACTTCCACAGATAGGAAAACAACCGGAGTAGACAGGTCAACCATTACATCTAGAGCGATGTATAGAAACAACATTTAGGCTAAGGATTTTGCAGATACCTGCTAGAGCATTACAGTTTGAATCATCTGAAGATAGAGAATGAGAAAAAGCATGGGAAAGTGTCAATATGAACATCTCCACACTACCAATTCATATATTGTACGATTTCCACCAAAGTATAACAATTGAACTATAGGAGTGAGAATAGCGCACTTCGTTGTTAAATATTCAGGTGGAGAAGGAGAGATTTTCTGAAGAAGGAGCTTGATCAGTTGATTAAGGAAAGGGATGGAGCATGCTAGAAATAGTATCATCTAGATGAAGTCACCGCGACAACTTGTAGTACAATTCCAGACATAAAGGTCTACAAAAAAGAGTCACCAGCAAAGAAGGTCGCGAAGCTTGGCCTCACGATAAGGGATTCAAAGAATAAGCTTGCAGAAATGAAGTTTGAGTATGAGGTGAAGATTATTAAGCTACAAATGAGGCTACAGATAGTCATGCCACTGAAAGTACATGAGCAAAGGGAAAAGGATCTAAAATCTGCACTAAAAGGCATCTCCAACACAGTGGCAGATGGTGGAAAATTACTTGATGAAACTATGCAGATTTGGACCTCATTGTAGGAGGATACAAACATTCAAAGGATTGAAGAGGAGATCCAGATGAAGTAGAAGAAGTGGGAAGAAGTTTGGGAAATTGCGAAGACTTTACCAGTCTCGCAGAGGCTCGCCATAATCATTAAAGCATAAACTCTTCAGAAGCAGATTGATGACCTTCGGAGAAAAGATTAGATTTTGATAGATAGGGCTCAGCCATGGCAGGTGTGGAGCTATAAAAAGGGTCTCTTTCACCTCTAATTACCTCACATTAATATGTCAATCCGGGAACGTTTTGTTATTTCAAAGAGTGTCTCAGTCTGAGGCTATCATTTTCCAGAGTAATGCTAGTAGTACAGTGTTCAGAAATACAAGAGTAAATGGATGCTTGTCTACAGCTTAACTACTTCAAAATATTAAATCACACATTCAAAAGACTAAGCAACTTATCAGTCAAGGGTTCGGTAGCAATAACCCATCCCTTTGGAAACTGATGGAAAAGGAAATCAGAGAACAGATCGTGGATCTGGGAGCCGGACAGTAGATGTCAATACTCACTACAGCCTAAGATCGTTCTTCACACCAACACCAAGAAATGGAACGACAAATAAGAAATGGAATAGTAATTAAGAGATCGAACAACAAATACGAAATGGAACAACAAATCCGAAATGGAAAAGCAGCTAGGAAATAGAACAGCAACTCAGTCTCTCAAGCAGTAACATCTTAGTCTATCAGATCGAATGCATTAATCGTAATCTACAGGAATCAAATGGCAATCTTTCACTCTTAAGGGCGGATTGAATAACACACACCAATGAAACAACACTAATTACTGATAAATTATGGAACAGCGCTTGAAAACCATATACGCATGTTATCACTCAGGTTGTCCCTGAACGTTGAGAAAGGGATACGGCTGAGGTAACCACAAACCAACTTTGGACTGTAGGTTCTAGCCAACCTGCAATCGGAGAGGGCTCTCTCTTTTAGATTTAGCTTTGTTTGAAAGGATTTTAGGCTAGGTCTTGGGTCCAGAGGGTTTTTGTTATGATTTTGGTGGGAAAATTGATTTTTCAGGTAGAGAGGCAGTGCATAGTCTAAGGGTTTCGAACCATTGGGCGTGGAGTCGAGGAGGGGAACTGCTGGTGCATTTCCTTAATAATAGTGAGCGAAAATGGAGCAAGGTAGCTGTGCTTGAAACAATTTTCAGGTTTAAAGGATGAAATGAATGCTAAAGAAAGAGAGGCAATTAAGAATCTCTCCAACATATTAGCAGAGAAGTTAACAGGGCGCGACCTAGGGGCAGTTAAGAATCCCTAGATAATTGGCCAACATAGGTGAATTGGGGTAAACATGAGCCAGAAGGAATTCAATATTCATAACCAATTCATTTAGAGGAAAACATCAAGAAACAACAGAAATTGAGCATAGAGAGTATTTAAACTAAATCTAGGCTATTCTTTTTTCCTGCTATTTAGATAATGGGAAACACATAAAAAGAGATTAGAGACACTTATTGCTTCACGCTGTAGCACAAGAATTCCATCTTCAGTCTCCAAAACATTCATTAACAACAGACGGTTCGCTCTCCAAGCTTTCGACAATCTTTGATTACAGAAAAATTCAGGTATACACAACGAGTCTCTAGTGAAAATTCTCAATTAACCAACCCTTAAAACTATACAGAGGGTGGTATATATAGGGAAAAACTTTCTATCTACTTCTTTTATTACATCTTGGCCTAATAAGGTCATAAAGAATGATTGATTGACCTAACTCTATCTGAAATAAATGCAATGAAATCAACTCGGGCTGCGCTGAGGGCAGCCGCATTAAAACTGAATAAATTTTGTTGTCCTTGGTGGCTTGGTGTAGTGTCTTTTGAAATAAATTAGCATGGATTTCTGCTTCTATACTGTCCTGGTGCTTTGAATGCCTTAATGGTGATTTGAAGGCAAGGATGGGCTGATACTGTTTGATTTGACTTTCTGGGGGCTTCATGAATGTACAGGTGCTTCGAGCCCCTAAACAAATCTTTGCTGATACTCTTTGGCGTCTTTTCTTCCACTGATACTCTTTGAAAAAATCTGGACTACTGATCTGATGTGTTGCGGGTCTAATCACGCATTAATGGCCGTTTTTCGGCCTCTGTATCCTCTGAAATTGTTTTCTGCTCCTTTCGGTATGCTCTGTGAAGAAAACGGATCATTTTTGCGCCTTTCGGGCTTCCTGGGGCCCCATGATGAGAAGATTCCCTGAAGATTATCCATTTTGGCGCAAATCACTCATCAAAAACTGCCTCAGAATCGGATTTCGGGGCTCCAAAGCTGCGATTTTGCGCTTTCGCGCCTAAAAAGTGCTGATGACGTCACCATGACGTCAGCATGATGTGACATTGTACGGCGAGTGATGTTAGCATGATGTCAGCAGGACGACGTGGCGGGATGATGTCAGCATGACGTCATCATGTACGGACGGTGTCGTGGCAGGGACACATGGCAGTGACATGGCAGGAGGGGTAACGTGGGATTTACGTCACAGGGAGAGGCGGTAAGCGGTATTGGGCACACCGCCTTCTGGGGATGGTGGTTTCATGAGAGGGGCCTCCGCCACGCCCGGGAGCTTGACGCGTGGCGGGAGTACGGCGGTAATACCACCCATCTCCCGGATGCTAAAGATCAGGCGGTTCGGGGATGGGGAAGCCCGCCCACCGTTGATCTACGCGGCGGGCAATCCAACGGCTGGCGGCGATGGCGAGGTGGCGGGTAGTTAGGGTGGGGAATATGCGCAGGAATATTCTTTTTTTAATATATGCGTGGTGGGTTTAAAACTTAGGTTTAAGTGGGTTATGGGAGTTATATGCGGTGGGGTTGATATTTTTTACAAAAAACTTTGGGTTAGGGGTGGGAAAGGGAGGTTATTTGTGCGCGGGGTATGATATTTACACTTAGGACTTAGGAAAAAGGGGGAAAACATGGTTTTAGAGGGTTTTTGGGGGTTTTTGGTCTAGGTGAGAGGTTATTAATCTGGCCAGGTGTCAGATTAATCCCTGCTATGACTCAGATGGGCTAAAAACAGCCCCAGATGGACTATTTTTCCCCGGACTTAGAAAAATATGGCTATATTGCCAGGGTGGGGATATTTACATAGGAGGTTTTATATACATAGTTTTAATAGTGGAAGGGGAAGACTGATAGGGGGTTATACAATATTGTTAGTAGTTAATATGAAGGTGATAAGCAGGCGCTAGGGTCAGGGACCTTAGGCTAAATTTTGGGGAAAAAAATTTACAAAAAGATGAAATCCTTGAGTTAAGTAGATCTTCACCAAGGCAACCGATATGGATGATGATGAGACTAAGAGGCATCAGGCGGATCCTGACCTCTTTGGGCAGTTAGTAAGTGACTTGGGGAATTAGGAGAAGGGGGAGTTAGTGATGTCTAGCTCTGAGCTCTTCAGAATAAAAACTGCCTGCAACTGTGATCTGTAAAGATAAAAATAGTTTGTGCACAAAATTGATCATCAATTGTCATTCTGCAACCATAGCTACCTACCCAGCCTACTTTCCTAACATTTTTTCTTCTTTTTATTCGGGTGCACTTAGACTTGCAGACCCAGCTTTACAATTTTCTTTTAAATTTTTCCTATCTAGATCTACACTTATTTCTGCTAGGGCCCAGATTAAACAGTTGGGTCCCTTTGATTCTCTACCTATCTACAAATCTGCCAAGATTAAACTGTTTGGACAGATGCATTCTATATATTCTACAACAGGAAATTGAAACCTAGGGAGACCAAGATTAGATTGTTTGGACCTCCCTTTAAGAAATTCTTCAAAACTGAAACAACTCATCAAAATGGAAAACAGTAGTGGCATTTGGACTTGCACACTTCATGGCATCTTCTTTGATTTCTTCTGGAAATATGGAACACTACAGCTTGCAAAGTATGACATATTTGGCATGTAAAAATGTCAATCATGAAAAATGAAACCCTGTTGCAACAGGAGGCTAACAGTGGCTCCACTTGGGGATGGCTTTTCCTTGTGAAAAGTCAAGAACAGCAGGTCAGGTTGCCTTGATATTCTATAGCTGCTGTGGACTGAAAACTTCTTTGTTCTGGCTGTTAAAAATATAAAACTTTGAACTATGAACAATCTCCTCCTCAACTGAGTTATTGTGACTTGTACAACACCGCCTGCTTTCTTTTGCGTGCTTGATCTTTATGTACAATGCTTGAGCAAGTATGCTGGAACATGCCTGTGACTTGACTGTGCCCTCGCTTTACTGCGATTCCTTGAACAATCGGCCTGCTTAAATGATTAAAACGGATTGCTGATATATACAAAATAGTACTGTACAAAAGGTATTTACAGAACTTGCATTGTTTCAACAACAAGGATCATGATAATGTTTCAACATCCTGCCATTCACAGGGCCTTCTTCAAAGGTGCTGTCCTCTATAGATCTGAGAAAATAAGTATTGTTTCCTTGAACAACAGAAATTACAAATGGACCTTTCCATAGAAAATCAAACTTGGAATGTTTGTCCTTGTCTTCTCTTCTTGAGTCCCACTTTAAAACTTTGTCACCAATATAGAAATCTTCAGCCTTAGCTCTCTTATCAAACATCTTTTTTAGCTTTTCCTGCAAAATTTGTGCTCTGTCATAGACTTGTTCTCTGGTTTGCTGAAGGTGAATTGTCTGATTTATTCTTCTTTGAATGTCATTTGGTTCAGACTACATTTCTTGTAATAGTTTGATAGTAGGAATGCCCAGGGATGAAGGAAATCTGGCCTCCATGCCATATACCAGCTCATAAGGGCTCATTCCAATTGATATTTTGCTTGATAGTCTGTCTGCCCATAGGGCATTTACCAACTTTTTGTGCCAGTTCTTCTTATTTTCTTCTAGCACCTTCTTTATGATGTTGATGAGACTCTTGTTATATGATTCGGCCAATCCATTACCTTGAGGGTAATATGCTGTGGAGTGGCCCAGGGTGATATGAAACTTGTGACAGAAACTGATCATCTTTTTGGACTTAAAGGCAACGACATTGTCAGTGATGATTTTTTCGGGGCAACCAAATCTAGAAAGGATATTGGACTCAAGGAATTGGATAATAATGGTGTCATTGGCTTGCCTACAGGGAATGGCTTCGACCCACTTAGTGAAGTAATCGGTGGCTGTTAGGAACCATTTGTGTTGGCCTGAGGAAGAGGGATGGATTTCTCCAATGAAGTCAAGACCCCATTGTTGAAAAGGTTTTTCTGTGGAGATTGGTTTAAGGGGCAGGGGAAACAACTTTCTCTTGCCTTCAAAGATTTGGCACTTGTGACATGACATGGAAAACTTTCTTACATCTGCAAAAAAGGTGGGCCAATAGAAACTAGCCCTCAGGATTTTATCTGCTGTGCACTTCCAATAGAGATGTCCTCCACAATTACCTGCATGAAATTCTTTCATGACATTGTTAGTTTCATTCATGGTTAAACAATTCAACAATATACCTTCATGATTTCTCCAAAATAAAGCACCATCTATAACACAAAATTTCAAAGCCTTCATTTTTAAAAATGTTTTCTTTGTCCTGGACAATCCTGGGGGAGCACACAGGTTTAGCAAGACAAAGCATATATTAGTGTACCAGGGGCATTGCAGAAATATATCACTGATCTGTGGAGTCGCCAGCTCCGATTCATTGTCCAGCTGGTTTATGTCTAAGGCCTGAAAGTT
The DNA here is from genome assembly GCA_031772625.1 of Pinus tabuliformis. Lineage (NCBI taxonomy): Eukaryota > Viridiplantae > Streptophyta > Pinopsida > Pinales > Pinaceae > Pinus > Pinus tabuliformis. Next base: position 1,044,374,362 of record CM062807.1, read on the forward strand.
TGTTTTGGACATGATTTTAGCTAAACCTTGTCCCTTTATCAGCTTGGTTGGTTTTATTTCAATGTCGTATTCAAAGATGCTTGCAATCCATTTGCCTCTTTTGCCTTCTAGTCCATCTTGAGTCAGTATATCCTTTACAGCAGCGTGTGGGACATAGGCAATCACGTGTGAATACAGTATGTACACTCTAAAATCCTTGATGGCCTTGACAAGTGCATAGGTCTGTTTTTCCATTATTGGGTATTTCAGTGGGGCGTCTCTTAAGGCTCAGCTGAAAAAAGCGATTGGCTTTTCAGCTCCCTGCTCATCCTTTTGCAGCAAGACAGCAGCTATTGTGTGATATGATGCAAACGAAAATATGATGAAGTCTTTGTCAAACTACGGACTGGTTAGGACAGGGGTTTGGGTTAAGGCTGTTTTTATGCTTTCAAATGCCTGTTTGGTTCCAAGACACCATCTTACCTTGGTATCTTTCTTTAGCATGTTGCTCAACAGTCTTATTAATTCAGACAGATTTGGAATGAATCTTCTCAAAAAGTTGATTTTCCCAAGGAATGCTTGTAGCTCCTTTATGTTTCTTGGATGTGGAATTTGGAGGATGGCTTGTATTCTTTCAGGATCAATTCTAATCCCATCCTTTGATATGATGTGGCCAAGTAATTTGCCTTCTTCAAGGCCAAATAGGGACTTCTTGGGATTCAAGGAAATGCCATATTTCCCGCATGTCATGAAAATCTGCCTAAGATGCTTGAGGTGTTCTTCATCAGATTTGGAAAATTGGGTAAGATCATCAAGATAAACAACTAGGAAGTCATGTATTTCTTTTGCAAATGCAATATCCATTGCTCGTTGAAATGTAGCACCAGCGTTTTTAAGTCCAAATGGCATCTTTACATACTTAAATGTTCCCCAGGGTGTGGTAAAGGCAGTTTTGTCTTGGTCATCTTGGTGAACAAGTATTTGGTTGAAACCTGAAAAACCATCTAGCAAAGAGATTCTAGATGTTCCCACTACTCTCTGTAATATGTGGTCCATTTTGGGCAAAGGATAGTGGTCTTTTAAGGAGACTTGGTTTAAATTTCTGAGATCTACACAAAGTCTGATTTCGCCTATCTTTTTTCTTGTAGGAACCAAATTGGACACCCATTCGGAGAATCTGATGGGTGCTATTATGCCTGCTTCAAACATCCTCTTTACTTCCTTTTCAATTGGGGGAAGAAGCATGGGATTAATTCTTCTAAGTTTCTGCTTGAAGGGTTTCTGGTTGGGCTTCAATGGAATGGTGTGCTGAATCACTGATGTATCATAGGATTTCAAATCTTAATAGCTCCAAGCAAATACGTCTTGGAATTCTTTGAATAACTCGATGTACTTGGGCTTTTGATCGGGTGGCAAATTTTTGGACAGTTTGATCATTTTCGGATTTTCTGGTGTCCCGATGTTGTGTTCTTCTATTTCAGTGTTTATTGGTTGCAATTTTGGTTTTCTGGGAACGTCATTAGAGTCAAACATGTCTTCTAGCAGGGTTAGACCAGCAGGAAAAAAATTGTCTTTCAGTTCAATGATTTCTGCCTCTGTTTTGTCTATTTCTTCTACCTGCGTTTGTTTCAGTTGTTCTATGTTTTCTTTGTCAAAAACAGTGGGTCTTAAGATCTGTTTGGTTGTTGCAGCTGTTACAGTTTGCTGGTTCTCTTTTGTTTGCTGTTCTGGATCTGTCATAGCATCCATATCGATGTTGATATTCAAAAATTCATGCTCAAGGGTGAGGAAATTGTTGATTTGGGCATCATTCTCGAACACTTGCCAATCTCTGATGTTATTTGGGACAGTGGGCCTATGTTTTATTTCAGCTGTGAAGTGATGATTTGGGTCGAAAGACAGCTTACATGTACTTGCGAAAGTGGCCAGGCTGTGCGCATGAATGTTGTGATTTCTTGAAATCTTGTCAAGCTTGAATTCAGTGAATGCCTGGAGTATGTTAGTAGCAACAGTCCTATAGGCTCTCATTCTGTTGTCATTGGTAACAAAATTACCTTTCATCTGTTGTATAACTAGATCAAAGTCACCCAAGATAGACACTTTTATAGATCCTACAGTTTTCAGCAATTTAAGGCCTAAAAGCAGGGCCTCATACTCTGCCATGTTTGTGCATTTGAAATTCAGTCTGTAGGCATGTCCTTCTACATGGTTATTATATGTGTTGTGAATCCAAACACCTGCCCCTGCTCCAAGCTTGTTAACAGAGCCATCAAACTCTAAGAACCAGGTGATTTCTTGCTGGTGGATAGTGCTAAGAGTTTGAGCTATCTTAGGATTGGGCAGATTCGAAATTTCTGTTTGGGGAGGTTCTTGTAACGGGCTGGTTGCATTTGCTGTTTTGACAATTTCTTGCATGTGGGCAACCGACTCTTCATTGATATGAGTGTCCATTTTTGAAACCAGCGGTTTACTATTAGTGGGCAAATTTCTTTCATCATTAAATAAAATGAAAGAATCCATATCAGAATGAATTGAATAAATGGGAAAATTTTCAGGCTTGCTCTCACTACTCACTACATACTTCATCAGCGTTTCTCTGTACAGTCTCTTTGGTTGCCCAAAGAATGAAATAGTAGCGTAGGAAAGGTCTAATTGAAGGGATCCTTGGAGCTTTGCTCCCCATGATCTCGAGAGGAGCATACCGTATTTTGGGGGGATATCAGCCACCACTACATCCATGAGGATGGTCTTGTTGGGATATTGAACTAAGGAGACACACAAGTCTTTAATGAGGCCTAAGCATTTCACTTGACTTGAGTCAAATGAGTATAAATCCTTGTAAGGTCTTGTGATGTCAAGGTTCAGTTTTTCCATAACTGCTTTGGGCATAAGATTGTGCGAGGCCCCTGAATCGAACATAGCGTTGTGCAGGACTTTGTCATGTATATGCAAGCTGATATAAAAGGGCGGGACAGGTCCTTGTGTTGTCTTTCCATTAACTTCTGGACCAAACAATAGTTCAAGGGAATCATCCAAAACATTTACATCGTCTTTGTTTTCTGGGATTTGAAGTGATTTTTGAATTTGTTGCCTATATACATCGTGTTTAGCCAGTTCTAAAAGAGGAATGGCTATCTTGAGTTTTCCTATCTCTGCCTCTAAGCTAAATGGCTTTTCGAGTGGAGTCTTGGTGTTGATAACAACAGTTTTTTCCTTTTCATTTGAATTATCAGCGGTTTCTTCTTGTTTATCAGCGTTATGGGAAGTATTTGCTTGCGGTTTTGCAGCTTCAGGAGTACTTTTTGGGACGCTGTTTGAATTTTGTTTTGAGAAAGGAGGTGGCTGAGGCTGCTCAACAGTAGGTTGCGTGTCTGTTATGTCTTCTACAGTCACTTGATTTGGGTTTGGAACAATGGTATCAGCTGATTCTGTATTACAACTTTGTTTTTCATCTTGCTGGGCTGTTTGCTTTCCTTTGATTTACTAGGCTCAGAGATGTCAATGGTCCTAGTTCTGAGTTTATCTTGTTTGTGTACTTCGTACACAACAGTATCATAACCTTGTTTAAAATCAAAAGACTCACCAGTTCTAATCTGAAATTGACTGCAATCATGTTCATTTTGGTCTTCTTGTGTCAGAAAAGTTTGATGCTCACCCTTTAGATCCATTAAATTCATGTGATCGTCTTCTATGGGTTGACTAGAAGTAGATCCTTCTACATAGTTATCTTGAAAAGGGGGTCTAATGTCCTGGTCTTGGTTAGACCTACCAGCATTTGTGTTCTGTGTTTTCCTAAAATTCGGGTTCCTTATGGGATTGGACTGTTGTCCTTCCCATGATGCTTTTCTCTCCACGTGTTCTACTCTTTCTCCTAGTCTCTGCAGGCCATTAATGATAGCATCAAGCTTCTGGTCAAAGGCTGAGGGTTCTTCGTTAAAGGTGGTTCTCTCTTCCATTCGGGCTCTATTTCTTTTGGCAATTAAGTTGGCTTCTACCATGACATCAACCTTTTGCGCGTCTTCAAGGGTTTCAGGAGCTCTTTCTTTTAACTAATATGCCATATCAGGGTCAAAACCATCAGGAAATTTGTACAAGGCAAGGTGGGGTGGAGGCCTTAAGTTCTGCGGTATTGTGTTATATACATTGTTGAATCTTGCACAGTACTCCAAAACAGTCTCTTGAGGACCTCGTTTAATTGTATCATATTCAGTTAGTATGTGCAAGGGATCTTTCTTTTTCTCCCATCTGTTGGTAAAAGATAGGTAAAGCTCATCAGGAGTGGTTATGGAATTTGCAACAAGTGATCTGAACCATGTTCTTACATCACCTGTCAGACTCTGAACAAAAATTCTCATTCTCATGCTGTCATCATCTATTTCGTAGTTCTCAAAATAGTCTTGCATCTTTTTGGCATGCTGAATGGCTGTGAAAGGACCAGTGGAATCAAAAGATGTAATTTTCGATTGATAATCTTGGGGTAAAGCCGCAGGGTTAGCACGTAATTGCAGGGGTGCATATCTATTAGCCATATTTGTAGGGTTTACAGGAACAACAGGGATAAACGGAACGACAAGAATAATAGGGATAACAGGGGTAACAGGAACGGTAGAAACAATAGTAGTGGTAATGGGAATATGTGCAGTGAATGAAGGTGTGGAAGGAGTGCTTTGAGATGTGGATGATGAACTAGGGGAAGCAGGGGTTGACGGGAATAAAACCTTGACATGAGTTGGAACAGAGCTAGGGTAAGCTGTTTCAGGACTCAAATCAGCAAAATTTTCCTGTCTTTGTTGCTTCCTAAGGATTTTAGGGATTATATTAGGGTTTTCAAAAACAGCTGGAGGATCTGGGTCTGGGTTTGACCTTGTATATCGTGAACGCTTCTTGGGAGCTAGCTTACGAACTTGTTTTTTGGGTATTTGTTTTTATTTTTATTTTATGGGAATATTTTTTATATTCACAAGGGCCAGATAAGATTTTGGAATGGCTGTGTATATCTTAAAACTAGCATGAAGATTGACTGAAGCAGCTTTTATCTACTTCTGTTAATGTAAAACAAAAACAGTTTCAAAGGCTTCCTGGCTGACATTCAGGCTTCATCTGTAGTTTTAGGAAATATACAGCAATTAGAAAATCGATTTCTACAGGGGATTTTCAACCTTCTTCGTGAAACTTTGTGAAATTAACTGAGGAAAGTCCCCAGCGGAGTCGCCATTATGTTATCACTCAGGTTGTCCCTGAAGGTTGAGAAAGGGATACGGCCGAGGTAACCACAAACCAACTTTGGACTATAGGTTCTAGCCAACCTGCAATCGGAGAGGGCTCTCTCTTTTAGATTTAGCTTTGTTTGAAAGGATTTTAGGCTAGGTCTTGGGTCCAGAGGGTTTTTGTTTTGATTTTGGTGGGAAGATTGACACTTTCAGGTAGAGAGGCAGAGCATAGTCTGAATGTTTTAAACCATTGGGGGTGGAGTCAAGGAGAAAAACTGCTGGTGCGTTTCCTTGATAACAGCGAGGGAAAATGGAGCAAGGTAGCTGTGTTTGAAACAATTTTCAGGTTTAAAGGATGAAATGAATGCTAAAGAAGGAGAGGCAATTAAGAAATCTCTCCAAGAGATTAGCAGAGAAGGTAATAGGGCGCTACCTAGGGGCAGTTAAGAATCCCTAGATAATTGGCCAACACAGGTGAATTGGGGTAAACATGAGCCAGAAGGAATTCAATATTCAAAACCAATTCATTCAGAGGAAAACATCAAGAAACAGCAGAAATTGAGCATAGAGAGTATTTAAACTAATTCTAGGCTATTCTTTTTTCCTGCTATTTAGATAATGGGAAACACATAAACAGAGATTAGAGGCACTTATTTCTTCGGGCTGCAGCACAAGAATTCCATCTTCAGTCTCCAAAACATTCATTAAGAACAGACGGTTCGCTCTCCAAGCTTTCAGCAATCTTTGATTACAGAAAAATTTAGGTATACACAGCGAGTCTCTAGTGAAAATTCTCAATTAACCAACCCTTAAAACTATACAGAGGGTGCTATATATAGGGCAAAACTTTCTATCTACTGCTTTTATTACATCTTGACCTAATCAGGTCATAAAGAATGATTTATTCACCTAACTCTATCTGAAATAAATGTAATGAAATCATCTCGGGCTGCGCTGAGGGCGGCCGCATTAAAACTGAATAAATTTTGTTGTCCTTGGTGGCTTGGTGTAGTGTCTTTTGAAATAAATGAATGTACAGGTGCTTCGAGCCCCTAAACAAATCTTTGTTGATACTCTTTGGCATCTTTTCTTCCACTGATACTCTTTGACAAAATCTGGACTACTGATCTGATGTGCTACGGGTCTAATCACGCATTAATGGCCGTTGTTTGGCCTCTGTATCCTCTGAAATTGTTTTCTGCTCCTTTCGGTATGCTCTGTGAAGAAAACAGATCATTTTTGCGTCTTTCGAGCTTCCTGGGGCTGCATGATAAGAAGATTCCCTGAAGATTCTCCATTTTGGCCTAAAAAATCGCTCATCAAAAACTGCCTCAGAATCGGATTCCGGGGCTCCGAAGCTGCGATTTTGCGCTTTCGCACCCAAAAAGTGCTGATGACATCAGCGTGACGTGACATTGTATGGCGGGTGACGTCAGCAGGACGACGTGGCGGGATGACATCAGCATGATGTCATCATGTACGGATGGTGACGTGGCAAGGACACGTGGTAGTGACGTGGCAGGAGGGGTGACGTGGGATTTACGTCACAGGGAGAGGCGGTAAGCGGTATTGGGCGCACTGCCTTTTGGGGATGGTGGTTTCGTGAGGGGGGCCTCCGCCACACCCGGGAGCTTGACGCGTGGCGAGAGTATGGCGGTAATACTTCCCATCTCCCCGACGCTAAAGCTCGGGTAGTTCGGGGATGGGGCGGCCCGCCCACCGTTGATCTGCGGGGCGGGCAATCCAACGGCTGGCGGCGATGGCGAGGTGGCGGGTAGTTAGGGCGGGGAATATGCACAGGAATATTCTGTTTTTAATATATGTGCGGTGGGTTTAAACTTAGGTTTAAGTGGGTTATGGGGGTTATATGCGGCGGGGTTAATATTTTTTACAAAAAACTTTGGCTTAGGGGTGGAAAAGGGGGGTTATTTGCGCGCGGGGTATGATATTTACACTTAGGACTTAGGAAAAAAGGGGTAAAACATGGTTTTAGAGGGTTTTTGGGGGTTTTGGGGCTAGGTGAGAGGTTATTAATCTGGCCAGGTGTCAGATTAATCCCTGCTATGACTCAGATGGGCTAAAAACAACCCCAGATGGACTATTTTTCCCCGGACTTAGAAAAATATGGCTATATTGCCAGGGTGGGGATATTTACATAGGAGGTTTTATATGCATAGTTTTAATAGGGGAAGGGGAAGACTGATAGGGGGTTATGCAATACTATTAGTAGTTAATATGAAGGTGATAAGTAGGCGCTAAGGCTAGGGACCTTAGGCTAAATTTTGGGGAAAAGAATTTGCAAAGAGATGTAATCCTTGAGTTAAGCAGATCTTCACCAAGGCAACTGATATGGATGATGATGAGACTAAGAGGCATCAGGCAGATCCTGACCTCTTTAGGCAGTTAGTAAGTGACTTGGGGAATTAGGAGAAGGGGGAGTTAGTGATGTCCACCTCTGAGCTCTTCTGAATAAAAACTGCCTGCAACTGTGATTTGTAAAGATAAAAACAGTTTGTGACACAAAATTGATCATCAATCATCATTATGCCACCAAAACAACTACCTACCCAGCCTACTGTCCTAACATTTTTTCTTCTTTTTGTTTTGGGTGCACTTAGACTTGCAGACCCAGCTTTACAATTTTTCTTTTGAATTTTTCCTATCTAGATCTACACTTATCTCTGCCAGGGCCCAGATTAAACAGTTGGGTCCCTTTGATTCTCTACATATCTACAAATCTGCCAAGATTAGACTGTTTGGATAGATATCATTCTCTATATTCCACAACAGTAAATTGAAACCTAGGGAGACCAAGATTAGACTGTTTGGACCTCCCTTTAAGAAATTCTTCAAAACTGAAACAGCTCATCAAAATGGAAAACAGCAGTGGCATTTGGACTTGCACACTTCATGACATCTTCTCTGGTTTCTTCTGGAAATATGGAACATTGCAGCTTGCAAAGTATGACATATTTGGCATGTAAAAATGTCAATCATGAAAATGAAACCCTATTGCAACAGGAGGCTAACAGGTACTATCAGCACAGATCAATTGGAAGATCCATCAGATGGCTATGAAGACTTCCTTCCTCAATGGAATGATTGAGGAAGAGGTGTACATAGAGCAGTTTGAAGGTTTTGAAACCTTGGACCGTGAGTCACATGTATGATGACTCAAGAGAGTATTGTGTGGGCTGAAGCAAGCACCCCGTGCTTGGTACACCATGATAGATAGCTACTTCACTGGGTTGGGCTTTACGAAGTGTGAAGCGGATGCCAACTTGTATCACATAGTGGTGGAAGGTAAGTTGTTGATCATTGTACTTTATGTAGATGATCTCATACTGATAGGTGATGAGAATCTCATCAAATCTTGCAAGGAGGGCCTTTGAAGAGAGTTTGAGATGAAGGACATGGGGCTCATGCATTACTTTCTTGGCATGGAGGTATGGTAAGGAGATGGGGAGTTGTTTTTATCTCAGGGAAAGTATGCCAACAAGATACATAGGAAATTCCACATGGAGAGTAGTAAACCCATGGAGACTCCTCTAGCTGGTAATTGGAGGAAGGAGGATGCTACTTGAGGAGAAATAGTGGAAGTTACTGTTTACAGGAAGCTTATGGGTTCACTTATGTACTTGGTGAACACATGACTGGATATGTTCTATGCAGTTAACCAGCTTAGTCAAGAGATGGTTAGGCCTACCAAGCTATATTGGAAGGTGGAAAAGCATGTATTGAGATACCTCAGAGGCACTACTCAGTTTGGGTTATGGTACAAATGGACAAAGGGAGTGAAGCTTCAAGGCTTCATCAATGTAGATTGGGCAGGGAGTCCATCCAACAGGAAGAGCACATTAGGAGGGATCTTTAGTATTGGGTCAACGACAGTTTCTTGGCATAGTAGAAAACAAAGATCAGTTGCACTTAGTTCTGCAGTTGTAGAGTACATGGTTGCAAGTTAGGCAGCATGTGAGGCTACCTGGATAAGGAAGACCTTGGTTGGTTTGTTTGTTTAGTAGATGGATCTCACAATGATTTATTGTGATAATCAGAGTTATATCAAACTCTCTAAAAATCCAGGCTTTCATGATCAGTCCAAGCATATTGATATTCGGTATCATCATCTCAGAGATTGTGTATTGAGTAAAATCACATTGTTAGATTACATTCCCACGAAGGAGCAAGATGCTGACATCTTGACAAAGGCATTGCCAAGATGTAAATTCAAGTTTCATAGAGACAGGATTGGGGTAGTTGATAATCCCTTTCTTGTTGAGAGGGAGTGTTGAGAAATGGCAACAAGAAATTACAATTTAATTTGTCCTTGAATTAAACTGTGAATTAAATTTGAATTCTGTTCTCATAGAAACTTAAAATAGTTAAATTAAGTTTATTAAACTTACTTAACTTAGGAAATTCGTGTTGGAAGTATTTTGGAAGTCATGTATATGTTCTCCCTACTTTTTAGGAGTCTAGTGTGATTTGTAAAATAGAAGACTTAGTTTCATGAGTTAGTTGTGTTAAATTAGTTCTCAAACTGATTGAGAGAATTAATAGTCAGTTAAGAGTTAGTGGTGACACTAATGAACTCCACCAATGCTACTATAGTTAACTGAATATTTACTCATCAGAAACTCATGTATGTCAATTCTGAGAAAGACCCAGTTGAGACTAGAGTGCAGGAACAATGTACTATTTGTTTTATATTTTTCTGAGTTGCACTGATAGTGCATGCATTCAGGAACTGATCCTTGAGGGATTGTGCATTTTTTAGAGGCTTTATTTCCCTTTAAATATAATCCATCCTTCATATGAATTATACATTGGAATAGAGACTTGAAGAGCTTGTGAAGAGGCTAATCTTTGGCCTTGAGCTTGCTTATGAGTTGGAGATTGAATTTGCTAAATGCTGGGATTGTTCTAGAGAGAACAAGCATTGTAATTTCATCTTGATTTGATGGATTAATACAAAATAGATAGTGGGGTTTTGAGCAGTGGCTTTCCCCAAATATTTGTTGTGTTATGTGCCTTTGATTCTTTTCCTCTATTGATTATTATTCGCTCGGTGTTTATGGGCTTCCACTATAAAGAGTAGAAGTAGATTTTTATCTCTTGGTTTAACAAATTGCATTAGCTTGTGAATCTAAGGGATTTTCTACAAGTATGACTACAATCTAAGTTTCTTTCTCTGAGGTATGATGCAAATTTATAACAACAATATGTGTTGTATCTTATGAAGGCATAACATGACAATAGTACGAGCTAAAATTATTTGATATAATGCAAGAAATTTGACTTTAGTATATGACAATGAAGCTAGACATCTGTAACTTTGATTTGTGGGTTACCTTCCTTCACATAACAATGATATGCATACACCAATGATGTGTGTCATCTCCTCCAAGTTTTGGCAGTGATACGAATTCTTTCTGAGACTCTCAAGGAGACTGAGAAGATGTAATAGAGAAGTTGAGATGTATTCCATGAAAAGGTTGAACTTGAAGGCCTAGGTGGGCTACTAAGGAGGTCATGATTTGATCCATTCTAATGCAAATTTTCTAGAAGTCTTTAGCCAAGAAAAATCGAGTTCTCAAGAAGTAAGTTCGGGTTTGTATTCTAAGATCTAGTCGTGCTCATGGAGGACTTGTTTTTGTAATGAAGAAACCAAGTTTGAAAGAATGACATCTATATGGTTAACAACCATATTCTCATTTGAGAATAGGCCAAGAACAAGCCTAATTTATCTATGTTCTAACCAATCATAATAGTTGAGGCATCCCAACTATAATAAAAGGTCCAAAGGTCGTAGTTGAATGATATAGGAGGGTCGAGAGGAAATTATGGTTATGGATTGGAGGCTCGAGAAGCCTCAGGAAACAACAAAAGGTAAGAGGGTTTGTTAGCTGTGAATGTTGGTTACTACAAGTTGAGACTAGGGTTACTACATTTCTGCAATATTGCTAAAGTTTGAAATAAATCCAAGGCATAAAATGGGTCTATGGTAGGGCGGAAAATAGACCAAATCTTATGGATAAAAGATTTTAACTGGACGATCTGTCCTGAATGATTTGGGAAAAATTTTTAGATGAGGACAACATCCTAGCATGTACAATCCATCATATGTGCCCTTATGACTATGCCAAATCTATGTAAAAGAAAAATGAGTCACAACCCTTAGAACAAAGGTTATCCCTAAAATATGGGCCACATATCCTAAGATGGGTTCCAGAAGTATTTATGGGGATAACATATTCAGAGGAAGGTATAACCTAAGCAGTAGATCAAGAAAAAGGCAAGGTGTCTTATAAATTATGGACTGGCATAAAGAGGAGTTGGTTCAGTGCATGGAACAACAATTTGATTGGTTCTTAGATATGTATTTGAAGAGTCAAATTACAGAACATAGTGCAAACATTTGGAGCCCTAGATCAATCATGATTCTGACTGAAGGTGGACATTTTTGAAAAACCTAAGAAGAGTAACAAGAGCAGTGATTTGTCATGGAGTTAGGGTAGTTTTGGTAGCCATATGAACAAACTTCTATAGTGACAGAAGAATGACAAGTCTGTAGATCTGGAAGATGGGAACATTATTCACAAACAGAATTGTAAACAATTTTTTTTTGTAGTTCAGGATGCAATAGATGAAGACCTCAGGTGCAGGATCATGAAAGAAGAAATGATGATATATTAGGAGGCAGATTTGAAGCCCTAGTTCAAGAGTTGCAGATGGAAAAACTCAGTGATAGGAGGGTTTCTTGAGGAAACTATAACATATACCCATGGAATAATAAGTAGTTGATGTAAGGGAAGTATGAGTACTTTCGACAAAAGTTGAGTCTTGTTGATGCACTCTCTCTATTTGAGAGGGAGTGAGCATGGATTTTTCCTCTTAGGTCGAGAGGGAGTAAGGTTGCACACATGGTTATCTTTGTGTCAGGTATTGTGACAAATTAGGATTAATATCTTAAGTCAAGTACATGGACATGGATAAGGAGAATGGTGGATTGGATAACCATCTTGGACAAAAATTATTGAGTCAGTACCACAACAAATTAGGATTAATGTCCTAATTCAAGTACATGGACTTAGATAAAGAATGGTATGGTGGACAGACATTTCCTTGAGGGAAATAGTCTAGTGGAGGTGTTATCGGTGCTAGATATGCCAACATTTAGAGGATCTCCCCAATATGAGGTCCCAACTAGACCTCATGTCGTTTGGTGTAGGAGTCCCATCCGGTATGATGGCTCGATTTCCATATACTTAGAAATTTTCCTCGACTCTTGCTATTCAACACATGAGAGTGTTACACTAGTACCTTCGAAAAGAAAGGTGAGTGTGAAATGTAACTATGTCTAGGTTCTCTTACTGCAAAAAGGGGGAAAAATGTGAGCCTCTAAGTGAGAGGTAATAGTACCACCCAGGAAGAGACACACTTGAACCAAGAAGTTCTATCCAACATCTAGCGGAATAGTCCACAGTGGATGTGGTAGTCCTTAAACCATAGTACAAGGAAAGATCCATCCACCATCCAATGGAATAGTCCACAATGGATGTGATGATCACTATAACCAGTAAGCAAGAAAGATTTGTCTAGTATCCTGTGGAGTAGTCCGCAAGGACGAGAGAACCGTGATAACCAATATAGCACATTCCCAACAAGGTAAGCACTAAAGTAACTGAAATATTTTAGCTATCTTAGTACATCTGAAACAAACATGAATAATTAAAAATGCTCAAAGAATAGTCTTACAAACATGTACAAGTCATGAATGGAAACGTTTTGACCTAAACATGCTTATGTATTAAACGAAAGTTCCAAGACACATATTTACACATACATCACTAGCCCTAGTAGTGGGACATTGGAGCCACTCCTTGCTCCTCAAGGAGCTCACTAAAACTCTCTATGCTTTGTGGGAGGAGCTGTTACACTAAAAAATGTCACCTTGACTACTTACAGTTAGTATGGCTCCAATCAACAAGTCATGCTACCCTCTTAGGCAAGTCTCATGCCTCTGTTATCCATCTCAAACTCAAAGAAGAGAGAAAGTCTTGTAAAAATCATGTTTATCTCTGGGGTCGCAGGTTCTCTCTAGCCTTACCTGCGGGGACGCTGACCATGTTCACAAAATATGCGTCCATGGACGCTCTGTATGTTAAGGGACAGGTGCGTCCCTCTGTAAAAGGCAAAATGCGCGAGTTTTATCTTGAAAAAGTTACTTGTGGTTACTTCTAGAACATTCTAGAGGTCGGTTTGATGAAATGGATGCGCCTCCAGTTGGTTCATGTATCTCTATTAAGGGGGAACTTATCCCATCAATAAGGGAGCTATCCCACCCATAGAGGGGGATGATCCCATTGATAGTGGACCTGAATAACCTCTTTACAGCACTATAAATGAAGGCATTGAGCCAGAAGGAGAGGAGGTTGGAGCTATACATTTTCTTTGGGTAAATGCTGCAGGATTTAGGTCTTCCATTAGAGCCTTTGTGAGGAGAGATTGTCTTCACTTGATTCTACTTGGGAGAGGGTGAGCTTTGTCAAAGTAGAGGAAAACCCTTGATGGACCCTGGGAGGAACTTGCACAACACCAAGGCCAGGTTGTAAGAGTTTCTTTGTTTCGTTATTAATACAAACTGGTTTATTTTTCTCAATAGCTTGTGTTAATGAGTTATTTCATGTGTTCCTTGGTCTGCATGTTGAATATATGTTTTATTATATGAAATGCAAGTGCTTGGTAATTGTTTGATTGTTTGTGGTTGCAGGAATTGACTTGAAGGAGGAGCTCATCCGGATCGTCAAGAACGGACTTCAACAACAGCGTTTTGGAATAAGGTAAGCCTAAACACTTGTAGTTTTCATGTTGTAAAAGGTGTATTTAGAGAAAGATCACTCCATTTTGTCTTGTTTGTCATTAGAATGTCTTAGACTTCTAGGAAGGTCAGTCGTGTCCGCACCCTTGACAGATTCCGTGTGACAAATTGGCGACTCCGCTGGGGAATCCATTAATGAGAGAGTCTTTTCCTTTATATGAACTTTGCTTTGAGAAAATCATTTTTATTTTCTGGTTTTTGACTGTGAGAATTAGTATTTGGGTGGCTTAGCTGTAGATTTAGTTGGCTTTAGTTTTTCTTCTTTTTTCCAGAAAGACGCAGTCTCTGTGTGCTGCACAGTGCGTCCTTGGACGCGCTGTTGTCGACTGCACAGTGCGGGGCCGCACCTGTGACAACGGGTGGCCTGCGTCTTCCTGTAAAAGTTAAGAAAATTCCATTTTTGCCTTAAATTACTTTTAGATTTTGTTTTTTCTTAGTGTTTTCTGCCCAGATCCTTTAGTACCCTGTCAAGAATTCTTACCTGAACTGGTTTTGTGAGCTTTGAGTGTTTTAGTGGTTTTCAACGAAGTTTAGACCTAGGGTTTGATTTTTGGAAAGGCTTTGTAGTGACTTTGAGCTTAGAAAGTTGTCCAGCCTTAGATATCTCTGGTTAGTCAACCTTCTTAGAAGTTGAGCCTGTCGTAAAGTCTCCTTGTTTGAGCAACTTGTCATTTGAGTTGTTTTGGGTCAAATTTCGAATTGCTTGTTTTTAAAGTATTGATTTCCATTTTCAAAAAGGACAAAAAGATTAGAATTTTGTTTTGACTAGTTTTTGGTTCTGCAATAAGCTAGTCCTTGATTTGATTGTGATCAAGTAAAACACCTTAGAAATAATCATTGTTAGTTTTGGCCTCGTTAAGATTGCTTAGAGTAAATTTGCCTTTAGTTTGCTTATGAGTGCATTTTCATAGATTTTAAGAGTTGTTAAGATTGATTTTTGGTTATATTAGATTTATTTGCTTTATTAAAAGAAAAATACAAAAACATCTTCTTAAAAGTCTTGTTTCAAGTAGCTTTTTGTTTTCAAAAGAAGAAAAGAGTTTTTTCGTGCATGTAAAGAGAAGTTATGTTTTTATGCTTGGAAAAGAAAAACGAATTGTTTCTTTGATTGTCTTCAATTAAGAAGTTGCTTTTATAAGGATTGCATTCTCTCAACTTTTTAGTTAAGCAATTCATCGAAAAAGTAAAGTAGTGGATAAATCATTTTAGGTGCATTTTGTAGTGGTTTCGAGTCGAGTCAACACACCACTAGTTTCACTTCCATCACCTTTTGACTTAAGAAACAACCTTAAAAGTAACGCTTAAATTAAAATCAATCTAGTAATCTTTATTTTTCTAGGGCTCTGAAGCACCAACATAGCTTAGGCTAGGGTCTTGGAGTAGGTGAGTACTTAACTCTCCAAGACTACAAAACCAAACAGATAGTCTATCTTGAGTAGAACAAATCCAATTGTTTCAGTTACATTCTGGGAAAGCTCCTCTTAAAGGAGAAACACGAGCTCGTGTCCGAACCAGTGAGGGGATCATTCCTCCCTCGTTGGGAACGACGCCAGGCAGTACGTATTACAAACGGTAAACCTCGGATTAACCATTGTCGAGGAGCCAGGGGTCACTTATCGGTAAACCTTGGATTGTTGTCAAGGAGCCGGTAAGGGGATTGGAGCTTGCTACTCTGCCCTTGCGTGCTGTCGGAGTTTAGACTGTTCCCCCAGGTGTAATTGTTGTGATTGGTAACCTTAGTGGCCATAATATCTAGGATTCTACCCAAGGTGACGGTGGAGGGAAGGTCCCACTGTACCTGGAGCAGACGTCGGTTATACTCACTTGGATTTTCTGGGGGGTTCGCTTCACTTCGAGACGGTTAAAGTGGAGGAACTTGGTCCAGTCTATTCATTAAGCAGGTTGCCGGGGTAACTGTTCCACCCACTATTTCTGTACTGAATCCTGCGAGGTTGGGCCTAATCACCAACTAGCGCTTTTGGTCCGGAAGACTACTGTTTGTGTGTGGTTTGACGCTCTAGATTATTTAGGCGTGTGCTTCAAATTTGATTGGTTCTTTAGAAGACTTTAGGTGGTTTGATTTGAAATTTTTTACTTTGTTTTCGTGTGTTGTAGTTAAAATCTTTAATTGTGGCGGAATTACCGAGAAGGTCCCGTCGTATTGCGGGCCAGTCTCCTGAAGTTGTATCTGTGGCCGAATTGTTGAGAAGATCCCGTGAACTTAGGGGTTCACCTCCTCGAGACGACCCCAGTTATTTAGAGGGTTTAAAGGTCCTTGTAACTCCTAGTGGCAGTAGAGTAGGTTCACCTGAAGAAGGAGAATCTTCTTTGGTAGTCCATCCAGATTACCAAAGATTAGAAACAGGTTACAATCCCGAAGCTGTTACAGTTTCCGAGCTTGCTGGTAGTTTTTCATCTGCCAGTGAAACAGGCGAAGAACCTGAAATTTCAGAACCTGTTACTCCAACTCCTAGTGTTCCTGATTCACCAAGAATAGAAAGAATTATCACCGAAAATCTTCCTGTTGGATTAATTGCTATAGAAGAACTTGTTCCAGAGGAAGAAATAGGCGTTTCTGATTCTGAAGATCTAATTACCCTTGATCTAAGGGAGCGTGAATCCATCTTTTACAGTCCTCCTAGAAGTGAATCTTGGTACCTTGCATTAACCAATTTTTTAGACAACTCAGTAGGTTTTTCTACACCTCGTACTCCGGTTCCACCTAGAGGAATTCATTCTCCTGTAAATATGTCTGGTCAGTCATCTGTGTTTTCACAAAGTCCTGAATCATTTTTACATGGCGGTCCTTCTGTTCCTACTGGGTATCAGTCACTTTCTGGTACCTTTGCGGGAGCATCTCCTCAACCTGTTGATCATGGGTTATTAGTTGGAAACAGTGGTAATGTACCATTGAGTATAGGTGAAGTTTATATGATGTCAGGTTCAACTCCCATTAACCAACCTCAAGGTGGCCAATTACCGCCTGGGGGGCAACCTTCGTTAATGCCTGGGGGGCAACCTCAAGGTACTTCATTTGTGACTGGGGGGCAACCTCAAGGGTATCAACCCCAAGGGTATCAACCCCAGCCTCAATATGTACCCCAAAGTCAACCTCAGTATCAGTATCAACCTCAAGGATGGCAACCTCAAGGATGGCAACCCCAAGGGTATCAACCCCAAGGGTATCAACCTCAAGGATACCAACCTCAAGGTCAAGGTCAACCCCAGTATTCGTATTTACCTCAAGGTTATCAACCTACGGGTCAATACCCTGGTCAAGGTTATCAACCACCTCAAGGGCAATCATATGGGACTACACCTTACAGTTATCAACCCTATCCTCAATACGGCTATGGATCTCAGTATCCTCAACCTGTTACGAGTCAATACCCTGGAATGTTAACATGGGATCCGTCACAGGGTCAACAGATGTCGCAACCAAGTATACAGTCGGTACCTCAAGCAGGACAACCTGCAGTTCCTGGTCCACCCCAGCAACCGCAACCTGTCCAGTCAAGTGTTCAGACCCCTGTAACTTCTGTAGTTACTCAGCCGCCAATTGCACCGAGTACTCCACCTCACACGGCTGCAGCAACTACCGCTTCATCTACCATGCTTACTTCTGGAGTATCGGCAGCTCCGGTTTCTACTGTCCCTGTAACCGCTCCTCAGACATCTGTACCGTTGTCTGGACCCACGGTTCAAACCACAGTCCAGATGCCTGCAGGTCAACCTGGTACAAGTACGGTTGTTACTACTCAACCTCAATTTGTTCAACCTCCGTACCAGGGACAGTATCAACCTGGGCAAGCTGCCCAACAACCGGTTTACCAGTATCAACCGTATCCTGGGTACAATTATCAACCACCTCAACAACCCCAGTACGGTCCGGTTAATCCTGGTTTTCCAGGAGGATATAATATCCCCAATGCGAATCCTGTTCCTAGTTATCCTGGATATCCTCCTCCTGGGGCTGGTATTGTGACTCAGAGTTTTAGAGATCCTAACCGGCAGTTACCATTTATTGCGACTTTAGATTTACCCGACTTGACGCGCCTAACGAACGATCCAATTCAATATCTTCCGTTCTGGCCGCCAATGCCAAATAAGTTGCCCAGCGATATACCCAAGTTCGAAGGTAAGTCTGGAGAGGATCCGTCTAATCACGTGATGACTTACCACCTCTGGTGTGCATCAAATTCCATCTCAGATGATTCTATCCGCTTACGTCTTTTCCAGCGTACACTCATTGGTCTCGCAGCCAAGTGGTACATTGAGTTGCCACGGGCTTCTTTTTACAACTTTAGCCAGTTAGCTACTTCATTCTTAACTCATTTTCAGTTACCAGTCAGATACGATAATGGTACAGAATTATTAACTTCGCTAAAACAATCGACATCCACGTACATTTCTGATCACATCCATGAGTGGAGACGTCGAAGGAGATTAGTGAAAGTTTTTATCCCGGACCAAATTTTAGCTGAATGGTTTGTAAAATCATTATTACCAAGAATTACTGAAGATGTAGCTAAGGCCGGCGTAGTTACTGAGGAGCAAGTCATTGCTCAGGCACAATACCTTGACTTAGTTTACACTCAGTCGGGTACGTTACACGAGAAAATTCCGGATCTTCCAAAGTCAAACCAAATCGCTGCTGCTCCTTCGGGATCTCATGCCGCTGATGGTATGATCGGTATCGTGACTACGAAGAGTAAGAAGAAGTCTTCCAAGACCTCCAATACTCCAATTATCACTTTGCCTGATTCTCCGACAGGAGAGTCTTCTCCTCCTGAACTTACCGCCGACATT
Source organism: Pinus tabuliformis (assembly GCA_031772625.1). Lineage (NCBI taxonomy): Eukaryota > Viridiplantae > Streptophyta > Pinopsida > Pinales > Pinaceae > Pinus > Pinus tabuliformis. The sequence goes on from CM062807.1 coordinate 1,044,393,241, forward strand.
CACGCTGTAGAGTCATCTACGGCCAAATCCAAAAACGGTGGAAAGAAGAAAGGAAAGAAGAAGGCTAAAGCAGACAAGGCTCCAAAGGAGAAAACGGAAAAGTCGGAAACCAATGACGAAAAGCGCAAACCTCGTTATCCTTGTCTCATTTGTGAAGAAGATCATTTTACGAGAGACTGCCCTCATCGGGCCGAGGTAGTGAAAATAGTTAAAGGTTCTCCGACTCCTGCTGTGTTAAAGAATCCATTCCCCGAGCAGGAAAATAAGATGATAGGTTCTTCTTCGAATGCCAGTGAAGAACCCATTTTGATGATGTCTCATGTCAGGATTGCGACTCGATCGCAAGATTATGGTAGTAAGGCTCCTGTTGATGGTAAAGAAGCAGAATCTTCTCACTCTAACCCATCAACCTCAGCTCCTGGTTCCGATCCACTACAGATCGAAAAACCTAACCCAGACTTAGTGATTAAGCCGCCCGCCAAGGGTGTACTTCGAAGGTCTGCTTTCAATCCACATGCGAGAGCAGCCCAGAATTACAACATTGTTGAAGACTTAGCTGTTTCACCTTCAGCAATGTCGGCACTCGAAGTGCTGCAATCATGTCCAGCGCAACGAAAATTGCTTTTGTCGGCTATTGGAGCTGTCGATGTTCAGGACCCGAACCTAATGATCTTTGATCTAGAAAGTAGTACACCGCGTCTCCCCCATCAAATGGCTTTCCAAATTCCAGTGATAGTCAAAAACAGGCCTATTCATCGGACTGTGATTGATGAGGGAGCTTCTACGTGTATTATGTCGATTCAATGTTGGAGATCGCTTGGTTCTCCTTCGTTGAACCAATCCCCCACCATCCTTAAGGCCTTTGATGGCCGTGGGTTCCGTCCGTTTGGTATTCTACAAGAATTGCCTATAGGGGTCGAAGGTAAAACCGTTAGTCTGGATGTGGAAGTGGTTGATGCCCCTCTAGACTACAACCTTCTTTTGGGTCGAAGTTGGTCATATGCTATGACAGCGGTCGTTTCATCGGTCTTCAGAGTCATTAAGTTTCCACATAACGGTAAGATCGTGACTATTGATCAGCTGACATACTTTTCATCCGACCCAACCTCTTTAGAAACTATCCAGCATGTTGGTAAAACGACAATCCCTTATAGGGACATTGGTGTAGGTTTAGTTAAGGATTCCGGTTTACTGGGAACTTTTCCTCTCCCTCCACTCAATGCAGACCCTTCGTTCGCAACAATTCATATGATCACGTCAGAAAACATTATTTATGATGATCCTTGGTATGTTCCCTCTGACTCTGAGCTAGACTCACTCGGTGATGTTATGCCGTTGAGTCCGTATGAGATTGCTTATGAAGCTCTTATGTCTTTTACCGACTTTCATTCAACCGACCAAATGAATGTGGTCAGTGAAGAGTCACTTTTCACCTCACCCTTAGAACGGATAACGTTTCCCGAAGAAGTGTCATCTGACGAACAACTTCGCGAAATCCTAAGTGTAGATGATCTACCATGGGACGATCTCCATCACAGATCTTCGTTTTTACCTAAGGATGATGCTTTGAAAATGATTTTTCATCTATCTTTACCGCTGAATATGTCAAAGACGCTCAGGATCCAACGAAACATTCTGATTCAGAGCTGAATTTAGGGAATATTTCTCGTACTATTCCCATTGATATTTCAGTGAAGCCCGGAATCAGGAGAACATTCATATAGGTGCCGCATGTACTGACGAAGAAATTGAAACTTACAAGGCCCTATTCCAAGAATTCCGCGACGTGTTTGCCTGGTCCTACGAAGAAATGCCAGGAATCGATCCTGCCATTGTTGTTCATGAAATCAAAACCTACCCGGATGCTAAACCCATTCGGCAACGGTTGCGTCAGATTCACCCTCGAAAAGCAGCTGCAATCAAAGCCGAAGTCGAAAAGCTGTTGAAAGCAGGTTTCATTTATCCGATCCCGTTAACGGATTGGGTATCGAATATTGTTCCCGTCAATAAAAAACAAGGAACAATAAGAATCTGTATCGATTATAGGGATATCAATCGAGCTTGTCCAAAAGACAACTATCCTACGCCTTATATCGATCAAATTATTGATGATTGTGCCGGAAGTGAGATGTTTTCCTTCATGGATGGTTTCTCCGGGTATAATCAAATCAATATTCTACCTGCCGATCAACCAAAAACGGCATTCATTTGTCCATGGGGGACATTTGCTTATTGCAAATTACCTTTTGGCCTTAAGAATGCCGGTGCTACTTTTCAACGGGCCATGTCTTATGCGTTTCATGACATCAAGCACATTGTGCAACCCTATCTCGATGATTTGCCTGCTCATTCTTTACACCGAGCTGATCACCTTGTCCACCTACGAGCAATCTTTATGAGGTGTAGGCATTATCGAATTCGGTTGAATCCCCACAAGTGTGTTTTCTGTATAGAAACAGGTCGATTGCTGGGATTTGTTGTTTCCAAAACCGGCATTCGCGTCGATCCCTCGAAAGTCGAGGCTATCATCCAATTGCCTCCTCCTTCGAGTTTGCGCCAACTCCAAAGTTTGCAAGGGAAAGCAAACTTTTTACGCCGATTCATCCCTAACTACGCCGAGGTCACTAAAGGTTTTACACGGTTGTTGAAACAGAACGTACAATTCTTTTGGGACGAGATTGCTCAACAATCTTTTGATGCACTGAAACACGCGTTGACCCATGCACCGTTATTGCATCCTCCCAACTACAACCAGGACTACTTCTTATACCTCGCAGCTTCGCATTCCACCATTGGAATGGTGTTAGTTCAAGAAGATGAATTCAAGGCAGAGCATGTGATATATTACCTTAGCAGAACCTTAAATCCAACTGAGTTAAAATATTCGCATGTGGAGAAATTGGCCCTGGCAGCCGTTCAAGCTGTCCAGCGTTTTCGTCACTACATTCTTCTCCGCAAAACTACTGTTATTTCGGATTGCAACCCTATGATTTATATCTTGACAAAACAACTGCTAGGGGGCAAGTACTCTAAATGGATCGTCATCCTGCAAGAGTTCGACTTGGAGTTTGAGAAGTCCAAGTCTAAGAAATCTTTAGTCTTCGCGGAATTGATGTGTGATTTCCCGAGTGCTGACACAGAGACTGTGGCAGAGGAGTCCATTGCGGACGAATCTTTGTTTCTTATTAGCACTGTAGATCCGTGGTATGGGGATATAATCATCTATCTCCAAACCCAAACCTTTCGGCCTGAAGCTTCCAAGGAAAACCGTCGAAAAATTCGGTTTCAATCCCAGCAATACAGAATTATTGGAGATACACTTTATCGCCTGGGGGCAGACTTAGTTTTTCGACGTTGTTTAACTCACGATGAGGCTGAGAGAGTTTTGAATGATTGTCACTCTGGAGCATGTGGCGGTCATATGTCTGGGTATGCCACAGCTCAGAAGGTGTTGCGCGCTGGCTATTTCTGGCCGTCTATGTTTAAAGATTGTATCCTTGCCGTCAGAAAATGCCACAACTGTCAAGTGTTTGATCGCAAGATGCGCGCTCCACCTGCTCCTCTCCACCCTATAATTGCCGCTGGTCCATTCGCCAAATGGGGCATTGACTTTATTACTTGTAACCCTCACTCGGCCGGGGGGCATGCGTATATCATCCTTGCGGTTGATTATTTTACTAAGTGGGCCGAGGCGATGCCTACATTCGACGCAAGCGGCAAGACAGCTGCACTTTTCGTATTCAATCATATCATAACTAGGTTTGGTGTCCCACAAGCAATCATTACGGACCATGGAAGCCATTTTCGAAATGTCATGATGACTGAACTTACAAGCCAGCTTGGTTTGCGCCACGATAGCTCTACACCTTATTATCCGCAAGCCAACGGTTTGGTTGAGTCAATCAACAAAGTTCTAGTCGTCATGATTCGACGGATCATTGGTATCCATCGAACGAATTGGCATAACATGTTATTTTCGGCGCTATGGGCATATCGAACTTCAGTGAAAAATTCAACAGGTTTCACCCCTTTTCAGCTAGTTTATGGCTTAGAAGCTGTGTTACCTATTGAGTGCGAAATCCCATCACTTCAAATGGCTGTCGAATTACTTCCAGCTACTTCCGAAGAGGAGAAACGGTTGTTATACTTAGCTAAATTAGATGAGACTCGACGTGACGCTACTTTAGCTATCGAGACTCACGCGAAACGAATGAAAGCTCAGTACGATAAAAATGTAACCCCTCGAAGTTTTTCGGAAGGAGACCTAGTACTATTATATGATCAAGCTAACGATAAGCTAGGTGCTGGAAAATTCGTTCCCATGTGGCATGGGCCCTACATTGTAAAGCGAAAGCTAGCAAAAGGGGCTTATGAGTTAGTTGATTTTGATGGGGACTCTTTGGGCAAACCCAGAAATGGACTTTACCTAAAGAGGTATTATGCTTAAAATGATGGATGGAGAAATTTTTAGATAGGTTAGATTTCCTTTCTAGCTAGCAAGTGTGTTAGTTTAGTCAGTGTGCTTAGCTTAGCAAGTGTGGTTTTTCGTCATTATTTTGGCTCATCTTGGTTTTACTCTTGATATTGTAGATGTCGACGCCTCTCCAAACATACATTGGATTTGCTGATGGTGCTTGTCGTAGTACACGGAATATCTCTTCCGCAGCTTGGGTTATCTATTCGCCCTCTGACGAGTTAGTTTCTATGCATGGGGTAAGCCTCGGTCAAACAACGAATAACATTGCAGAATACAGTGCAGTGGTTGAATTATTATCCGAATCTATTTCATTTGGAATTCGACGTTTGATAGTGAGGTTAGATTCTGAACTTGTTGTATTACAGCTTAATAGAGTTTATGCCATTAGAAATCCTGTGTTATTAAGGTTGTTTTTGAGAGTGCGTCTCTTGGAACGTGAATTTGATTACATTGAATATCAACATATTCCAAGGTCTTTGAATACATTAGCAGATGCAATTGCTTCTCAAGTGTTGGACAGACATTTATAATAATCATGCAAGTAAATTTAAAGACATTTCATCATACATGTTAAACAAGATAAGCCGATAATAGTGATATATAGATATAGATAGAAGTGTGTCCAAAAATATATACATCGTCTTCGATCATAGGTTTAACACACCTTATGATCGGCAAAATGATAGTGCAAAAAGTCAAAAATGTCACATGTGACTACAAAAGTGACTAGTCAATCACTGGTGGTGCTCTCTGTACGACACCACTGCGCGGGCTATCTTGCGCAGAAATCTCCTAAACGGTCCAGGGACTGCGACCACGAAGCGCTGAAGCCTCATTGGAATGTCATCCATAGTAGTCTCAGGTATATCTGCCGTGAGACGCTCTAGATCATGCTCCAAATCGGCTAGTACTTCTGCTGTCGCATCCTGTAAGGCCGGTGCCGGTGCAGCTGGATGTCGTCTGTCGTAAGGCCGGAGATTGGCTGGACGCTGTGGTCCAACATCTGCATTTTTAAAATTTTACTGTTACTTTGAGACGATATATATGAAAAATAAAAAATACATAATTAGAAAACTTGTGAAAATGAAAGTACCTCTGTCATCCCATTGTTCTCCCTGTGGAAGAACCATGTCCGGATCACCTCTGAAATCCATTCCGGCATATGGAAAGTCTTGTATCACAAAAAGCTGGCCCTCTAGCCAGTCGAAGTAACTGTCTGAGAATCGAACCACTGCAGCACCCTCGTCAGGATGCCGGGCCATCACCGCAACCCATCGAACAAGCTTTGGCTCCCGAGGACCCAAGTCATCAACAGTGAGTTGCTGAGGGATCAGCATAGGAACTCTCTCCAAGGCAAAGCTCACGACTAGAGGCCCATATCCAAAAGTCTTTAGTCGTCCGTTCTTTGCCTTGGTTAGTTGGCTCTTCATATGAGCCGACACAGCTTCGCACCAGTTGAAGATGGTGCCTTGGTAACAGTCAACTGCCATCCGCATTTGGGATCCGGAAGCAATGTGCAAGGCGGCCGCGCCACAAATCCTAGTGACCGTAAATGCAATAACTCTAAGTTCCGCCAGAGCGATGTGCTTTATCTCCACGCCTTTTTATGGCGAGTCCCTGGTCTGCACCACTCCTCGCGGAGATCATCAAGGGATTGGCCACCCGGCCTGGTCCCCGCAAGGTTGAGTTGCTCACCTCTGTTTGGCAAGCCAGTGAGAAAGTATACATCCGAGGGCTCTATCTCGAGCTGGTGCCCTCCAATGTAAAAGCATTGATCTTGAACGTTCCATCGCTCAACTAGCCATTCCAAAAATCTTACCTGGCCCCTCATGCCCGGTATGGTCCAATATTTGTACAATCCACATGTTCTTAAGGCATCCAGAGAGGGTTGGTGGTTAATCGCAGCTTCATCGTCTTCTACGTGCTCTCTCTCTCTCCAGTCTAACATGTTTTGGCCCTGCACATCAAAAGAGTCAATTAGAAATTAATTTGAGAAAATTTGGTGGTTTTTTGAGAGAGTTAGGGTTTTGAAATGCGCCCTTTGCGGAAGACGCACCCCGGCTTTTTAGCACAGGGCGTCCGGACGCAGCTCGCCTGAAGGCGGACTGCGTCCCCAGACCTTTTTCCCGTGTGAGAAAAAGTCGGGGGACGCGGCTCACCCGAAGGGCACCTGCGTCCGCCGAGGGGCGCATTTTGAACCCAAAACCCCCCCAAAAAATGAAACAGAGACCAAAAACAAAAAACTAAACGGATAAAAATGAAGAGTGGGATGTGTAAAATACCTCGGTGAAGCGGCGTTCGATTCCGACGGTCAGATTTTCCGCAGCAACCACGGGAAGTTTCTTGTCAAAAGCTCCTTTTTCAACCTCAACAGTGAAACGGTAAAAATGACATGGTAAAAGGTCTTTTTATAGGTTTTTTGGATGAATTAGTTCATTTTTTACCATGAAAAGATGTTTTCAAATGTATTTTTGCCTATTTTAAACAGGTATGAGTAATGTGTCGCTTTTGTGCAGGACGAAGGGATTTCAAGGGAAATTGTAATTTTTCACAAACAAAATTTCAGAGTCATCTTTTAAGCCCTTTTCTGACTCCTAAAACATGAAAAGATCGCCGAGTGTTTCTTTTTCACTCGTTAAAACGGAATTAAAAGACGGTCCCCTTTTAGCTCTTTTCTGACCGTAAAATCAGGAAAAGATTGCCGGGTTTTTGTCGTTTCAAACTCGATAAGGAAATAAAACGACGTGTCTTTGATCGCTTTTTACTTTTCAGGTCAACGATACTATTATGAAAGTACTCCTTGGTCGCAAGATCAAGCGGTTCCCCCAGGTATTATTTTATACTTTTTCGGGCTTGAGGGACACAAATATACGAAAAAGTTCAACGTGGAGTTTCCTTAAGTTTTTCAGACTCTCTAAAATTGAAAAACGCCGAGTTTCTCCTATACTGGGCTCGTTAAACTTTTACAGTAAAGGACCTGTTCAATTACAAACAGGAACGAACCACTCCTTCCTAGGGTTCGCATTTAAACTAGGTTGGACTCGTCCGAAGGATGAGCTTATAATCAAGCATATGTTATCCTCCTCAAGCTTGTTAAAAATAAAGAGGTACTTGCCAGAAATGGTGGGGGAAAAAGAGAAGAATGAACCTATTTGTCACCTTTTGCCTCAGAAGAAACTTTATTACCGCTCTTGAACACGACACTTTTCATTCACCTGGGTTGGGAAATCTTTTACCTCACAGTTGACTAAATCACTTTGAAAATCTTTAACCGGGTTCAGGGATCAACTTTGAGTTATTCGTCACCAAACCATCTGTTGTGTCGTTATGTGTTCAAGAGGTCTGCAAGCAAAACTTTCATCTGCAAAATACTTGTCATCCATTGACCATCCCTGAGTCAGTCCTTACAGCAACATTTCTTCAACTTGAACAATGATTTCGTGTTGCAGGCTTGCCTGCAACGGGTCGCTTTCTATCGACATCGACACATTATCTAGAAAGATGACTTAGGAATCGACAGTACCTTGAAGTCTGCATGCATCAATGGCAGGTTTCTCGCCTTTGACGTCAGTTTACATCATTGACTTTCGATCAAAGGATTCCGTGAAGTGTTCGACATCAAAACATCTATTCACATTTCACGGGTTGTGCTTGGTACTTTGAGGACCATTGACATTACTGGTGGTTTCTCTCACGCTTGTTAACAGTTTACATCATTGACTGGTAATCAAGTGGTTTCTAACATGTTCGACATCGAATCATTTAATCACATGCTAGAATCGTACCAATTCGGGAAGTAGAAGTGAAGACCCTGGATCTAGTTTCTACCATCCAGGCTGCGAGGAGTTTTGTATTCATTATCTATGTAGACTAATCATAAACAGATGGCTGCGTCCATACTGTGTCTACAAAAGTCTATAAAAATGATGTACTGCAAGATCATTCCTGTATCAGAATAGTTAGTCCATTAGTTAAAGTTTTGAATCTGAGTATGGGAATGCCTACCTCAGTGATGATATAATCTTATCCATGTATTTTGTGTTGAAAATTGCAGGTTCCAACCAGGCCATCCACAAGGCAATCCTTGAAATGATAAAGCGCTTCACCCTTCCTAGAATTACAAAACCCTATTCTATTCCAGGCTTCGCACTTTAGGGGGCAATCTGTTACACTAAAAAATGTCACCTTGACTACTTACAGTTAGTATGGCTCCAATCAACAAGTCATGCTACCCTCTTAGGCAAGTCTCATGCCTCTGTTATCCATCTCAAACTCAAAGAAGAGAGAAAGTCTTGTAAAAATCATGTTTATCTCTGGGGTCGCAGGTTCTCTCTAGCCTTACCTGCGGGGACGCTGACCATGTTCACAAAATATGCGTCCATGGACGCTCTGTATGTTAAGGGACAGGTGCGTCCCTCTGTAAAAGGCAAAATGCGCGAGTTTTATCTTGAAAAAGTTACTTGTGGTTACTTCTAGAACATTCTAGAGGTCGGTTTGATGAAATGGATGCGCCTCCAGTTGGTTCATGTATCTCTATTAAGGGGGAACTTATCCCATCAATAAGGGAGCTATCCCACCCATAGAGGGGGATGATCCCATTGATAGTGGACCTGAATAACCTCTTTACAGCACTATAAATGAAGGCATTGAGCCAGAAGGAGAGGAGGTTGGAGCTATACATTTTCTTTGGGTAAATGCTGCAGGATTTAGGTCTTCCATTAGAGCCTTTGTGAGGAGAGATTGTCTTCACTTGATTCTACTTGGGAGAGGGTGAGCTTTGTCAAAGTAGAGGAAAACCCTTGATGGACCCTGGGAGGAACTTGCACAACACCAAGGCCAGGTTGTAAGAGTTTCTTTGTTTCGTTATTAATACAAACTGGTTTATTTTTCTCAATAGCTTGTGTTAATGAGTTATTTCATGTGTTCCTTGGTCTGCATGTTGAATATATGTTTTATTATATGAAATGCAAGTGCTTGGTAATTGTTTGATTGTTTGTGGTTGCAGGAATTGACTTGAAGGAGGAGCTCATCCGGATCGTCAAGAACGGACTTCAACAACAGCATTTTGGAATAAGGTAAGCCTAAACACTTGTAGTTTTCATGTTGTAAAAGGTGTATTTAGAGAAAGATCATTCCATTTTGTCTTGTTTGTCATTAGAATGTCTTAGACTTCTAGGAAGGTCAGTCGTGTCCGCACCCTTGACAGATTCCGTGTGACAGGAGCCAAGGTGAAAATTCCTTGCTCATACAATGAGGGGGGTATATATAACCAATGGTGATGCTTGAACCTTGGGACTCTTCAACTACCCTCACAATTGTTCAACTTCCTATGACTTCTCCACTGACATGACTGTTCATATTCATGTGTGTCCATTGGACTTCCACTTTATATTACATTCGATTTACAACATATACGGCCCATAATAGTGATCTAGGTGGATAATGGTGGTCACTTGCCTATTCTACCTAGACCCCCCAGTCATTTTCATTTGTTTCCTTATTCATTTCAGCATTTACTATTTTTAGTAGTTTTTTGGGTCGTGAACTTTGGAGCAGTTTTGACCCCCTAAACGAAATTCTTTTGGAATCTGCGGCATGCCCATAGGCTTAGGCACGAGCCTACAACAAAACTTGTAGTACTTGGTGAGAACTTTCCAAAAATATATCGTATGCACCAAATGGAGATAATATGACCAAGTTACGACCCCGGGAAGCTGGTTGCCCAACTAACCCTAACGGGGCCCACAAATGCTTGGTGTTACATCTCCCGGGGTTAGGGTTTTGGTTGATTAGTGTTTTCTCATTTTTTCCAATAATAAATAGGCCCTTGAGCCTCTTTGTAACACATTTAAGAGGAATGTAGCCGTCACATTTGTTCTCAGAGATAAGCCACCATCGCCTGAGCTATCTTATTTCCATTTGGTTTGTAAGAATAGTTTAATAATTTTCTATTAATGAAATGAAGTTTTTTTCTGCTACATCTCTATGTTTATGATTATATATGTAATTTTTTGTGTTCTTGTTTAAGTTCATATCAGTGATATCAGAGTAGTCAGCTCTTTCTCTATTTTTATTTGCATGTCCCCAACGAGGTCAGGGTATAAGGAGATAGGGCTTGATCTGGTTGAACCATTGCAAGATCAGCCTCCCAAAACCCGACAACCTCCCATGGCAGAAGAAAAGAAAGATGAGGGGGTAGGAGATCCTTTTAAAATGTTGCTCATGGAATCCCTCAAGCGACATAGGGATGCGATGATGGATAACTTTGCCTAGATCCTTCGACGACTACCCACAGATGGTGCATCTTCATCAAACAACCACTCTAGAGGTTCCACTCCTTTTAAGGTACAAGTTAACTTTGATATTCCCATATTTGAAGGCATAATAGATGCAGACATCATAAATAAATGGTTAAATCTATTGGAAGGATATTTTTTAGTTCATGACTTTTCCAATTGGGAAAATATTGCTTTTTCACTTCTCAAAGCTGCCCTACAAGTCAAGGATTGGTGGGAAACCTACTGTGAACAAAAGGACAAGAGTGAACCCTCATTTTTTCAGTAGCACCCACTTAGAATTCTTTTCGAAACACAATGAAGGAACAATATTACCCTACTGGTAGCTATGAAGACAAATACATAAAATGGACCACTCTACGACAAGGAAGGGACCAAGATGTGCGAGAGTTAAGAAATATTTTCCATACCCTTCGCACGAAGTTGGGTATCAAGGATACAGAGCAGCATTTGGTGCTCAAGTACCGCAACTGTATACACAAGTACATCCAGGACAAGATGGATTTCTTGGACATTTCCTCGCTCGGCACAACATATCGGTATGTTGTCAAGATTGAGCAGAAGTTTAAATAGAAGAAGCAGGACTTTGGATCTACAAATCCAAAGCAAGGAAAAGGTGCCCCCAAACCACAAAACAAAGGACCAAGCCAAGGCGGGGCTACCTATGATAGTCTGCCAAAGACGCAAGAAAAGAACAACACCACGATGATGAAGAAGTATATTGGATAATGGTGTGAGTTCCATAAGAGCTCCACTCTTAATACAGGTGAGTGTCGGGCCAAGCAGTCACTGGTGGCTGAGCTGAAGGCTTCCGAATCAGATGCGGTTTCCAACTCTGAATTAGAATCCGATAAGGGAACTGACAAAGGGAAGCAGATCATTGATGTAGATCTGAGTGCCACCGTGGCCACCACCAAGATCCAGAAGATTGATCTTGAAGATTTAGAGGAGGGGGAATGCCTCTTCCACTCACAGATGTGGGTGAAGGGTTCTGTACTGCAGTTGTTGATAGTAGGAGCCAAAATAACCTCATTTCAGCAGAGGTCATGAAGCAATTGGGCCTTAAGACTACAACACATCCACATTCGTACACCATTAGGTGGCTTCACCAAGGATGATATCTTCGCATCACCCAACAGTGTCGCCTTCCCTATAGCATCAAGCCCTTCATAGATGAGGTATTTTGTGACATTTCTCCTCTTGAAGTGTGTGATGTATTGTTAGGAAAATCATACTTGTGGAAGCGACATGTTGTATATGAGTCTAGACCTCGCTCTGTGATTATTACTTTGGCTAATAAGTTGTACAAGATACAGGAGGTAGCCTCGCCTACCTCCATCTCCTTGATCACTGCAAAGAAATTCAATAAGATCATTTCTCAGACGAGGAAATTTGTTTTCCTTATGATTCACCCCCAGGGCAAGAAGAAGGTTGTGGCCATGACTTCCAGGCAGGGCTCCTCTACACAACAAAAACATATGGAAAGGTCATGGAGGAGTACAGGGATATTTTCACCTCACCCACAAGGGTACCTCTACACTGTCAGGTTAAGCACTCCATCGATCTGACCCCGAGCGTGCCACTACCCAATGGACCAATCTATTAACACTCTTTTCTAGAGAATGATGAGATCAAGAGGAAAATTCTGGAAATATTGCAGAAAGGGCACATTAGGCCAAGCTTATCACCTTGTGGGAGCCTGATTTTATTGGTACAGAAGAAGGATGGGGCTTGGAGGATATGTATTGATTATCGGGTGTTGAACAAGATCACTGTCTGGAATAGGTACCCAATCTCGTAGATTGATGACCTTCTGGACTAGCTCAAAGGGGCCAAATATTTCAGAAATATTGACTTGAAGTTAGGTTATCACCAGGTACCTATCGAGCCCGCTAATGTGTGGAAGACTGCCTTCAAATCCGAGGAGGTACTTTTCGAATGGTTGGTCATTCTGTTCGGATTGACGAATGCCCCTGCAACCTTCATGAGACTGATGGATGACATCTTACGACCCTTCACTAATGCATTCGTGGTGGTGTATTTAGATGACATATTGATCTTTAGCCAGAGTTGGGAAGAGCACCTCCACCATATTTGACAGGTCCTTCAAACCCTGCGACAACACAAGTTGTGTGCTAACTTGGAGAAATGCACCTTTGGCCTGACCTAGGTTCAATATTTGGGATACATCATTGATGAGAAGAGTTTACATGTGGATCCATACAAGATAAAAGTCATTCGAGATTGGCCAGCCCTAACCACTCTAAGAGAGATCTGCAGATTTTTCGGTCTTTCCAATTTCTATCGTAGGTTTGTGTTGGGGTTCTCTCATATCACTTGGCCTTTAAGTCAAGTCACCAAGGGCAGAGTGAAAGAAAAGTTTTTTTGGTTGGAAACCCAACAAAAATCATTCTCTGAGTTAAATAATCTCCCATATTCTGCACTGGTGCTCACATTACCATACCTACAACAACCATTTGAGATTGAGACAGATGCCTCTTACAATGCTATTGGTGCGGTTCTTACTCAGCATGGACATGAGTGGCGTACCATAGTGAGACACTTTTAGAAACAGTCTAAAAGTAACCCACTTACGACAAAGAAATGTATTCCATTCTGTAGGCCTATCGTCAAAGGAAGAATTACATTCTAGGGAAGGAAATGGTCATCCACACAGACCACTGACCTCTACATTTCATATAGACACAAGGGAAGTTTCAAAATGATCACCATAAAAAATGGTCCACCTATCCGCAACAGTTCCATTTGAACATTAAGTATAAGGACAGTACCCATAACATTGCTGATTGCCTCAGCCGACCACCAGTCATGGCACTGATCACTGTGCTCGACTCCTGTGGTCACGAGACATTGGGGTGGTCGCATATTTACAAGAGTGATCTAGAATTCGGCAGCATATACCAGACACTCTTGGAAGGGAAGAAAGTTCCAAATTTTTACCTTCGGGATGCATTGCTATGCCACCTAGGACACATATTTTTTCCTTCAAGTGAGTTTTCCAATATGATTTGGGAGACGCACTACAGTCGGATCGTTGGACATTTCGGAGTAGAGAAAACATTGACGGTATTGCAGAAGTATTTTTATTGGCCGAAACTTCGTCAAGATCTTGGGAAGTACATTAGATCCTGCACCGCCTATGCCATTTCCAAACCAACCATCAAGAAGAAAGACATGTATACTCCTCTACCTACCCCTAGCTATCCTTGGGAATCTGTCTCCATGGATTACATGTGGGCCTTCCTTCTACTAAGCATGACAATGATTGTGTTTTCATGGTCATCAACAGATTCTCTAAGATGACCATCATGGTAGCCTGCAAGAAGAGTATCATAGAAGAAGCCACTTCTAAGCTCTTCTTTGAGTGAGTGTGGGTATACTTTGTGATCCCACAGTCCATTGTCATAGATTGGGACAACATATTCCTAAGTTCATTTTGGTAAAGTCTCTGGTCGATGCTGGATACAAAACTTACTAAGTCCGCAACTTTCCATCCCCAAACTGATGGCCAAACAGAGGTTGTCAACAGGATGACCGTACACATTCTATGCATGTACAACTCGAAGAATCCAGGCACGTGGGATGAAAGTCTCCCCTATGTTCAACACAGCTAGAACAGAGCTATCCATAGCTCAATAGGCCACAACCCCTTTCAGGTAGGGTTTGGATTTCATCCATTATGCCCCATTGATGTGGTCATACCATTTGCAGCCACTTAGGTAGATTCGGCTCACGTTCAGTCTAAAGTTAAAAGGGCTAATAGCTTCATTGAGAGCATTCAACACATCCTCCAACAGGTCCATGATATATTGGACAGAGACAATGCTAAGTATAAGCAGTGCCATGATCAACATCGAGTGTCGCACAAGTTCCAAGTTGGCGACAAGGTTTGGCTACATTTGCAGAAGGAGTGCCTTGTTGGACCCCACTGCAAGCTTCGCCCACTCTGATATGGGCCATAAACCATCACCAAGGTCGTCGATGACAATTCCTTTGAGCTCAACATGCCACCATTCCTTGATCTACACCCAGTGTTCAATGTAGATCGCCTTCTGCCATACCTTTCACCATTGTTGGACACATTTGACATTGCAGAACAACTCACTCAAATAAATATCAACGCAGACTGCATGGAACAGGCCACAATGGATTAGATCATGGACACACAAATCAAGAACACTTGCCAATAGAGGATACAGGGACCAGGTGCAACAAAAATTTCCTCACCTCATGGAGGCTCTACATGCAATGGGGACCATTGTGTCATAGGGGGTGAGGAATGATCTAGGTGGATATTGGTGGCCACTTGCCTATTCCACCTAGATACCCCAATCAGTTTCATATGCTTCCTTATTCATTTCAGCATTTACTATTTTTAGCAGTTTTGACCCCCTGAATGACGTTTTTTTGGGGTTCGCGACAAGCCCATTTCCTTGGGAAAGGGCTTGCAGTGAAATTGTAGTACTCAATGAGACCTTTACAAAAAGGTATCGTATGTGCCAAAAGGAGATAATATGGCCAAGTTAAGACCCCAGGAAGTTGGATGCCCAACTAACCCCAACGGGGCCCACAAACTCTCAGTGTTACATCTCCCGGGGTTAGGGTTTTGGTTGTTTATGGTTTTCTCATGTTTTCCAATAATAAATAGGACCTTGAGCTTCATTTTAACACAGTTCAGAGGCATGTAGCCGCCACATCTCTTCTCAGAGATAAGCTACCATCGTCTAAGCTATCTTATTTCCATTTTGTTTGTAAGCATAGTTCAATATTTTTCTATTAATGAAATGAAGTGTTTTTCTACTACTTCTTTGTGTTTATGATTGTATCTGTAAGTTGTTGAATTCCTGTTTAAGTTCGGATCAAATAGTGATGTGGCCTTTGACAACTCATGACACGAATTGACATGACAATGCTGACATAGACTAGCTTGTTGAGGTGGCATGTCAAGCCTCTGTTGCTGCTGAGTGATAGATGTGTTCTTGGATGTTCTCTTTCTTCTTCTCTACATAGATTGATGATGCAACATATTAAATTATATTTGGTCTTCATAGGTGGTTGCATGTATGTGCTCCCTTTGCTTGTACTTGATAAGCTTTTTTGTCCATCCAACTGTAAGTGAGTCTTCTAGCATGTTTTCTCCTTCTTCATCTCCTTCATCATCTCACCATGATCTAACAGTGTACTTGTTCTTGAAATTCACTCATGAGGGGACGGATTCAAATCCAAAACCTCATAGTCTAAGATGATGCATTTTTATACATGGATTGGGCCCGAGACAGGTGACAAGCTGGGAAAGAGGGCCCAGTAACTGCGCATTGCTCAATTCTAGGTGATCGAGAGGGAGACTGGTTACTGAGATTTCATAGAGCACAACTCAGGCTTGGATGAGGAACTCCTGAGCAGAGTCTTCATTTCTGGGAAAATTGCATAGAGGCCACTAGGAGATAGGATTACGCAGTTGAGACCATTAGTGGTTGCTGCAAGGTGGGACCCTAGGAGGCAGGTCTACGTAGTTTTCGAAGGCAAGGCAAGACTGGGTAGCAGAGGGACCTGGAAGGACAAATCTGTGTAGTTTTTGGGATCAATGAGTCCCAGCTGAGGGAGGAAATTGGGAGACAATTTTTTGCAGTTCTTGGAGGCAAGGCAGGCTTGGGTCTCTACGCATTATGGTGTTGCAACAGGCAGGGAGGAGTCTTGATGACTAATCTTGCGAAATGCGTAGTTCGAGTTAGGCTTGAAGAAGCTACTGCACAATTCTGGGGAGGAAGGCAGTCTGCTCAACTCTAGAATTGTGCAGTGCAACTACCCCAGGGCACAGTGACTATGAATTGCGTAGTTCCAGAAAGTAGGGTTGCATCACTAAGGGCTGAGACTACGCAGTGCACAATTTAGTCAGGGTCTAGTGAAAGAGAGTTTCTCAGTTAGGAGGATTTTTGGAAAATGGCTAAGTGTGGGAGGCAAGTGAACTTGTGAGGAACTTAAAACTGTGATCACACACTTAGCATATTATGACGACATGACAACATAGACCACCGAAACAACAAGATAAATGATTACCCTCTGTGAGACTGTCTAGAACAAAAAGCGACAAGTCCGGCACTTGAGATAGAACCTAGACTGACTGTGACGACACTTGTGCGACAGTGCTTACAAATTTGCGTATGAGTGTGACCGTTGTTTTCATAGCTAGGACAACTCGAACAAAAAAAGAAAAACCTTCGAAAACACCAGAAAAGGACCACAAGCATGATAATACACTTGAACATGCCAAAAGACAACAGTTGATCAAACAAGAAAAATAGGTGAAAAGACTCTAAGGAAGCTCATGAAATGATCTCAAGTGCTTGCAAATATAAAGGGAATGACCAAGGGAGGCTCCAAAATTTGAGTGTAAGCCAAAATTTTTGAGGGTGTTGTAGCCACTACAACACTTGGTGATAAACTGGTTGAATACCAGCTTCTCTGTCTTGGTTCATTGTTTAGTGCAGGTCCTTGGTCCTTCGGGGAGTATTGATTCACTATGTAGATTACTTTGGTTTATCCACTTACCCCATGACAGACATGATTCCCTAGATACCTTCTTAATTGAACACAACATAATGTTCAACCAGATCACAATGTTTTGAATTGGGAAGGGTAGTTTAGCTCGCGAGCTTATGATTTTTAGAGTATAGTTTTCATCTTTGGTGTTGCTCCGTTGCCAGCAGGCCTGGACAGTACCCCAACGGAGTCACACAGGAACAAAAGAATTGCTCCACTTCCAGTGAGCCTGGACAGTACCCCGGTTGAGTTTCCTGCTTCACCTCTCTGCGTAGGAAGCCTTTCTCTTCTTTTGCCTTTGTTATTTTAAAGAGAACTGTGCATAGGCACTTATTTATTTTTGGGGCGGAAGAGGGATCTTGAATTATTGAGAGAAGAAGAGGTTGTTCCTTCAGAGAAACATATAAATACATCTAATTTAGGTTTTCTCATTTAGATTTTCCCCTTCTCTGTTTCTACTAGTTGGATAAGCTTGAAAACACCAATGAAGAAAACTGAGTACGGGCATGACGTTTGCAGACTGGACACAAGTTCATGGTTGGACAAAAAATCTCTTTACAAATGGATCGTATTTTCTGTGAGAACTTCATCAGCCAAAAGTTACAATCAAATACAAAGAATATGGAAACAACACTAGCCAAGGGCTGCAGTGTCACAAGAATATTTGAACTTCAGCCACACACACACTAAGAAGTCAGGACGCAGTAAGGCACAACAATTATTTAAATAAGCAAACAACAAAAAACCAAAGGAAAACAAAACAACAAATAATCAAAAGGACTATGTACATAGTGTGGGGCGTGGCCCCAGATCTCATTGAAAATAAAATTTTAAGTCTTGGCCATTGACAAGGAGAGAGACAATATTCTTGTCAAGTGATTGAAGATGATACGTGTATTGGCCAAGATTCTCATGGACAGTGTAAGGACCAATCCACAGGGATTGAAACTTAGTGTGCTTTCCTTTGTCCTCATGGGCTTTGTCCCACTTTAAGACTAAGTCACCCACACTAAAGCTAGTATTCCCTACAGACTTTCTGTCAAACCATCTCTTGATACGATTCTGATGGAGTGAAAAAATTTATTTTTCTTTCAGTATTTCTTCCTGTAACTTATGTAAAGTGTCCATCCTACATTGAACTAAAAGACACGGATTCCCCTAGGATTCTTGGGACAACTAGAGAGCAGGAAAGTAAATTTTTGATGGGAGGATGGCTTCCTTTCCATACACCAGGAAGTAAGGGGAAGTGTACAGAGAAGTCTTTGGTGTGACTCAGTCAACCCATAAAGCATTCACTAGAGTGGAGTGCCAGTTTCACTACTCATAGAATATGGTCTTTTTTATGATGCAAATGAGATTCTTATTTGTGGATTCAGAAATACCATTCCCTTGTGGATAGTAGTTAGCATAATGTTTCAAAACAATACCATTTTCCAATGAAAATTCCTAAATATTTAATGACGAAAATTACGTTGCATTGTTAAAAACAAGTCATGTAGGAATGTCGAACCTGGAAATGATATTCTTGTGTATGAAGTTGATGACTTCCTGAACGTTCACTTGTTTCAGCGGAACTCCCTCTTTCTACCACGTGAAATAGTATGTAGCTATCAAAATATAGTGGTGTTTCTTCGATGAATGTGGGAAACTTTCACCAATGATATCCAAGCCCCACTGTTGGAATGGTTCTTCCACTGCAATAGGCTACAGGAGGGCTGCTGACTTCTGATTTCTGTCAGCACACTTTTGACAGAACGAACACTTTCGGGCATAGGCATGCACATCCTTGACTAATGTAGGCTAGTAGAAACCATCCCGCATGACCTTGTGTGTTGTGGTGTTACCGGCAAAGTGTCCCTCAGTTGGTTTTCCATGGAGATCACGTAAAACCTTATCTGAATCTTGCGCCCCCAGGCAGCTAAGAAATACGCCATTATGGTTATTTCTATATAGCACACCATGCATCAGTTGGTATGATAATGATTTGAGTTAGAGTGCCCTCTTTTGTTGCAAATAGAAATGTGAGGGAATGGTGTCATGCTTAAGGTATCGATGCACATCTTCATACCAAGAGTTTCCATTAGAAGTGGGAGAGGCTCACTCAACATTGTACATTTCTATTTCTTGCTCCCAACCTATGAGCTCTTCTTCTTCCTCTTGTGCATGAACTGCTTCCGCTACTAACTTACAAAGACAATGACCCTTGATGATGTGAACTGGTTTAATGTCAAGATTGTACTTTTGTAACCTGGTCGTCAAGTTCACCCTTCTCTCACCCAACTCCTGCTGAGCAAGCAATGATCTAAATGTTGGGTGTGGAACAAAGATAATACAATGATTTTTCAATAAGTAGGGTCTGAAGTTCTTCACTACCTTGTAAACATAATAAGATTGTTTTTCCATGGCAGGATAGTTGAGCTCTGGTCCTTGCAGGCTCACGCTCATGACGGAGATGGGTCACTCATTGTTCAACTCATCCTTCTAAGTGAGTACAAAAACAAGAGAAGTGTCAGAAGAAAAAGTGTAGAGCAATAAATATATGCTATAGTCTGGGCTATATAGCGTTGGTGCTTCTGCTATTGCTTGATTTATATGGGTGAACACGTCCTTTTCCATTTTTCCCCAACTGTAGACTAAGTTCTTCTTTATCATCTCATGTATAGGCTTGATGATCTGAGCATAGTCGGAGATATCTTCATACAAAGTCTTTCCATCTGAAGTGGGAGAGGCTCACTCGACATTCTACATTTCTATTTCTTGCTCCCAACTTGTGAGCTCTTCTTCTTCCTCTTATGCATGAACTACTTCCACTGCTAACTTACAAAGATAATGACCCTTTATGGTGTAAATTGGTTTAATGTCAAGATCGTGCTCTCGTAACCTGGTCATCAAGTTCACCCTTCTCTCACCCATCTCTTGTTGAGCAAGCAGTGATCTAACTATTGGGTGTGGAACAAAGATAATACAATGATTTTTCAATAAGTAGGGTCTAAAGTTCTTCACTGCCTTGTAAACAGCATAATATTGTTTTCCCATGGTAGGATAGTTGATCTCTAGTCCTTATAGGTTCGCGCTCATGAAGGAGATGGGTCATTCATTTTCCAAATCATCCTTCTAAGTGAGTACAACAGTGAGAGAAGTGTAAGAAGCAAAAGTGTAGAGCAAGAAATATTTGCTAAATTTTGGGTTGTATAGTGTTGGTGCTTCTGCTATTTCTTGCTTTATATGGGCGAACAAGTCCTTTTCCATTTTTCACTAATTGTAGATTGCATCCTTCTTGGTCATCTCATGTATAGGCTTGACAATTTAAGCATAGTCGGAGATGAAATTTCTGAGGAAGTTGATCTTCCCCGAGAAAGATTGTGTGGCTTTCTTGTTTATGTGGTGGGGAATTTACGTGATGGTCCAAAATCTATATGAATCTACCTTGTTCCCACTTTTATAGATAATGTGTCCAAGAAGGTTACCCTCATACACTGGGAAGATGCTCTTCTTGGGATTCAAGGATATCTCGTATTACTGACATCACTCAAAAACTTTCTAGAGATGGCCCAGGTGGTCTAACTGCTATCTTGAGAAAAACGTTACATCGTCAAGGTAGACCACTACACTCTGTACGATAAGCCCACAGAAAGCAATGTCCATTGCATACTGAAATGTCACACCTACATTAACCAACCCAAATGGAATTCAACAAAATTCAAATGTACCCCACATGGTACAGAATGTAGTTTTTAGTTTGTCAAGCTCTGCTACTAGAACTTGGTTATAACCATTAAAATGGTCAAGCAAGGAAAACATATCTACTTCAGATATGGTCTGTAATATATGCTCCATGGACGACACTGGGTATTTGTCCTTGTCTAGGGCGTGATTGATGTTGCGGAAATCTACACACTGGCAGATCTCCCCAGACTTCTTCCTGACAGGGACTAAGTTAGACACCCATGTCAAATGTCACACTTTATAGATGATCCAAGCATCCAACAACTTGGTCAGTTCTTTCTATATAAGGGGCTCAAGTGTTGGATGAACTTTCCTCAATTTCTACTGAAAAGGCTTGGCCCCTTCTTTGATCAGTATAACGTGTTGGAAAATTTGCGTGTCATATGTATTAATATCATCGTACGTCCACGTGAATACATTACAATACTTCTTGAAAAGGAAGATGAAATCTTGTCGCTCTTGTGGTGTACAACAAGTACCGAGATTCATACTTCAGATCTTCTTTTGTTCCCAGATTGATTTGTTCATGTGATAATGTAGAGTTGCGGTTCTTAAAATTCACGGGTCCCTGAAAACAATTCTGAAAGTCATACAGCTTCTCTAGTGATACCACACCCTTGGGGATGAGGTTTCCTTTACTTGTACTACCTGCGTCCTATAGAATCTGCTCGTTCTCGTCCTCGTCTATCGTTGCAACCTTGAAGACATCAGCATTGGACATGAAATGCAGTATCTAGTGATCATCATAAAAAACACGTAAGTTAGTGATGTTGTCTGGGACAGATGGTTTTTAAAAAATCTCAATTGAAAAAATGTTCGTTAATGGTAACAACCTAGCAGTTGTGTTTTCCAAGACATTCACAACTGCATTACTCATTCTTGTGCCTCTACGCACCTGAGCAATACACCATTATGATTCTTTCTATATAGCACCGCATGCACCAGTTGGTATGATAATGCTTTGAGTTGGAGTGCCCTCTTCTATTGCAAATAGAAATGAGAGGGCATTGTGCCATGCTTGAGGTACCGATGTATATCTTCATACAAAGTGTTTACATCTGAAGTGGGAGAGGCTCACTCAACATTCTACATTTCTATTTCTTGCTCCCAACCTGTGAGCTCTTCTTCTTCCTCTTATGCATGAACTGCTTCCACTGCTAACTTACAAAGACAATGACCCTTGATGGTGTGAACTAGTTTAATGTCAAGATCGTGCACTTGTAACCTGGTCATCAAGTTCACCCTTCTCTCACCCATCTCTTGCTGAGCAAGCAGTGATCTAACTATTGGGTGTGGAACAAAGATAATACAATGATTTTTCAATAAGTAGGGTCTGAAGTTCTTCACTACCTTGTAAACATCATAATATTTTTTTCCATGGTAGGATAGTTGATCTCTAGTCCTTGTAGGCTCGTGCTCATGAAGGAGATAGGTCATTCATTGTTCAACTCATCCTTCTGAGTGAGTACAGCAATGAGAGAAGTGTCAAAAGAAAAAGTGTAGAGCAAGAAATATTTGATAAATTTTGGGTTGTATAGTGTTGGTGCTTATGATATTCCTTGCTTTATATGGGAAAATAAGTCCTTTTCCATTTTTCCCCAACTGTAGATTGCGTCCTTATTGGTCATCTCATGTATAGGCTCGACAATCTGAGCATATTCGGAGATGAACTTTCTGAGGAAGTTGATCTTCCCCAAGAAAGACTGCATGGATTTCTTGTTTATGTGGTGGGGAATTTGCGTGATGGTCTAAACTCTAACTGAATCTACTGTGTTCCCACTTTTAGAGATAATGTGTCCAAGCAGGTTACCATAAGACACTTCGAAGATTCTCTTCTTGGGATTCAAGGATATCTCATATTTTCGACATCGCTCAAAATTTTCTTGAGATGGCATAGGTGTTCTGAACACTCTCTTGAGAACATTGTTACATCATCAAGGTAGACCACTACGCTCTATCCGATAATCCCATGGAAAGCGATGTTCATTGCATGTTTAAATGTTGCACTTGAATTAACCATCCCAAATGACATTTTGTGAAATTAAAACGTAGCCCACATGGTACGGAATGCAGTTTTAAGTCTATCAAGATCTGCTACCAGCACTTGGTTATAACCAAAAAAATGTTAAGTAAAGAAAACATCTCTACTCCAGATACTGTTTGCAATATATGCTCCATGGACGACACTAGGCAGTCTTCATTGTCTGAGGTGCAATTGAGGTTGTGGAAATCTACACACAGGTGGATCTCCCTAGAATTCTTCCTGACAAGGACTAGGTTGGACACCCATGTCGAATATCACACTGTATAGATGATCCGAGCATCTAGTAACTTGGTAAGTTATTTCCGTATGAGGGGCACAAGTGGGATGAAATTTTCTCAGTTTCTACTACAAAGGCTTGGCCCCTTCTTTGATCGGTATAACGTGCTGGAAAATTCATGTGTCATATGTCTTAATATCATTGTATTTCCATGTGAATACATCATAATATTGCTTGAAAAGGAGGATAAAATATTTCCGCTCTTCTGGTGTACAAGAAGTATGACGATTCACATACTTCAGATCTTCTTCTATTCCCAGATTGATTTGTTCATGAGACTGTTATGAAACCAGCTCACAAAAAGATAGAAAAGAGAGATCCACACCTTAGAATTCAGCCTCTTCGAGGGGGCAACCTCCTTTACATTACATAAATGAACAATTCTTGGATGATACAAATGAAAATACCTCCTTTCTATATATAGGAGTCTAAGTGGTCCCAATACAATCAAAGCCTACATAACAATAATATTGTAGGGCACAACAATAACAATAGAGGGCTTCTATGTGGCACAATAGTAACAATATGTGCACTACATGGGTACATCAATATAAATAAGGGGTATAACTACAATAGTAATGGGGTAATCACTAGTATTATAGGGACCCAACATGCCCCTCTCCTTCAAAAAGTGTTGTCCTCAACGCTTGAGTAGTTCTGGATACTTCTGCATAAAATTCTCATCCTCCCATGTGGAATCTTCAGCGGATAAGTTCTTCCACTTGATAAGATACTCTGAAATTGATCGATTTCGTAGCTGTCGAGTTCTTGTTTCTGTGACTGCTTCCGGTTCCAATATAATTTTTCCTTCCTCGTCAAGTTCTGGCAATATTGTTTGAACTGGGAGCTTGTCGCCTATAACCTTCTTTAAACATGAAACATGGAAAACTGGGTGCAATCGAGAAGCTGCAGGAAGCTCCAATTTGTATGCCATAGTACCAATCTTTTGCAACACCTTGTACGGACCATAATACTTTGGTGATAATTTATTATCCTTCTTAGCTTGCTTGAGGGACATTTGCTTATATGGTTGTAGCCGTAGGAATACCCAATCACCTACATCAAAACTTCTTTCACTGCGATGTTGATCTGCCTGTTGTTTCATTCTATTCTGTGCCAACACGAGGTTATCCTTTAAGAGTTGGAGGACTTGTTGTTGATGTTCGATGTGATGTTCCACTGCCTGAACCTTAGAATTTTCTCTTAAATATGATGTGATGGATGGTGGTTGATACCCATAAAGTGCCATAAATGGGGTCATTTTTGTTGCTGTATGGAAGGAAGTGTTATACCACCATTCAGCCAGAGGCAACCATTTGACCCATTGTGTCTGTTTATCAGATACAAAGCAACGAAGATATCCTTCCAAACATTTGTTTACTATCTCAGTTTGCCCATAAGATGAGCTATGAGCTAACTGAGTACCAAGACAAGAAAATAATTCTGTCCAAAAATTTCCAGTGAAAATGGGATCTCTGTCACTTACAATAATCTTTGGGTTTCCATGTAGCTTTTGAATTGTTTCCATAAATGCAGTAGAAACTGTACTGGCTTTAAATGGATGTGATAATGCACAAAAGTGTGCATACTTGGTAAGTCTGTCAACTACCACCATGATGACACTCTTTCCCTCAGACTTGGGTAAACCTGTGATAAAATCCATTGAAACCTCCTCCCAACGTTGGCTTGGAATGGATAAAGGTTGTAATAGACCCGGTGTCTTAATTGTTTCAACTTTATTTTGCTGGCAAACCAAACATTCTGCCACAAACTTTTGAATATCTGATTTAAGGCCATCCCAAAAAAATTCCTTCTTAACCCTGTGGTAAGTTTTTAAAAATCCTGAGTGCCCTCCTAAGGGAGAAGTGTGCAATTCCATAAGAATCTTTTGTTTTAGCTGGGAATTCTTACAGAGGTATAAGCGATCTTTGTACCATAACGAATCATTTTTCCAGCTAAATGTATCAGACGTACTGGAATCTTGTTGTAGCTTTCGAATAAGTGCCCACACTTCTTCGTCATTCTTCCATTCCTCCCTTGCTTCGTTTATCCAATCTGGTTGGATAATAGAAATGGCGCACAACAATGCTTCCACATCCTCATCCTTTCTTGAGAGTGCATCTGCCACCACATTTTGCTTCCCTTTTTTGTAGATGATTTCAAAGTCATAACCCAACATCTTTGTGACCCACTTTTGTTGCTCTTCAGAGGATAATCTTTGTTCTAAAAAGTATTTAAGGCTATCATGATCCGTTTTTACCTTGAAGTGTCTTCCCATTAGGTAGGGTCGCCATTTCTTAAGTGCATGGAGTATTGCCAACATTTCCTTCTCATAAATAGCTTTGCTTAAAAACTTTCCCTTGATTGGACGACTTTCAAAAGCAATGGGTCTTTCATCTTGCATTAGAACAGCACCAATTCCATTTCCTGAAGCATCACATTCCACAATAAAGGTTTTTGTGAAGTCCGGTGTAGCTAAGACCGGTGCTTGGCACATTGCCTCTTTAAGATGTTCAAAGGCCTTTGTTGCTTCCGGAGTCCATGAAAATGCATCTTTCTTCAATAATGTTGTTAGAGGTGCTGCTATTCTCCCATAATTCTTAACAAACTTGCGATAATACCCTGTCAACCCAAGAAATCCTCGCAGATGCTTTATGGATGTGGGGATTTTCCATTCCTTAATGGCTTTAATTTTGCTAGGGTCTACCTTAACTCCTTCATGAGATACAATATGACCCAAATATTCCACCTCCTGGACTCCAAAGAAACATTTGGATCTTTTTGCATATAATTGTTTCTCCTCCAATAGTTGTAGCACCCTGTCAACATGTTCAACATGATCCTTCCAAGACTTGCTGTAGATTAGTATATCATCAAAAAATACTAACACAAATTTTCTAAGGAATGGTTTGAAAATTGAATTCATCAAACCTTGAAATGTTGAAGGTGCATTGGTAAGGCCAAAAGGCATGACCAAAAATTCATAATGACCCTCATGAGTTCTAAATGCCGTTTTCGGAATGTCTTCAATCTTCATTCTGATTTGATGATATCCTGAACGAAGATCCAACTTGGTGAAGTAAATTGATCCATGCAATTCATCCAGTAATTCATCAATGACAGGAATGGGGAACTTATCTTTAATAGTGAGCTTGTTGAGCTCCCTATAATCCGGACACATGCGCCATGATCCATCCTTCTTGTGCACCAATACTACTGGAGCAGAGAAAGAACTTTGACTCGGTTGAATTATACCAGCCTCTAGCATTTCTGCAACCATACGTTCAATTTCACTTTTTTGGACATAGGGATATCTGTACGGCCTGATGTTTGGAGGAACACTTCCTGGAATCAGATGAATAGCATGATCATGATCACGCATAGGTGGGAGACCTTTGGGAGTCTCAAATACCTTGGAATGATTGTCCAGGACTTTTTGGAGATCTGGAGAAATAGATGATTCCAATGTGGAAACATCTAGCGAACATAATTGTGCAATTACACCCTTTGCTCCTTTTTTAGAAGCTTTGTCATACCATTAGAGCTGATTATCTTTCCTGGTTTCCCTGCAATACCCCTTAATTCAACTTCCTTTCCTTCCACAGAAAATTTCATGAAAAGTTCTTGAAAATTAAAAGCTATTGTACCCAAGGATTGTAGCCATTGGACTCCTAGTACAACATCAGCACCTCCCATTGGAATGGAAAGCATTGGGCTAGTCAATACATATTCTCCCATGGATAGCTTGATATTATGGCACTTTCCAGAGCAATTTATTGTTCCTCCATTTGCAATCATCACTTGACACTCTGGTGCTGGATATAGGAAGCAATTCAATTCTTTTGCTACCCTACAATGAATAAAATTGTGGGTGCTTCCTGAATCAATCAACACTATTACCTTTTTCTTCTTGATTTGTCCTTCTATCTTGATGGTTTGAGGAGTGGTAATTCCCGCCAATGCATTACAAGATATGGTCGGATTTATTTGTTCTTCATCTAGGCTTTGTTCCTGGAATATATCCTCTTCTTTTGACCTTTCTTGCTCCTTTTCTTCTTCCTCTTCACAATCTATGTAGAATAATTTCTTCTCAGCACACTTATGACCTTTTGTGTATTTGCTATCACAATTGTAACAAAGCCCTTTTGCTCTTTTTTCTTCCAATTGTTGTGGTGTCAACCTTGTAGGTTGTGGAAGACTATGGGCAACAACACTTCCATCTTTATAGTTGTGAATGGTATGCTTCCTAGTTGCCATAATTTTGCTTTCCATTTTTCTTGCTAACCTGAATGCCTTCTCTAATGAATCAGGTTCCCAAAGGCGCACATCATGTTGGATATTATCCTTTAAAGACCCTATGAACACATCAATCCTATGCTCCTCTGGAATATCTTTTACCCTTATGTTCAATTTTTGGAACTCCTCAATGTGCTCCATTATTGAACCCTTTTGTTTGAGACTTATCAATTGGCTAAAAAAAGTGTTGCTTTTTGTATCCTCATAATGTGCTATCAATTCTTCCGTAAAAATTGCCCAAGTGATAAATTGTTTACGAGAACAAAGCCATTGATACCATACAAACTGATTTGGTTCCAAATATAAAGTTGCCATACGTACCTTTTGTGTGTTTTGCACATTATTGAGATCGAAGAATTGCTCCATCTGTAATATCCATGTGGCGGGATCCTTGCCATCAAACTTCCTCATATCGATTTTTGGAACATGGTGAGTCTTCGATCCAACATTAGAGTCTATGGAATCATGATTAACATTTCTTTTGTTCTCATCATGAGTTTCCTTTACTACCTTTTCACCATTAGTGACCCTTTCTTGTAGCAACTTCTTCAATTCATCCATCTTATCATCCATGCCATCAAATTTAGCATCAATCTTAGCTTCCATGCCATCCATCTTAGCTTCCATTCCCTTTATCTTAGATTCCACGCCATTTACCTTAGATTCCACGCCACTTATCTTAGCTTCTGTTAGCTTTTGTGAGCGTGACATTTGTTGCACTTGTTCTTGTAATTTTGATATATCATGTAGCATTTCTTCCTCTTCTTCATGAGTCATGCTAGAGCTTTCAGGTTCCTTACTAGGTGTTTGCATTTTCTTTCCTCGGGGCATCAGTTACCGATAATAATGTTTTACTATGCCCTTTGAATTCCGTTAAACCAAGCTTACACAAAAATTAAAAAAAAAACTACACACCTTTTTTCACTTTATAGAAGCCTGATATTGAATCTGATGTATCTCTGTAATTTCGGATCATCCAATTCTGAAATTACTACCTGTAGTAGCCTTCTGCGTCCTCTTTCCAATGCCACAAGTCTGAGCCAAATTGGATTCTCCAAGGAAGAGTTATGTGAAATCTCCCACAGTGACTTGCTTTTAGACTGGTTCAGTAGAGCGAACTTGTACGACGTGCCACGAGTCACTGTTTCAACCTTTGAATCTGAAACACACACACAAGAAACTACAGTCCGTCCTCTTTCTGTACCTTTTTACGAAATTTCAATCTGATCCTCAGAGAGAGAGTTATGACGATTTTCCCCAGGTCACCTGTTTTGAATGTAATTCAGGAGTCTGCAAAAAGACCAACTTCCTCAGATCATATCTCCGAACATATCACGAGAAAAGCTCTGAAATTCGGACCCAAGGTTCAGCGCCCATTCTTCTCAAATGGGTTTTTTTTGCGACTTCTGAAACGTCACAGAAAAAACGTTATAGCGAAAATTCCACGATGACCTGTTTGGAGCAGCGAAACCCTAGAATCCAAAGCTCTGATACCAAATGTTATGAAACCAGCTCACAAAAAGATAGAAAAGAGAGATCCACGCCTTAGAATTCAGCCTCTTCGAGGGGGCAACCTCCTTTACATTACATAAATGAACAATTCTTGGATGATACAAATTAAAATACCTCCTTTCTATATATAGGAGTCTAAGGGGTCCCAATACAATCAAAGCCTACATAACAATAATATTGTAGGGCACAACAATAACAATAGTGGGCTTCTATGTGGCACAATAGTAACAATATGTGCACTACATGGGTACATCAATATAAATAAGGGGTATAACTACAATAGTAATGGGGTAATCACTAGTATTATAGCGACCCAACAGAGACAATGTAGAGTTGTGGTTCTTAGCATTCACAGGTCCCTGAAAACGGTTATGCAATTCATACAACTTCTCCAGTGATACCACACCCTTGGGGATGAGGTTGCCTTTGCTTATACTAGTTGCGTCATGTAGAGTCTGCTTGTGCTCGTCCTCGTCTATCATTGTGTCCTTGAAGACATCAGCGTTGGAAATTAAATGCAGTATCTATTGATAATCATAAAAAACACGTAAGTTAGTGATGTTGTATGGGACCGATGGTTTATACAAAATCTCAATAGAAAAAATGTCCCTTAACGGTAACATCCTAACAGTTGTGTTTGCCAATACATCTGCAACTAAATTACACATTCTTGGCATTGAAATGATATTGAAATCTTGGAAATGAGAAATGAGTCACCATACCTCTTTTTGATAACTCTTAAGATGCAGTGACACACAATGTATAGTGTTACATACTTAACGCACCATGATTTCAGAGTCACCTACCACTTTCAGAACAACAACCTTGAGTTCAATGACTTTATGTAAAACCAAGATGAGTGCTTCATATTCTTCAGCGTTGTTTGTGCACTCGATCTCATGGATACAGGAGAGAAGATGTTTCCTCTATAGAAGCTCTATTAGAACACAACTGACTCCACAACCCTCCTGCATTTTTGATCCGTCAAAGTACATGGTCCACTTATCATTTGTACAGGGATTGCTTACAACACTAGTACTACTACCATTACTGCTATTACTACTTACTGTACAAGTTTCACTTTTGCCATTTGGGCATGGAAGAAGGCCCAACTATGTGTCTGTTTGGATATGGGATGGTTATGCAAGTTAGCACCTGTTTGAGGGAAAAGTGTCTATTCAGAATGACCCTATCCCACTAAGTTGTGACAGTGACTAAGAAACAAACAGGGAAAACTATTCTTGTATTCTCCTTTATGAACTATAAACGAAGATGAATAGGATGAACCAACATATGCCTTGCGCTAGTCCTTTGATCCAATCTCTCTTCTCTTTGACGGCTTCCAACTATCTACTCCCTCACTTGCCCAGCGTCACCAAGTTCCTGCAAGTTCACAGAAGAAAGAAACTACACAAAGACATGGATTTATGTTCATAAAAAGCTTAGGATCATATTTAAGCTAAACATACAAATATAACACACATCAATGATATACAAGCATGTAGGAGAAACGCAAATAGTTTTATTGATAAAACAAGGAGATCCAGGAGGATTTACAACCGATGAATCCTGATCCAGCATCAACCTCCCAGCATAGAATCCCTTCTTCACCTCCAACAAAGCATAAATCACCCAATACTCTAATGTCTATCACAAAACCAACAGCAATTCTCTGCAAAGTACAAAATTCTAGCCTCTAGATCTCTTGGTGAGGGATCCATATATAGATGTATGCAAAGAGGATGAGTCAGCTCATGAATTGATTAGTGGCTTCTCTCTGTCAGTTCTTGCTTCCACTTGGAGACTGAGAGCCTCTTACTCATCACTGGTCAAATTCAGTGAGGCAAGTGTCATTGGAGAAGATTCTGGAAGCTTCCATTGTCTCTCCACCTCACAGAATGACTCTGCCACTTGTCATTTCCCACTCAACGGACCCTGGTAGTGCATTCAAGTGTGTTGCAACACACCTAGCCAGTGTATTTGGGTGCTTTGCAACGCAGCTAGCTAGTGGAGCATCTGAAATGATCCTGATTTGACTAGTTTTGAGCAGTTTCTGGTGGAGAACTTCTGGGAGGAGCTGTACTTTGTTGACCTTGTTTCTTTAGGAGCTGGAACAACACTTTTAGGGACTTAGGATCCCTTGGTTTATGGACATTTCATGCTTATATCTGTAAGGCACAAAAATGTCTATAACAGTTGCCCCCTAAAGTATGAGGCCGTTTATCGGGTGAAATGCTTTATTAGGAGGATCCGAAGTTCTTCTAATGCTGGGGAGGAGACCTGTAATAAGATACAATACAATACATTATCTTCATACTGTTTTCATGATCTAGCTGAGGCGGGCATTCCCATGCTCAGCTTTATAAATTCATTTTCATGTACACAGGACAGACAATCGTCTGATGGTAGACTGATGATTCTGCTGAATTCATCATCCTTTTGGTAGGATGATTATCTGTGCTGCAATGTTGTACATTTCAATGTCTTTATCTTTCCTGAATATATATCGCAGCCTGGATGGATGAAACTAGATCCGGGGTCTTCAATCTCGTCCGATCTTCACTCTAAGTACAAGTCGATCCATGCGAGAAATGTTTTGAAGTCGAACATGGAAAGACATCGCTTGATTACCAGTCAATGATGTAAACTGTTAACAACCGCGAGAGGAATCACCGATAATGATAATGACCCTCAAGGTACTGCAGTACAATTCACGTGGTGTGAATAAAGGACTTGGCGTCGAACACCACGCAAAATCTTTCGGTCGAAGGTCATTGATGTATACCTGTCAACGGAAGTGAGAAACTTGCCATTGAGGCATGCAAGCTTCAAAGTACTGAAGGGGGTGTTCCTAGACCAACTTCTTGGATAATGAGCTGATGTCGACAAGAAGCAATCCATCAAAGGAGGGCCTTAATGAATCCCACATCAATGACACAGAATGGAGCAAATGATTTTGATTGAGGTGAAAACGATCTGGTGATATATGGTTCAGGGTGGCGGTCATGAAAGAATGAAGTATAATGTATGGTAGTGGATGGGACACGGGTGACTTCTCTGGATGACTTCTCTTGAACATGTCGGCGACACTTATGTGATGGATCGGTAGCATTTACCCCAGATGTGGATGGTATGGCATGACCATGGTGATGTGACCGATGAATGAAACAACCCAACCCGACTCAGGCACGGAGTGGAAGTGTCATGTTCAAGAGCGACTTGCTACCAATAAAGTTTCTTTGAGTTTTCTTCCCAATTTTTCCCCAGTCATTGCTGACCAGTACCTCTTTATTTTTTTCAAGCTTGAGGAGGATAACATATGCTTGTTCTATAATTTGCCCTTCGGGCAAACCCAACGCTATGTTTTAACGAGTCTAGCGATAGTGAAACTCGTTCTCGTCTAAAGACAAGTTTGTCGCTATTAATTCTTTTTAACGAGTCTAACGACAAAGATAAATCGATCCTTTTCATTTTTAGAGAGTCTAAAAAGGTATGTAAAGGTAACTCCGGAATTCCTTTTTCGTCATCTAATCCCTTAAGTCCGAAAAAGTATAAAACAATACAGAAGGGATGAATTTTCGATAGTTTTAACGAGCTGAACAAAACAAGCGCTTGATCTTTTTGTGCAATAATCCCTCAGGTCCAAAAAGATTAAAATCTAGAGGAGGGATAGCACTTCTTGTCGCTTTAACGAGCTGGAAGGCCAAAACTCGGCAATCTTTTCACATTTTACGAGTCAGATGAAAAGAGCTTAAAGAAGACTCGTCTTTTGAGGAACGAGTGATAAAATGTGTAGCAGCTGATTCCAGGTAAGGTTTGGAATTTCCCAATAACAGCAGTGTCACAAGGATGGCTAGTGAAATCACTCTTCGCAGCTGTCCCTCAAAATGGGTAAACAATCAGATGGAGGTGAATGATCGGCCAATGAAAAAGTGGAGGTGACGGTGCAAACACGACCAAGGCTTTAATGGCTGAAAATGCTTCATTCACGGTGGTTATTTACTGGAGGATAGTTCATTTTTTAATGAGCTTAAACGTGGGTGGAAAAATTTGCTCGATCTTATGTTTATTTTTTAACGAGCTTGAACTAGGCGCTAAAACTACTCGATTATCCAGTCATATGATAAGAATGTCTCATATAAAAACGACAAATTTTAGATTTTTGCCCCACATCCTTTCTTTATGCAAGTTAGGTGATGACTAATCCTACGAGTTTAAAGGGTTAGCCTACGGGTTTAAAGGGAGGACCTAAAAATTTAAAAAATAAATAGTCGCCCTTCGCTTGCACTCCAAAAGGTTTTCATGCCCCCAGGTATAAAATATGGTTTCAAGGTTACCCCTCAATTTGCAGACAAAACATTTGTTCTATCGGGAGAGGCCTACCTCTTACAGGTTACCCGAAGATTGTTCTATTTACGGCGTAAACAAAACACTTCTTCGGCGATGTCTACCGAGATAAACAAAGGTGAGTGGCGAGATCAACCAACTCACATAAATTTGACAAAAAAATATTATTCTAGAATAACCCCTCTTCCAATCACGGACGGGGTACAGACTAGTCATATTCTCCCACGGAAACCTACTCTATACCCGAAGTTTTCCTGCCGAAGCAGACCAGGATGCATGCCCCCTGGGTTTCAGTCATATCCCTCTGAATTACTTGCGCTCATCGGGAGGACGGACTGGGGATTGAAACATTTCTTGCATGAAGAGACCATTTAGGAACGGTATATGACTATTTGCTATGCGTGATCCGGGAAATGAAAGCTGGTCCACGAGCTTGACCACTCTTCCTTCGTGTAGGAAACACATTACTCTAAAGAGTGAGGAGACGATGGCTCCCATGCAATAAATATATTCTCGTCCAAGGAGTAGGTTATAATCCAAGGGTCCTTGAATGACCATGACGTTCATGTGAACTGTCTTCCCTCTCAATGTTATGGGCACATCGGGAAGGATCCCTAAAGGTCGACTGGTTCCTTTATCAAAGCCTGTCAGATTTCTCATTTCAGGCAACAGAAATGGCGAACCAAGCGCTTTCCAAGCAATAGAGGAAAGGATACTCAGAGAAGCCCCCTCATCAATGATGGTGCCAGCCATGACCATTCTATATATTTGAATGATAATTCAGAATGGTATGCTTGCTGGCAAATGGGGTCTTCCTAGTTGATTCCAGTCGAAGGATACAACTAGGTTGCTTGGAGGTGGGACCGAGTAGACGGCCGGGTATGGCTCTGATGAACTTCCTTCCTGCGGTAAAGGAATGGGTAGATTGCCCCCATGCTCGTCGGAGTCTGTGTTGATGAAGAGAATTTGGACGGTGTCATCCTTGTTCTCTTTAGTGACTGTATCATCCGAAGATAAAACCTCTGAAGGCAAGACCGGGTCGACTGCCGCCTTGACCTTTTGACTTTCGTTTGGTATGGATTCAGTTGTTTTATCTTCAATGATAGGTGCTTCAGCCGACCACCTGAGCGGGCCAGCTGGGTTCTCAACTAGTGACAGACTCGGCAAGAGTTTTTTATATCCAGGAGGGAGTCGTAACGGAGAAACCGGACGATCATCCAAAACTCTTTTAGCCTCGCCTAAGAAGGGACAACGGTGGAGGGCATGGTCGCCTTCGCATAGTCTATAGGGAACTCTAGCTTTCCCTTTTTGTCCTGGTGCTTCACTTTCACTAGTTGACGGTGTGCTTTCAACATGATCACCAGAGGTTGATGACACCAAATTGTGCAAACGAGGAGACCAGTCCCTTAGTATCCGGGGGATGCAAGGACAATCTCTATGAAAATGGTCTCCTTTACAAATGACACATGGCGATTTAGGCCTGGTCGGTGCTGTGTGTGGATTTTCGTTAGACGATACTCGTTTTCCCACATTAGCCTTTGGCTCCTTCTTCTTCTTCTCTTTCTTCTTCTTCTCCTTCTTCTCCTTAGGAACTTGGTTTTTAGCTTTACTAGCTCCATCAAGCGAAGAGGAAGGAGGAGAGGAAGAATTAGAGGAAGTAGAAGGCTGATGGGTAACTCTGGACTCGTCTAATTGCCGATTCGACTGTTCAGGAATAGTGGTGTTTTGAACGAAATTGGTTGAGAAGAGCCATACTGGCAAGCCGATTGTCAGTCCTGGAAGTGACAATGTGGCCATATGGGGCACACCAACATCTCCCCAAGAGGAGAAGGGACTAGGATTTCCACCAAGGGGAACTCCTTGGTTGGTAGGCTCCATTTTCTCAACCTAAAGATCAACGCAAGAAAAGGGTATGAATATTCTGTTTAAAATAAATTTTAACACGCTTTGACACAACTTGTTTTTTCGGTTTTAAAGAGTCGAGAAAAAACAAAAGATGACTCTAGTCTCCTTCGATTTTTAATGAGCCTGAAGTGACAAGTGCTCAGATGGAACTTTTCCGTTAAGGAGTCTGAAAAGGAACGAAAGGGACTGCTCTGGAGGTCTAGGTAGAGGGAGTACCAAACCAATCGCAAAACTGCAGAATACTTTTTAGGGTACGGCAGCCAATCTTCCCAAATGCTGTGTTCGGTGCATTGCGATCAGTAGGGCGGCCGACACGGCTTCCTATGGATAAAGGTTTTATGCCTATAGGGGTCTCCCAATATATACTCGACGGTACGTGGGAGCACAAGTCCGTACTGGCACTTATCGTCTCAAAGTGGAGGAATCACCCAACCATCAGTGAGAACAACAGTTACCAGGCTTTACGACGCCGGAACACGTCTCTAGCCTAGACCTCTAAATGTTGTGCGTTAAGTTACAAATCGTTGTTAAGTTCATTGAATTTATTTTAGGTTGATCTTTCTTATGAATTTTGCCTTTTGGGTTCACCACGATATGTAGATGTAATTCCTAAAATGCAATCTAAAGATGATAAGCAAGCTTTTATCTCTTTTCAGCAATGAAAATCCTAGCTACAAGGGGAAAAGAAAGACACAATCTTTTCTCAAAGAGCAAAGAGCACATTGTAAATGCAATTTTCCTAAATCAAACCATACAGAGTGTCAATATGAAAATGCACATGTGCATGTATTTGTTTTTTCACTTTCTTAATATTGATGCCTAAAAAGAAAGTTGTTGTAAAAATTTGAATTCGCTTTCAAGTGAAAAACACAAACAAGCTTCTTTTCGAAATCAAAAGGTAGAGACGATTACGACACTTCATGATTTTGAAGTAAACACTTGTTTCGACACTAGAAATTCACAAATTCAAGCCAAAGGCAAAAGTAAAAGCGTAATCGATTGTCAACAGCAAATGAACTTTCTCCTAAGATCAAAATTGACACTTACGACAGATCTAAATCCAAGGACGACAGTATGACTAATTCACTTTTGCAATGGGAAACTGTAAATGACGTAACAAACACACAAAAAACAAATACAGTTTCTTTTATACAACTGAGCCAGAATTAAGGCAAAGAAAAGGGGCTTTTAAACAGACAAACACTGATCACAAGCTGCAAAAATCAAAGGCAAAACTGGAAAAAGTGAGCAAAGAACCTCAGCTAGGCAGGGCTAGGCTGATCAACGCACCTACTACACAGAGAAACTGAATTGCAACGCAGGTAGCCCTCTCGGGAACTGCGCTGAAATGCAGAGTCTCTTCATAGAGCCTGCGTTGAAGCAGAAACGAGAGTTCTCTCTGGGTTTTGGGTCACAGTTTGCAGTTTAATCTATGGTTTTTGGCCGGGTAAAAGCAATCAATTGTGTACAATCAGAGGGTTAATTTACAAGAGGTTTAAGAGCTATCACAAAGGGTAATTAGATCATTTGTGAATCAGCTGTTCAGATCATAAACAGATCCAGTGAATGGACTAGAGTAGCAGATGTCTACTTTGCATTTGTAAATGGCAAATGCAGTTCGATTTGCTACTCCTAAGTTTATGAGATGAACAACAATAGAAACACAAACAAACTAACTAGACACGATCCCCAGCGGAGTCGCCATTTTGTTTGAGGGAAAAGTGTCTATTCAGAACGACCCTATCCCACTGAGTTGTGACAGTGACTCAGAAACAAACAGGGAAAACTATTCTTGTATTCTCCTTTATGAACTATAAACGAAGATGAATAGGATGAACCAACCTGTGTCTTGCGCTAGTCCTTTGATCCAATCTCTCTTCTCTTTGACAGCTTCCAACTATCTGCTCCCTCACTTGCCCAGCGTCACCAAGTTCCTGCAAGTTCACAGAAGAAAGAAACTACACAAAGACATGGATTTATGTTCATAAAAAGCTTAAGATCAGATTTAAGCTAAACATACAAATATAACACACATCAATGATATACAAGCATGTAGGAGAAACTTAAATAGTTTTATTGATAAAACAAGGAGATCCAGGAGGAGTTACAACCGATGATTCCTGATCCAGCATCAACCTCCCAGCATAGAATCCATTCTTCACCTCCAAAAAAGCATAAATCACCCAATACTCTGATGTCTATCACAAAACCAACAACAATTCTCTGCAATGTACAAAATTCCAGTCTCTGGATCTCTTGGTGAGGGATCCATATATAGATGTATGCAAAGAGGATGAGTCAGCTCATGAATTGATTAGTGGCTTCTCTCTGTCAGTTCTTGCTTCCACTTGGAGACTGAGAGCCTCTTACTCATCACTAGTCGAATTCAGTGACGAAAGTGTTATTGGAGAATATTCTGGAAGCTTCCATTGTCTCTCCACCTCGCAGAATGACTCTGC
Source organism: Pinus tabuliformis (assembly GCA_031772625.1). Classification (NCBI taxonomy): domain Eukaryota; kingdom Viridiplantae; phylum Streptophyta; class Pinopsida; order Pinales; family Pinaceae; genus Pinus; species Pinus tabuliformis. Next base: position 1,044,431,141 of record CM062807.1, read on the forward strand.
CACTTGTCATTTCCCGCTCAACTCACCCTGGTAGTGCATTCAAGTGCGTTGCAACGCACCTAGCCAGTGTATTTGGGTGCTTTACAACGCATCTAGCTAGTGGAGCATCTGAAATGATCCTGATTTGACTAGTTTTGAGCAGTTTCTGGTGGAGAACTTCTGGGAGGAGCTGTATTTTGTTGACCTTGTTTCTTTAGGAGCTGGAACAACACTTTTAGGGACTTAGGATCCCTTGGTTTATGGACATTTCATGCCTATATCTGTAAGGCACAAAAATGTCTATAACAACACCCCAACTGTGTCTCTAAAAATAAATTGCCAAACATGAGTTCTGCGAAAGCCATTGACTCATTTTCTCCATTCAAGGGAGTCATGTTGTGATTCATGTATCTCTCTGACAATACTCTGATCTAGTTATTCATGCCCTTATATGGAAGCCATAAATGTGACTAGTCAGTGGCAAAGTATCCTTGCAACTTTCTTGACCATTCTCTGCTGAGAAATACCCCGTATGCTTCCGGGATGTCCACAATTACAATATTGATGCATTAATGAAATTTTTCATCATATGTTAGTGAGATGATCACATCCCTAAGTTCACCAATTGTTGGCACACATGTTTTGTCTAGTTGGATGATCTGTGCACTTGTCTTACTCCATTGAGCATTGATCTTCTTGGTGATGGAGAGTGGCATGACATTGACCGATGCACCAAAATCAACCAAGCAGTTGTGAACATTGAAGTTAAAGATATAAAATGATAAAAAGAATGGTGGGCAGAGTGAGTTCACCTCCTCCATGTGGAGCGCATTAAGCACAGATGCGAGAGTGTCAGGAGACTTACTAGATCCCTTGTTTGAAGAGGTGGCTTGACCAGTAGAGGTTTCCCCAAGTGCTCACAGAAGAATGTCCCACTGACTCGTAATTTTTGTAAGTTCAAACAAATAGATATTTGCACGATTATTCTTTATATCTTCTAAAATGTTATAGTCTATGGCAGGAAGACTCAATGAGGTGTCCGGGGGTGGAACTGAATTCATGGTTTCCAGTGGGACAATTTTCTATTTGTTGCTTACTGAAACACTTTCATTGAAGTTGTCTTCTTGGACTTGATTTGAGTGTTCTGTGTTGAGTCAAATGGAGGATCCACTTTCCTTAACATATATTGTCTTATTTTCTTCTTCAACATCTCAATAACAATGGTGACCCTTGACTTCTCAATTTATATTAGTTATTTTTCTTTAGGGTCGAGCCGTCACTCGGAAGTTCCTTATTAGTGGTGGTCTTCTGGGCTGCAAGAGCATACTGATACATGTTTACCACATGCTTAGTGCTTGGAGCTTCATCAGGTGTAGCAGCTTCTTCTTCTTCATTGTTAGACTCAACCTACTCATCAACCATGATTGTGCTAGACCACTGTGTAGCCAGGCTGCTCATTCCATAGTTCCATTCTGGGCATGTTCTTTCTAAATGGGGTTTGTGGTGGAACGTGCAGTATGAATCTGTAGCAATTTTCTAAAGGTTCGGAACCAGGTTAGAGATCTGCGCATACTTGGTCGGATGGCTATTGTTGGTGCATTAAGATGACTATTAAAAACAACTTGAATACCTACATTAGTTATCAAACCAGGGAAAGTCTGTTTATTTCAAGATCTTTCATCATTGTCTATGCAAGTGAATTCAGAGGCTAATTCATAATGAAATGATTTAGAATCGTTCCAGTGATTAATATCTAATTCTTAAAGTTCAATCCAAAACAATTCTAAAAGGAATCTTTAAATCATTTTCAAATCTACTTTAATCTATTATGCAGAGAACTGAATTGGAATGCAAGTAAAAGGAATCACTCTTAGAAAATATAACTGGTATAGACAATAATTCTTTCAACATGAAGGAAAGCTACAACAAATGAACAACAAGTAACTATTCAAACATCTCACGGAAAGAAATCAACTGTAAGCTTAAGATCTCTGGTAACACTACTTCAGAATGAACAACAATCAAATGCTTAAACTAACTTGATCAATTCGGTAAAGATTAACACGTAGATGTAAAACACAATGAGATCTAGAATCTAGTTTGAACAGAAAAAGAAAATCGTAATAATCAATACTCACAACAATTGGAATAATTCTAATTTCATGAACTAAAAGTAATAAACAATTGTAAGAATAAACATAAATAAATATGACACAATTGAAGCAGTAAATCTCCTATTGACTGGGCCCAAAGTCTCCAGAAGTCACTGCCGAAAGACACTAAGAATGTGATTATAGGTAAAACAAAGTCTTATTCATTAAACTTCATAATAGAGTTACAACATCACAGTAATGAAAGTACTCTGTGTCGAAAATGAATAGTTAAAATCTTGAATTTTCTAACTAGTTGTTCATTTCTCTTGTCGACTTTATATAACCTAGGAAAGAAAAACGGATAAAAGTGAATCCTCAGGATTAGGAGATCCTAAGGATTTCGCAACCAACAATTTGATTTCATCACAAAATAGAATTGGTTCTCCTTGTCTTCCATTGTTCTTCATAATAAAGATGTTGTCCTTTTCCTTTCTTGGTCGTTGTTGTTTTGTCATTTGAACAACAATCGTTCAATTCATGTTCCTGCATATAAAGATAGCGAAAGTTAGTTTTTCATGCCCATATTTACCCAATTTGTTAATGATTGGTTTTATCTAGCTTCTACAATTGTTTCTTCTATATTTATTCCTAAAACAAAGATAAACACATAAAGATGAATGATTAATTAAGCTAATATGAGGATAAAACATATCTTTTCCATAGCCCAACATACTCAGATGATTGATGTGCAGTTGTGTTAAGGAATAAGCAAGATAAACTTCTTCCTTATATAGCCAAAATCTGTTTTTCTATTTAAGTACTGCAAAAGCTTGGTTTACACGGTAATCTGACAAATTATAATCACTTGAATACCTGTCGGGAGAGTACCAGATAATAATACATTTGTAGCAGCACCCTATCTAGTTAGGGCCCATGCTTAGGACCATATTTTTGAATCTGTGTAGGCGAGTAGAGGCAGATTTGAAATTTCTATACCCAAATGGCTCCCTATTCCTGACATTATTAGTGGAAGCTTCCCATCTTTGTATTGCTGCTGACAAAGCTTCCTCCTTAATTTCCTGAAAGTATTCCTTTCCTACCTGTATGATATCTATATGGAGTGGTCCTAATTGAGCCATGACTCCTGTTCATTTCATGAATTGTTTATGTTGGACAGAAATATGTAAGGGTTTTGTGGGTTCTCCCTTGGCCCATAAGTCTATCCCATATTACCTTTTTTGAAAAGTGTTATAGGACTTAGCCCATTTAATTTGATTGCTAGAAAAAGATAGAAAAGCTTGAAATTGAATATCCCCATTGAAGGGGCAAGGATTACTAACTAGTTCTTCCTCCAAGAAAAACTTGTGCAGGTATAATTCACATAAAAGACATTGTACCTTTTTGTTCCTTAAAACATTTGACAAAGTCTAGAGTGGTCTTGAATTCTGCTAACTTACCAACCTTGACAGCTTTAAATTTTAGTAAGAGGTATCTTTCTAACAAGAATAATGCATAATTGATGGTAGGTGATTGACAAGGAAAACATCAGAGTAAAGAGAACAAATAGTTTCAATTTGATCCTTGGCCTTCTGCAACTTGGCTTGTGCTTTCTCTACTTTCTTCTGCTCATCTTTGAAATTGGTGAAAGTCTCGTCTTCTATTACAGTAAGTGCTTCGAATTTCTTTCGAAATTCCTGGTGTACCTGTAACGCCACTAATTCTTCCTTATGTTGAGCCAACTCCTATTGGGTCTTGGTTAGTTCATTTTGAAATTTTATGATAACTGCTTCCCTTACCAGAGGAATGTAGTGAGGTGTTTCCTCTGTCTGAGTTTCATCATCCTGTGTTATCATTGAATTAGTTTGAACAACAACTTTAGCCACTTCCCAGGACATACAACAATCTGCTTAGGCATTTCCTTCAAAATCAGTTTGAACAACAACTTCAATTGTACCTTGGGGCATACAACTATCTTTCTGAGTATTCTCCTCATAATTGGTTTGGATAACAACATCTGTAGTGGGAAAGTCCGTTTGGGTTTCCATTGAGCAAACACAAGGAACTTCAGTCTGAGTATCAATATTCTTCAAAGGACATTGTTCTTGTTGGCTCCCTTTTGAACAAACAAAAGGACTCTCAGTCTAGGTTTCAGTATTCTCCAAAGAACAATATTCTGTTTGCGTCCCTACAATTTCCAATTCCACTTTCAGTTTCTGGACCCTAACTGCTTCTTTTAACCATTCTCTCAGTTGCTTAATTGTTTTATTCTGCTCCCTATATTTCTTAAGTAGCTTCCTCAATCTATGCTTATACGTTTTCTTTGTCGTGGGGTTTTTGATCAGAGGTGGCACAACTATGTCTATTTTAGGATCAAGAGGAGTTGTGCCAATATCAGGATGAGGTTCCAATGGAATAGTGTCTCCCGATGTGTTAGCACCTAAATCTGCCCTAGGCTGAAGGAAGGAAAAATTCAGGGTAACCACAAACCACACACAGTCTGGTAGCTAGCCCTACCAGAATAGGAAAGGGCTCTCTCCATGTCACGCTCAGTGAATGGATAGTCGAAAACGGTCTGAGATGACTTACAATGAAATATTTACCTTAGGCTAGTAAGTGAATAGGGATTTTGGAAACAATTTTCATGAATGACCAAGCTTCTGGGATGTTATGGGACTGGCGCTCAGCAAAGAACAGAGAATTTAATACAAAGGCACAGATTATTCCGTGAGGCAAGGTAGGCAGAAAATGTAACAATTTAGTTAGAGGTACCGCGACATGAAGAGATTGCTGAAGAAAGTGAAAAGGGCATAGTGACATGAATCCTTTTCAATAGAAGAATAACACTGAACATGAAATTTTCCCACAGGAAGAGTAATAAAATTGAATTCTACCTAATCTCACTCAGAAAATTTCACTGGAAATGAAAATGAATCGAATTATGAAACATAAAAGAATACATTTGAAAACATAAGAGGCACATTTGCTACACTCACAACCACAAGAATCTCATGAAACAGAGCTGCTGCCTTTCATTAATTCTCCGTCAAAAATACACAGTGAAGAAACAAAGTTTCTTTCCCACAGTCTCCCAGAAGTTATCAATCCAACCAACCCTTTGCAAATAACTTGCATACAATATATAGAATGTGTGAAGAAGAGATAGAACTCCCAAGGGTTGGGGAGTTACTGGAATCATTGCGAAATGGAGATGGAGAGCCAACCATCAACTACAGGTGCAACGCTACAAACATGACATTTGGCTTGGGTGACCGTTTTCCTTCCTTTGCCACTTGGATAGAATCCAATCTGGAGAAAAAAAATCTTTAAATGCCGCCTTTGGTGCCAAAAAACCGAAGTGTAGATGAGAGGGTCCACGTGGAGAAGTCGCGAACCGAAATTTCGCGAAACGGAAGAAATTTGGCAATTTTTTCCTCTGTGTGTCGTGCCATTTTTCTGTGCGTCGCGCAACTTTGGGGCCGGTTTTGGGGCACTTGTAGGTGTCCAAAATGTGCCCAAGTGGGATTTCTGGAAAGCCTATACTGTCTACTGTCTAACCCAACTAGAATTTGCAAATTAGGTGCTCATTTGCCCCTCCAAATGTCCATTCTCCCAAGACTTCTTTCTTTGTGTCAAAAAAGTGGCAGAGAAGTAATTTTTGGGTGTTTTTTGACCTTTAGGAGACTCATACCTTGCGAAAATTTCTTGCCTAGACACCAATAGTCATAATTTTCCATGCTGAATCTAAATATGCAAGCCATTTCTCAATTGGAGCCCTAGAATTTTAGCCTGTTTTTTGCCCAAAAAATTTCCATGTGACCAAAAATTCCCCAAATTTCTTGAAATTTGGGTTGGAGGTTCTCTACGGGGTGCCATGTTGAGCCGAGGAAGCCTTAGCCAAGATTCTAAGCCTATCTTGCTCTTTTGCCTCCTTTTCCCTCCTTGTTGCTTTCCTCAATTTTGCCTTTAAACTCTTTATTCGGGCCTTGGTGCTCATGTTTCGTGCCCGGTAATGAAATGCCATGTGTCTCAATAGTGCAAGGTCCTTATCAGATTTGTCTAGCATCCTCTCCAACTGCATGTTCCTGATCTCGAGATAGGCCTCCCGATCCTCATTGATCGCTTTCTCTAGTGATGGGGGCTGCACTCTTCTACTTTGAGCAGCTTGGCGATGCTCACAAATGTTTTGAAGCTCCATAATCATCTGTTGGTCCTCAAGCTACTTGTTTCTCTGCTCTAGGTACTTCATATTCCACTTGGCCCTTTCTAGATCAATGGACAAGTCTTCAATCTCTGATTGCTGCTCACGGATGATCTCTATAAGCTCTGCATTTATTGGTTCGGCATCTGTCTCATCATCCTGGAGGAGAACAAACTCGGTCTCTCGCTCACCTGATGGCCCTTCCTCCTGCACTGGCTCCTTACCCTTACCCTGCTCCTGTGATGCTGATGTCGGAAGCGAGGCCCCTTCCACCCCGGGTGGAGATAACACTCGCTTTGCTGCTGCAAATAAGGTTCTACTGCCTTTCTGATAGGTGATGTATACTGGCATAGCGACAGTCTCATGTAGCTCATACTGATGAGATGGGCCCCCTACCTCATGCTCTGCTTCTGAAACCACCTGTGGAGCACTGAAGAAGTCATGGGAGATGAAGTCCTCCCAAGCAATACCCTGCAATCCCAACTGATGGTCTACCAAAATCTGGATAAGGGCAAAGTGATACACACTGTTAAGCTACTGTCGAGGGGTCTTGTGCTGCAAGAAATTCCTCATCCTCTCTATGTTCCCGCACATGAAAAATGGGAGGTTCATCATCCAAACCCTAGTAAAGTGCATGAGCAACCTGATGTGGTATGCATAAAGGTGAGAAAACCTCCCCTCGCAACTGAAGTATTTCATGATCAATTTCATGAGCGGGGCATACTCATCTTTCAGAAATATGAATGGAAAAACTCTCGTGAAGTGGCTCAAATAGTTGTCTTTGATGTAAGGCTCATAATGATGCCTCTCTACCTTCTTCTTCTTATGCCATTGCTCTCCAATGTTTGGTATGCTTGTTGCCACTGATATCGTTTCGGGTGTCAATGTGAAAGTGACCCCAGCCAAGATAGATTGTCCTCCATGTAGGTGAAGTGAAAAAAGACGGGCCAAGTCATGATGAACTCTGACATTTGCCACCCTCTGACAAAATTCGAAACATGCTAAGTGCTGGAAGCAAGACATAGCAAGAGGGCAAGCCTACAACTCGGTGAGGGTGTTTGGCTCATCTCTAAGATGTTTGCCACTCCGGTGATGTCTCCTTTGGGCCCTTTCTCCTAAAGCTGAGTCACTGTGGGTGTCCTCCTCATAGTCTGATGAAACTTCGGATGCCATTACTACTGTTTGTACCCTGAGTTTTATGCTGCCCTTGAATTCCAATGAAGCTGGTAGTTGCTCTGAAAATCTGCCACCAAGGGGACAATAAAATAGGGAGTATTAGGAGGGGAATGATGAAATGGGAATAGGGGTTTAAAGGGAGAGATTTATCAGGGATTTGGGAGTAGTTTGGGTATAGTGTTGATGGGGTAGGGTTTGAAACATATTGGCAGCCTTGTCACTGTAGCATAAACCCTAGGATCATGATTTCTTTTTTTTTCCTTTGTTGGCTTTATAAAAATGTTTGCACTTGATTTATACCTCTACCACCATGCTACCCCTTTCAATTTTGATTCAAGAACTGAGGTAGCTGGCCTACCTTTCAAATTTGGTGAGCATTCAAAAGTTTTTAGGCAGATTGGATAGTTTCTGGGCCTTATATTTCTGTGCGCCGCACGCTCTGCCCAGTGCGCCACGCGCCGGGTATGTGTCGCGCTAGTGTTATATTTACACAGTGGGTGGGCCCTGTGTGCGCCGTGCCCAGTGAGTGCACCGCACTCCTTGGTGTGTGCACCATGCACTATGAAAACACCCAAATTTCTTCCTAATTGTTTTGACTCTTTAACCCTTTGGCCATGCACCCCTCTCCCACAGCTTGGCTTGCACAATGAGCTGATTTCGTGGTGACTTTGAGTTAACCAAATAGTGGAGGAATAGGGAGAGGGTTTGGTGGTGACTTAGGGCAGGGGTTTGGGAAAAATGACAAGGGATGATGGGAACAAATGATACGTGAGGGGAATAGGTGAGTGCAGTGATTCCTATGTGTCGCGCGCTCTGCCTAGTGCACCGCGCGCCGGGTATGTGTCGCGCCAGTGTTATATTTACACAGTGGGCAGGCCTTGTGTGCGCCGTGCCCAGTGAGTGCGCCGCACTCCTTGGTGTGCGCGCTACGCACTATGAAAACACCCGAATTTTTTCCTAATTGTTTTGACTCTTTAACCCTTTGGCCATGCACCCCTCTCCCAAAGCTTGGCTTGCACAATGAGCTAATTTTGTGGTGACTTTGAGTTAACCAAATAGTGGAGGAATAGGGAGAGGGTTTGGTGGTGACTTAGGGTAGGGGTTTGGGAAAAATGACAAGGGATGATGGGAACAAATGATACGTGAGGGGAATAGGTGAGTGGAGTGAAACCTTGAAATATCAACACAAATTCACAACCCCATCCATCGTTTTCTTGGTGATTTTCACATGGTTGACATTATGCATTTTGGGTGATGTTCACACCTCTTCACAAACACCATATCCTTGACAAAATTTGATGAGTAGGTGATGTCATAAGGCTTACCTCTCAATTTGATAGCCTTCCCCAAAGTTTGAAGTGGTTTGGCATCGTTTCTTGGCTGTTGGACTGTGTGCGCCACGCGAAATTCCCAGTGCGCCGTGCGCCTTGTATGCACCGTGCCTGTGCAAAGTTTTAACAGTGGGCTGGCTGCGTGTGCGTCGCGCCCGATGAGTGCGCCGCGCCCCTAGTTATATGCCCCGCGCGCTTCCAAAACTTGCTTCCGCTCACTCAAACTCTCCAATCTCACCCTCACGTCTTTACAAATGTCTTCTCCAAGTCTTGTAGCTGCACAATGCCCTTGCTTTGGGTCAAAACATGTATTTATAGCCTTGGAGGAGATGGGTTTGATTTTTGCCTCTTTGAGAACCCCTTTTCTAATGTTGTGTTTTGCACTTTTTCATTGACCTTTAAACACACCGATTTTCACTTTCCCTTTGACATTTTGGCTCGAACGATGAAATTTTCGACACCTCTTTGTAGGGACTGTATGACAGAGCATTTGGCCATGTAAATCATAACTGCATCTGAAAAGTCAACTGGTGACTTTTTGGAAAAAAATTTCATAAATGACCTTGTTTGACTTTTCTTCAAAACAGAGTTTTGAAGAAGAGTCGAAGTCCCTTCACGTGATGATGAAGCTTTCTGAACCATAGTTGTATAAGGCCTCCCTCTGGCCTGCATGGCTTGTCCTGGACATGTTTTCAAAGACCAAATTGATGAATTCCTAGACCCAAACATAAAAATGACTTTGTCCTGTAAAGGACTAGACCTTGACTGTCATGGATTTCGGTGGTTATGGACAAAGACCTGAGCCAGCAGGAGCCAGACATGAGGGAAAATGACTAGCATGACTTTGTCCATCAGATCATGGCATGTCCCTAGCGAAATGTAGCTGAGTGAATGGAGTGGGACACCTAAAATTGAAATGCACAAAGAGTTTTGATCTCCGACGGAGGGCTGACCAGACCGACTCTAACATTGGCTCCAATGGGGGATGGTAGCTCCTTGGAGGTGCCAAGAACAGCAGATCCCTGGAGGAGCTAGATAGTGCCTTTTGTCCATTGGGCTATGGAGTCATCATTTCGATAAACAGCACAGGACTCTGACTTATTTATGAAACTGAAATGACCAAGAAATTGGCACTACTTGACATTGAAATAACTCAAAAAACTAACTTTACAAACTGAAACCAAACTGAAATAAAAATGGTATTTACAATGACAGTGGAGGCAGCGTTAATAGATTAGCAATGATACCGCTTGAGCATCCGACCATTGATCGGCCCTCCAGGACAATCTTCCCCATTCATTTCTTTCAGAAGAAAGGCATTCTGACCCCTATATGCTGCAATCTTGAAAGGACCTTTCCAAAGATTTTTGAACTTTCCGTGCTTGCCTTTCTCTTCATTCCTTGCATCCCACTTCAGCACCACATCATCCAACTGAAATTTATCTGCCTTTGCTTTTCTGTCCTAGATTTTCTTTATCTTCTCCTGCAACTTAGATGTGTTCTTGAAAACTTCTTCTCTCGTTTGCTGCAAGTGGATCATTTGATTCAGCCTTCTCTTCATGGGATCTTCTTCACCGTTGGCCTCCTGAAGAAGTCTGACCACTGGGGCAGCAACAGATGTGGGGAATACTATGTCAACTCCATAAACGAGCTCAAACGGTGACATACCAATGGACTTTTTCTGACTGATCCGATCTGCCCAAAGCGCATGGACCAACCTCTTGTTCCAGCTCTTCTTATTTATTTCCAGCAGCTTCTTGATGATTTTGACCAATGATTTATTCGAAGATTTCGCCAATCCATTGCCTTGCGGATGATAGGCAATTGAATGATCCAAAATGATGTGATATTTATGACAAAATTCTACCATCCTTTTCGATTTGAAAGCTGTTGCATTATCAGTGATTAATTTGTTTGGACAACCAAAGTGAGACAAGATGTTATTTTTGAGAAATGAAATGATTACCATGTCTGTAGCTTGTCTGGTGGGAGCTGCCTCAATCCATTTTGTGAAATAGTCTGTTGTTGTAACTATCCATCTATGCTATCCGGAAGAGGCGAGATGAATTTCCCCAATGAAATCCAATCCCCACTGCTGGAAAGGAGCGCTCACGTCAATAGGCTTGAGTGGCAAAGGCTGTAATTTCTATTTTCCTTCGAAAATCTGACATTTATGACAACGCTTGACCATCTTATACACATTAGCAAACAAAGTAGTCCAGTAGTACCCTACTCTCAAAATTTTGTTCGTTGTTGACTTCCAAAAGAGGTGACCACCACACTCTCCTCCGTGGAAATCCTCCATGACTTTCTTTGCCTCCTCTTCCACCAAACAATTTAACAAAATGCCACCGGGATCTTTCCAATACAGTACGGAATTCAAAATACAGAACTTGGCAGCCTTCAATTTGAGTGTTCTCGCTTTGTTTCTAGTCATGTCGGGCGGTGGTGACAGATTTTTCAGCACATATATTATATCTGAATACCATGGGGACAAAGCAAACATTTCAGATACCTGAATGGATGATATCTCCTCATTCTCATCGGACATGGCAACGATCAGATTTATGTCCAAGGCATGCAAGTTTGATTCGGCCATTAGCTTCGCCAACCCCTGTCCTTTGACCAGCTTTGTGGGATTTATTTCCACATCATAATCCAGCAAGGCTGCGATCCATTTGCCCCTTCTTCCTTCCGGATCAGTCTGCACTAAAACATCTTTTACAACAGTATTAGGAACATAGGCCAGAATGTGAGAATGTAAGATATATACCCGGAAATCCTTCAATGCCTTCACCAATGCCAGGGCTTGCTTCTCAATGATGTTGTACTTTAAAGCTGCGTCCCTTATAGCCCTACTAAAGAATGCAATGGGTCTTTCATGATCATCTCTCTTCTACAATAATACCGCTGCCATAGTGTGCTCAGAAGCAAATGAAAACAATATGAAATCCTGTGTGTAGTCTGGGCTGACTAGAGCTGGAGCTGAAGAAAGGGCCAATTTGACCAATTTGAAAGATTTTACAGCCTCCTTTGTCCATTTCACCTGGCTGTCCTTCTTAAGCATGTTGGTCATTTCTCTTAAGTGTTCTGCAAGATTAGGCACAAAGCGACGCAGAAAATTCATTTTACCATTGAATGATTGTATCTCTTTTTTGTTCCTAGGCAGATCGATTTGCTGAATTTCTTTCACACATGTTGGGTCTATACGAATGCCATCCTTTGAAATGATGTGCCCAAGTAATTTGCCTTCCTCCATGGCGAACAAGCTCTACTTAGGATTCAGCGACAGACCATATTTCCTGCACTTTTGAAAGACAATTTTTAAGTGATGCATGTGCTCTTCATCAGATTTGGAAAATACCATCAAATCATCCAAGTACACCACCAAAAACACATCCTTCTCATTTGCAAAAGCCAAGTCCATTGCCCGCTGAAATGTGGCACCTACATTCTTTAAACCGAAGGGAATTTTGGCGTAGTGAAAGGTTCCCCATGGAGTGGTGAATGTTGTCTTGTCTCTATCATCTTCATGGATAGAAATTTGGTTATATCCGGAATAACCATCAAGCAGTGACATACGAGATGCCCCCACTACTCGGTGAAGTATATGGTCCATCTTAGGCAATGGATAGTTGTCCTTCAATGAGACCTTATTTAGATTTCTGAAATCAATGCATAGGTGGATCTCACCGGTTTTCTTGCGTATAGGCACTAAGTTAGATATCCAATCTGAAAATATGATGGGCACAATGATACCTGGCTTGTACAACCTATTTACCTCCTTTTCGATAGATGGCAACAATTTTGGATTTATCCTTCTCAGCTTCTGTCTAAATGGTTTTTGGTTGGGCTTGATAGGTATTGTGTGCTGAATAATATTTGTAGCATAGGTCTTTAAATCAGAATAGTCCCAAGCAAACACATCTGCAAATGAAGCCATCAAACTGATGTATTTGTCCTTGATCTTTGGCGGTAATGCTTTGGAAAATTTAACCAACTTTGGATTAGCAGCTGTACCGATGTTGATTTCTTCTACACCCTTCTCTGTTGGCTGCAATGTTGGCTTGTGGGCTACATCATCCTGATCAAAAAGTTCCTCTAGAGGTATCAAGCCTTTAGGAATGATGTTATTTTTCAGCTGCAATACATCCATTTGATTGATCTGCACTTCATCTGTGCCATTCCCTTTTCCCTCATCATTTTCTATATCAATTGAGGTTTCTTTGAACTTGCCTTTGTTGAGTAGAAAATCCTTAATCTCCTCATCATCTTGAAACACTTGCCAATATCGCTGATTGTCTGGAATGGTTGGACGATGCTTGACATGGATTTCAAATTTATTGCTGGAGTTCATGGGGATCTTCAAGCTGCTCACTGCCTTGGCAAGAGCATCAACAATACTATTTTGTATACGAGGAACACATGTCAAGGTGTATTCTGAAAATAACTTCAAGATGTCTAAAATTGCATTACGATAGGCCCACATCCTAGGATATTTTGCTCGATACTCACCTCTGACCTGTTTTATTATCAACTCGGAGTCGCCATATATCGAAATCCTTTTTTCATTCAGCTTTCTAAGAATCTTCAGGCCAGAAATCAGAGCTTCATACTCAGCTTCATTGTTTGAACATTCAAAGGCCAGCTTGTAAGAGCAAACCCTCACGCTGATAGGCACTTTGTTTGGGGCGGAGAAAGGACTGCGTGCCCAAATACCAATTGCAGCTCCATCATTTCCTACTGCTCCATCACAATCCATGGTCCACAAGCCTTCTTCTTCCTCTTGTAAGTGCTGGAAATCTGTTTGTCATGCCTTGTCTGCTTGTTGTCCATCACTTTCAGCTGATTGCCTGACATTTTCCTACTTTTCTTGTCTTTCTTTCTTCAAAATTTCTCTGAAATTTTCTATTATTTCCAGAATGTCATCTGCTTCTACTATCTGACTATCTATCTCATTTAAACTATCTGAAAACAAAACAAAAGACTCTAAATCTGTATGTACATAGTTAATAGGATGATTTATAGGTTTCTCCTTGCTGGTGATCATATATTTCATTTTCTATTCCCGATATAACTTCCTCATTTGTCCAAACACCGGGATTATTGCATAGGAGAAATCCAGCTGTAGTTTCCCTTTCAATTTCGCTACCCAAGACCTGGAAAGAAGCATGCCAAACCTTGGAGGAATGTCTGCTACCACCACATCCACCAAAACATTTTTCATAGGAAGCTGATCCAAACTCACAACCGAGTCTTTGATGAGTCCTATACATCTTACTCTGCTGGAATCGAATGAATAGAGATCATGATATTGCCGGGTGATGTCCAGACCAAGCTTATCCATGATGGCCTTGGGCATGAGATTGTGAGAAGCTCTGGAATCGAACATGGGATTGTGTAACACAAAATCATGCAAACGTAAACTGATGTAAAAGGGTGGCACCTCGCTATCCGGAGACTCACCATTCATTGCTGGTCCAAAAATCATTTTAGGTTGATCATCTTCTACATTTACCATGTCAGACATTGGGTCCAAATTCAACATCTTAGAAACCTGTCCTCTATAACTGTTGTTCTTCATTATTTCAGTCAAGGGGATGGATACCTTTAACTTAGAAATCTCATTCTCTAAGCTAAAAGCGAGAGTCTTTTCTACCTCTTTGACTGAGATCTCTTTCTTTTCCTTTTCTTTTGATGTAGCTTGCTGCTATGATTGTTCTGCTGATTTTGATTTGCTGCTCTCCAGACCAACCACCTCCTTTCCTTTTCTTTGTGTAGCTGATGAATCATTTTTTGCTGTTTCAACCTCCTTCTTTTTCTGAATTGGTTTGGCCGGCATATCTCTGTTTCTAAGTGAATATTGTTGCTGTTGTGTGGACAGAGCATTCATATACCCCCTTTGATATTCTTCTGATTCTTCTTCCAACACAATGTCGCTCGCTAGAATAAAATCAGTGTCTTGGTGTGCAGCTGAATTCACTGCACATTCTTCCTCTTCGGTAATGTAAGTAGGCAACTCATCTGGAGTAAAGAGATGGTTTTCTTTGCCTATTACATTCCCGTCCTCATCTGACCCCAGTCCATGCACAAAATCTTGTTGCAAAGGTGTTTGTACCAGCTATTGTGTTGTCTGCTCTTGAGTTCGCTAATCTCTCTGTCTTATTCTATATTGTGGCTGCTGCTGGCCACGAAAGTTAGGATTTCTAACTTGTGGCTCAGGCTTGTCGATTTTTACCCTTTCAAGCATATGCTCTACCTTTTTGAGTAGTTGATCCATTGAAGAAGATTCTTCTTTCACAGTGGTTTTCTTCTCTGCTTTTGCTCTAGCTCTTTTGGACAGCAGATTTGCCTCAACGCTGACCGCAATTTTCTGCATGTCTTCCATTGTGGCCGGTTCTCTCTCTCTTAATTGGTACACCATGTGAGCATCAAAACAATCTAGAAACTTCATCATTTCTAGTCCCACAGGTGGCTTTAGATGATCTGGAATTTCGTTATAGACTGCATTAAATCTAACACAATAGTCTTGGACCGACTCACCAGCGTTTCGTTTGATTTGTTCATATTCGGCAAGAATTTGAAGGGGATTCTTTTTCACTTCCCACCGGTTCAAAAATTGTCTTTGTAGTTAAGCCAAGGTAGTGATACTTGCAGCCGTCAAACCTCTGAACCATTTCCTCACATCACCTGCAAATGTCTGTACAAAGAGCCTCATTGCCACGTTCTCTACATCAATCTCATGAAGTTCATAGAAATTTTCCATTTTGTCTACATGTTGCTGAGCAGTAATGTTGTTAGGAGCATGGAAAATTTTAGGGGCTAATGTTCACCCAGTGGGCTAATTTTCCATGGTTTTTCCACAAAAAAGATTCGCCAATTTCCAATTTTATAAAAGACGATTCGCCCAAATTTTAGAATATAAAATTATTTTACCTTAAAAATCGCCAACATTATATAGAGACTATATATAAAATAATTATAAATTTGAATAATTTTACAAATATATCAATAAAAATTTATAATTTGCATATTAGGGATTAGTGAGATTCGCCAATGTTTTAAACTTCAAGAAAATTTTCCATCCTTAAAATTTTCCTTGGTTAGGAGTGCCATCAAAAAACGGGATTTTACTTTGATAATCCACTGGCATATCATCTAGAACTTGGGGCAGAACAAGGGGTGTGAAACGGGCAGCCATCACTCTCAGTGGATTTGGCCTTCGAGGTGTTGGAGGAGTGTGCACAGTTTGCAAGGGACTAGCAATTGGAGTTTGGGGTTGTGTTGCAATATAATTATCAATTAACCGATTAACTCTTTCTGTTTTGAGGTCCACAAGAAATTGGGGATTGGTGACAGTATAATCAACAACCCTTTCGGATTTAGACTCAAACAATGATATCTCAAACCGTTCGTCAAACTCAAGCTCTTCAAGGTACTCAAAAATGTCAGGACATGAATGGGATTTGAACACGGGAGTTATGGTGCTTTCTTGACGAAGGAGTCTTGGAATCAAATTGGGATTTTCATAAATATGAGGATCCGGGTCTGGATTGGCTCTGGTATATCATCTCGAAGCCAACGTGCGATTGAGAAAAATCACAGGACGCGACCAACTTACTCAGCCTTTCCAATCCTAAGCTCATCATCCGGAAGCTTAGAATTATTATGAAACAAGGGGATCTGATTTCAGTTTGTGTCCCCAGTGGAGTCGCCCCTATGTTAGCACCTAAATCTTCCCTAGGCTGAAGGAAGGAAAAATTCAGGGTAGCCACAAACCATGCTCAGTCTGGTAGCTAGCCCTACCAGAACAGGAGAGGGCTCTCTCTGTCTCACGCTCAGTGAATGGATAGTCGAAAATGGTCTGAGATGACTTACAATGAAATATTTACCTTAGGCTAGTAAGTGAATAGGGATTCTCGAAACAATTTTCATGAATGACCGAGCTTCTGGGATGTTATGGGACCGACGCTCAGCAAAGAACAAAGAATTTAATACAAAGGCACAAATTATTCCGTGAGGCAAGGTAGGCGGAAAATGTAACAATTTAGTTAGTGGTACCGCGACATGAAGAGATTGCTGAAGAAAGTGAAAAGGGCATAGTGACATGAATTCTTTTCAACAGAAGAATAACATTGAACATGAAATTTTCCCACAGGCAGAGCAATAAAATTGAATTCTACCTAATCTCACTCAGAAAATTTCACTGGAAATGAAAATTAATCGAATTATGAAAAATAACAAAATACATATGAAAACATAAGAGGCACATTTTCTACACTCACAACCACAAGAATCTCATGAAACAGAGTCGCTGCCTTTCATTAATTCTCTGTCAAAAATACACAGTGAAGAAACAAAGTTTCTTTCCCACAGTCTCCCAGAAGTTACAAGCCAACCAACCCTTTGCAAATAACTTGCATACAATATATAGAATGTGTGAGGAAGAGATAGAACACCCAAGGGTTGGGGATTTACTCGAATCATTGCGAAATGGAGATGGAGAGCCAACCATCAGCTACAGGTGCAGCGCTACAAACATGACATTTGGCTTGGGTGACCATTTGCCTTCCTTCACCACTTGGATAGAAGCCAATCTGGAGAAAAAACTCTTTAAATGCTACCTTTGGTGCCAAAAAACCGAAGTGTAGATGAGCAGGCCCACCTGGAGAAGTCGCGAACCGAAATTTCGCGAAATGGAAGCAAATTGGCAATTTTTTCCTCTGTGCGCCGCGCCATTTTTTCTGTGCGTCGCGCAACTTTGGGGCCTGTTTTGGGGCATTTGCAGGTGTCCAAAATGTACCCAAGTGGGCTTGCTGGAAATCCTGTCCTGTCTACTTTCTAACTCAACTGGAATTTTCAAATTTAGTGCTCGTTTTCCCCTCCAAATCTCCATTCTCCCAAGACTGCTTTCTGTGTGTCAAAAAAGTGGTAGAGAGGCCATTTCTGGGTGTTTTTTGACCTTTAGGAGACTCATACCTTGCCAAAATTTCTTGCCCAGACACCAGTGGTCATAATTTTCCATGCTGAATCCAAATATGCAAACCATTTCTCAATTGGAGCCCTATAATTTTAGCGTCGCGCCAGTGGCGCGGCGCACAGGGAGAAAATCCCTGTTTTTTGCCCAAAAAATTTCCATGTGACCAAAAATTCCCTAAATTTCTTGAAATTTGGGCTGGAGGTTCTCTATGGGGTGCCATGCTAAGCCAAGGAAGCCTCAGCCAAGATTCTAAGCCTATCTTTCTCTTTTTCCTCCTTTTCCCTCCTTTTTGCTTTCCTCAATTTTTCCTTTAAACTCTTTATCCGGGCCTTGGCACTCATGTTTCGTGCCCTGTAATGAAATGCCATGTGTCTCAACAGTGCAAGGTCCTTATCGGATTTGTCCAGCATCCTCTCCAACTGCATGTTCCTGATCTCGAGATAGGCCTCCCGATCCTCATTGATCGCTTGCTCTAGTGATGGGGGCTGCACTCTTCTTTTTTGAATAGCTTGGAAATGCTCACGAATGTTTTGAAGCTCCATAATCATCTGTTGGTCCTCAAGCTACTTGTTTCTCTGCTCCAGGTACTTCATATTCCACTTGGCCCTTTCTAGATCAATGGACAAGTCTTAAATCTCTGATTGTTGCTCCCGAATGATCTCTATAAGCTCTGCATTTGTTGGTTTGGCATCTGTCTCATCATCCTGGAGGAGAAAAAACTCAGTCTCTCGCTCACCTGATGGCTCTTCCTCCTGCACTGGCTCCTTACCCTTACCCTGCTCCTATGATGCTGATGTTGGAAGCGAGGCCCCTTCCATCCCAGGTAGAGATAACACTCGCTTTGCTACTGCAAATAAGGGTCTACTGCCTTTTTGATAGGTGATGTATACTGGCATAGTGACAGTCTCATGTAGCTCATACTGATGAGATAAGTCCCCTACCTCATGCTCTGCTTCTGAAACCACCTGTGGAGCACTGAAGAAGTCACGGGAGATGAAGTCCTCCAAAGCAATACCTTGCAATCCCAACTGATGGTCTACCAAAATCCAGATAAGGGCAAAGTGATACACACTGTTAAGCTGTTGTCGAGGGGTCTTATGTTGCATGAAATTCCTCATCCTCTCTATGTTCCCACAGATGAAGAATGGGAGGTTCATCATCCGAACCCTGGTAAAGTGCATGAGCAACCTGATGTGGTATGCATAAAGGCAAGAAAACCTCCCCTCGCAACTGAAGTATTTCATGAGCAATTTCATGAGCGGGGCATACTTATCTTTCAGAAATATGAATGGAAAAACTCTCGTGAGGTGGCTCAAACAGTTGTCTTTGATGTAAGGCTCATAATGATGCCTCTCTACCTTCTTCTTCTTGTGCCACTGCTCTCCAATATTTGGTATGCCTGTTGCCACTAATATGGTTTCGGGTGTCAATGTGAAAGTGACGCCAACCAAGATATACTGTCCTCCATGTAGGTGAAGTGCAAAAAGACGGGCCAACTCATGATGAACTCTGACATTTGCCACCCTCTGACAAAATTCGAAACATGGTAAGTGCTAGAAGCAAGACATAGCAAGAGGGAAAGCCTACAACTCGGTGAGGGTGTTTAGCTCATCTCTAAGATGTCTGCCACTCTAGTGATGTCTCCTTTGGGCCCTTTCTCGTGAAGTTGAGTCGTTTTGGGTCTCCTCCTCATAGTCTGATGAAACTTTGGATGCCATTACTGCTGTTTGTACCCTGAGTTTTATGCTACCCTTGAATTCCAATGAAGCTGGTAGTTTCTCTGAAAATCTGCCACCAAGGGGACAATAAAACAGGGAGTATTAGGATGGGAATGATGAAATGGGAATAGGGGTTTAAAGGGAGAGATTTATCAGGGATTTGGGAGTAGTTTGGGTATAGTGTTTCATGGGTTAGGGTTTGAAACATATTGGCAGCCTTGTCACTGTAGCATAAACGCTAGGATCATGATTTCTTTGTTTTTCCTTTGTTGGCTTTATAAAAATGTTTGCACTTGATTTATACCTATACCACCATGCTACCCCTTTCAATTTTGATTCAAGAACTGAGGTAGGTGGCCTACCTTTCAAATTTGGTGAGCATTCAAAAGTTTTTAGGCAAATTGAATAGTTTTTGGGCCTTATATTATTGTGCGCCGCGGGCCGGGTATGTGTCGCGCCAGTGTTATATTTACACAGTGGGTGGGCCCTATGTGCACCATGCTCAGTGAGTGCGCCGTGCTCCTTGGAATGTGCACCACGCACTATCAAAACACCCAAATTTCTTCCTAATTGTTTTGACTCTTTAACCCTTTGGCCATGCACCCCTCTCCCACAGCTTGGCTTGCACAATGAGCTAATTTTGTGGTGACTTTGAGTTAACCAAATAGTGGAGGAATAGGGAGAGGGTTTGGTGGTGACCTAGGGCAGAGGTTTGGGAAAAATGACAAGGGATGATGGGAACAAATGATAGGTGAGGGGAATAGGTGAGTGGAGTGAAACCTTGGCAATATCAACACAAATTCACAACCCCATCCATCGTTTTCTTGGTGATTTTCACATGGTTGACATTATGCATTTTGGGTGACGTTCACACCTCTTCACAAACACCATATCCTTGACAAAATTTGATGACCAGGTGATTTCATAAGGCTTACCTCTCAATCTGATAGCCTCCCCCAAAGTTTGAAGTGGTTTGGCACTGTTTCTTGGCTGCTGGACTGTGTGCACTACGCTTTTTTCATAGTGCGTCGTGCGCCTTGTATTCATCGCGCCTGTGCAAAGTTTCAATGGTGAGCTGGTTGCATGTGCGTCGTGCCCAGTGAGTGCACCGCGCCCCTGGTTATATGCGCTGTGCACTTCCAAAACCTGCTTCCACTCACTCAAACTCTCCAATCTCACCCTCACGTCTTTACAAATGTCTTCTCCAAGTCTTGTAGCTGCACAATGCCTTTGCTTTGGGTCAAAACATGTATTTATAGCCTTGGAGGAGATGGGTTTGATTTTTGCCTCTTTGAAAACCCCTTTTCTAATGTTGTGTTTTGCACTTTTTCATTGACCTTTAAACACACTGATTTTCACTTTCCCTTTGACATTTTGGCTCAAATGATGAAATTTTCAGCACCTCTTTGCAGGGACTGTATGACAGAGCATTTGGCCATGTAAATCATAACTGCATCTGAAAAGTCAACTGGTGATTTTTTGGAAAATTTTGTCATAAATGACCTTGTTTGACTTTTCTTCAAAACAGAGTTTTGAAGAAGAGTCGAAGTCTCTCCAGGTGATGATGAAGCTTTCTGAACCATAGCTGTATAAGGCCTCCCTCTGGCCTGCATGGCTTGTTTTGGACATGTTTTCAAAGACCAAATTGATGAATTCCTAGACCCAAACATAAAAATGACTTTGTCCTGTAAAGGACCAGACCTTGACTATCATGAACTTCGGTGGTTATGGACAAAGACCTGAGCCAGCAGGAGCCAGACATGAGGGAAAATTACTAGCATGACTTTCTCTGTCAGATCATGGCATGTCCCTAGCGAAATGTAGCTGAGTGAATGGAGCGGGACACCTAAAATTGAAATGCAAAAAAAGTTTTGATCTCCGACGGAGGGCTGACCAGACCGACTCTAACACGATGGATTCTTGTCTTCTAGGTCTCTTTCTACATGGGATTCTCTCTCAGGGTATTCCAATGGAACAATATCTCCTGAGTGATTATCATTTTCAGGGTCTTCTTCTACATGGGCCTCATCCTCTAGGGACTTCATTAAGACAGTATCCCCTGGTTTATTTTCATCCTCCAGGGTTTCTTCTATAGGGTTTTCCTTCACTAGGATTCCAATGGAACAATAACCTCTGGTTTATTTCCATCCCCAAGGGTTTCCTCTGCATGGGCATCTTTCTCAAGGGGCTCATTCATAGAGGGAACTGATTCCCTCTGACCCTTCAAATTATTAGCAATTGGAAAAGTTTCAACATGGCCAGAACTTCCAGCAGAGGTAGACTAGTTAAGGGCATGATTTTTCCCTTCTGAGTTTCTAGATGGCTCTCTTTCTTCACAATATGTCCCCATATTCTCCAATACTCGAGCCACTTCTTCCTCATATTCCTGCAAAAAATCATCTTGTGGACTTGGAGAGGGCATGTGAGACGACCCTACTTCTTCTATTGGAATTGGGGTGTGTTGCTGTGATTTTATCCTCACAGAGCACCTACGCTTTACTGGGCCCGAGGCCAAAGAAGGATTCCTTCTTTTTCTTGTCCTTTTCGGACCTGTTACTCTTACCCCCTACTGTTTAATCTCTGGGTTTTCTTCTGGTGGGGTTAAAGCAGGATTTACAAGGTTATCCCAGGTTAATTGTTGTTGGGCTAGTCCATGAATGATGATTAATTTGATCAGACCATGATGGTTGATGACAGAATGTGGGTCCTTAGCCTTCCTGACCTGACTAGAAATGTCATGCAATAAAGAATTTAAATAAAATGGCAAATTAACTGTAATTTTTTGCTTCAGAATAGCTAACAGTTTGAGTTGTCGAGGTTTTACCACATCTTGATGTCCATCACAAGTGATATACCTCTAAACAATGGTTTCCAATTCCTTCCATGGTTGCCTTAAAGCTGTGGGGTGAATCCCTTTGCCTTTATGTACCAATTTTTCATCTGGGTATTGGAATACTGCGACTGCATCCTGCAGAAGAACATGCTTATCAGTCCATCTTGTGCCTTCTGCTAGAAGTTCAGAGACTTCAGCTATAACTACTTTAGAAACTGTTATGTTTCTTCATTTCACTGTCGTGCATCCATTCTGTAGATTCTGCAAAAATGCAAGTGTTATTTCCTCATGGAATCCTTGTAATTTTGTAAAGTATTGAAGCCAACCGGCACACTCAAGAATTTCACGAGGTTGTTCTGATACTCGGAGTACAGGAGGTTCATTGTGGATAGATTTTCCTCCCATGGTTGTTGTTTCTCAATAGGTGGTTCACTTGAAATTTTGCATGCGCTCTTCTCACAATTTCACAGTTTGGAACAACACCGTAAACCATATACAAAACATTAAATTTATTAACAAAGCAGTGACATTGTTTTAGAATTAATATTAAAGGAAATTGTGTTGTTTGTCTCATCAACAATTTTTGGCACAGCTTAATAATTAATTCGCATGCTATCCATAATGCTTACCTTCCCCCCTCCAATCAAAAAACAGTTTAATAATTATTACACATGCGCATTCATAATGCAGTCCCTCCCCCCTCCAATCAGAAAGTAGTTTAATAATCATTACACATGCTATCCATAATGCAGACCATCCCCCCTCCAATCAGAAAAGGTCATCCACAACCACGAAGAATGGGAAAAAGGGAAAGGGGTCCGGAATTCATAAATGTAGCTGGACAACAATAAAAGCGGCGTAAATATGACAAAAACAGTTAGAGAAGTATAGGTCAAAAGATTTGAAATGCCCGTAAAAGGAATAAAACAGAGACTAGATCATTATGTGAAGATATATTTGCCTTAGGTGGAAAAGGTGACAAATTCTTGACCAGCGATAAATTTTAATGCCTATTGGTATCGATTGATCAAACAATAATGATATAATGCATATAAAGATATAGTTTACCATGCATGTTGGTTAATTTAGTTATAAATATTGTTCAAATCATAAATTCACCTTTAGAAATGAGTCAATAGGAAGTAATAGGATAAGGAATATTTGGCAATGTAATATAGCACTTCAATACCACAAGCAGAGCCACTATTGCTAGTAGGCGTTCATAGCCTCAACAGGGTTTTTTTTTAACCCCAAAAATGAGCCAGAGTCCTCCTTTTAGTATTTAGATGATTTTCCTTTTCATTTCTATAAAGAGACCACTATGCTAGCATGGTAACTAGATAATCATAGTGCCATTCACCAGGATATAACAAAGTGATTAGGTTGACTCGTGATGAGACCTCCTGTCCTTCTGATAGTTTTGACTATCAAGAAGGTCATTACCCTGGGGTGGTAGCCATAATGGAATGTCACTTGTTACACCCTTATGAGCATGGTAGGTTGGCTTGTGTTGAGACCCCCTATCCTCTTTAAGAAGATGTGTGTTGCATTTTCATATTTTCATATTTCCATATTTTCATATTTTTATTGTAAAGGGAGGGAGGCTCATTTACTCCTTAAGAGTCAGGGATGGCGTGAGAAGTAAAAAAAAATGTCAATGAAAGTTATTCTTTTATCCCTATATCATCATACCAAAGGGAATTATCAATTGAAAGTGTAAAAGATAAAACAACATGGTATTAAGATAGTAAATCATTTTATGATATGTCCAAAGAGAATATATTCAACCAATCATTATATAGATGAACCAGGTCAGTTTCGAATAAATATGACCATCAAAGGTTGTACAAGTCATATTGGTATTAATATTACTTTTTTTCTTTTATCTCAGGTATAAATTCCAAATCCAACAAATGGTTTTACTAAGAAAACATGGGAGAGAAAAATGGCAAAAATAATGACCGGTGATGGAGCAGCAAAAAACAAATCACAGTTGTTCATTCTACCGAACAATAGTTGTTCAATTGATTGAACAACAAAACACACAAGAAGAAATTGGTGTTGTTCAATTGATTGAACATCAGTTGTTCAATTGATTGAACAATAGCTGTTCAATTGATTGAACAACAAAAAACACAAAAAGAAATCATTGTTGTTCAATTGATTGAACAACAACTATTCAATTGCTTGAACAACAAAAAACTCAAAAAGAAATCAGTGATGTTCAATTGATTGAACAGCAGCTGTTCAATTGATTCAACATTAAAACACACAAAAAGAAATCGGTGTTGTTCAATTGATTGAACAACAAAACACAAAAAGAAATCGGTGATGCTTAATTTATTGAACAACAGTTGTTCAATTGATTGAACAACAAAATATGCAAAAGGGAAAATTTGGAGATGTTCATTTGTTTGAACAGCAACTGTTCAATTGGCTAAACAACAACTGTTTAGTTGATTGAACAACAATTATTAAACACACCCAAAAAATACAAGAGAAATCCTCGTATTTACATAGTGATGCCTAAACTAAATTGCAACCAACCATAAAAAGAATATATACATTATTTACAGTTGAAGAAAGATAAATTTTTATGAAAGTAAAGTTGTCGGGTCATCACTCCCTGCAGCTAAAATTTGCATAGTGGGATCATCACATACCTATTGGAAAAAAGACTCTTTGGTGAGTGGTTTATGATAAAGATGCACCTGATGTCCATTCACCTAGAAAGAATGGCCAGACTCATCAATGGTAGTTAGAGTGAGAGTGTCATTGTTGTGTACCTCTTGAATTTCATAAGGGCCAAGCCACCTTGTCTGTAACTTGCCCAAAAAGTCTTGGAATCTGGAATCATAGAGGAGCGCCTAGTCTCCTTTCTGAAACATCTTCTTTTTAATAAGACTGTCGTGCCACTTTTCCCTTTGCTGCTGAATAATTGTGGTGTGTTGTAGAGCAAGTAGTCGAGCCTCATCCAATTCATTTATTTGTTGAAGTCGTTTAGTTTGGGACTCCATCAGATCCAACCCCACTTCCTAGGCTGTTATGAGAGCCTTTATTTCAAATTCAATAGGAAAGATAGGTTCTTTGCCAAATACAAGTTGGTACAAAGAATATCTAGTAGTATTTTGCCTAGTTGTGCGATAGGCCCACAAGGCCTCTGGCAGTCTAGCAGCCTAGTCTCGTCGATGTGTCGAAACTATCTTGGTCAGAATTTCTTTGATGACCTTATTGATGCTTTCAACCTGCCCAATCGCCTGCAAGTGATATGGGGAAGTGACTCTATGTTTGATGTGGTGGTTCCGTAGAGTGGTTGTAATCTTATGTCCTACAAATTGCCCCCCTCCATCTGTTATCACTTCCCTAGGTAAACCATATTGCACAAATAACCCAAAAAGTAAATTGATTATGGCTTCTTCTGTAGCTCTTGGAAAATCTAATGTTTCTACCACTTTGTTACACAGTCTGTAGCAACCAGTATGTAGGCCTTTTGGTTTGATGGCGGATAAAATGGGCCAACAAAATCCAATGCCCATTATTCGAAAGGTTCTATTACCAATTGGTGTTGCAACGAAATTTCGTCAGATTGACCAGGACAACCCATCCTTTGGTAGCTATCACAAGCTTGGACATATTTCTTAGCGTCTTTAAAAATAATGGGCCAATAATAGCCCATTTGTAGTATCTTATGCCCAGTTCTGCGATCTACGAAGTGTCCTCCGCAGGTCTCGTCATGGCAAACCTTCATTATATTGTAGATTCCATCTTCACGAATGCATCTGCGTATGCACATATCAGACCTTGTATGAAAAAGGTATCCACCAATCCAAGAAAATCGAGCGTTGTGCTGGAAAATCTATTTCCTTTCCCTTGATGTCAAGTGTTTGGGCATCTTTCATACCGCTAGATAGTTTGCTACATCTACATACCATGTCATGCTAACTACTACAACAAACAAATGTTCGTCTGGAAATTGATCATCTACTTCCAATAGATCATTTATCTTCAGAACCCGAGTCAAAAAATCGCAACTGGGTTTTCCTTCCCTAGATGGTCTTTAATGGTGATATCAAAATCCTGCAAAAGTAACAACAAAGGAGTCACTTGACCAATTGTAATGGGTTTTTTAGCTAAATACCTAAGGATGGAATGATCAGTATACATAAAAACTTGATAGCCAGTTATATAATGTCTAAATCTGTTTATGGCATAAATCACAGCTAAAAATTCCTTTTCTGTTACTGTATAATTAAGTTCAGCAGCAACAAGATTTTTGTTGATAAAATAAATAACATAAGGTTTTCTGTCCTCCTCTTGGCTGAGGACTGCGCCTATTGTTGCATCTGATGCATCCATAGAGATGTGAAAGGGAAGCTCCTAGTTGGGTCCACGCAATACTGGATCATCGAAACTAATTTCTTCAAATCTATAAATGATGTGTCACATTTATCAGACCATTTAAAGTCAACATTTCCTGTTAAAGCATACAAAGGCGCAACAATTTGTGATTTTGTTTTGATAAACCTGCGATAATAACCTACATATCCAAGGAATCTACACACCTCCATCTAAATACAAGGTGTGGGTAGTAGGAGAATTACTTGTATCTTTGTTGGATCTACCTGTATCCCAGCTACAAAAACGTAGTGTTCTAGGATTATGCCTTCTGTCATCATCATGTGACACTTGAGATTACTTAAACATAGCTTGGTGGCAATGCATGGTTCCAAAACCTTCTCTAATGTCTGTAGCACTTGATCAAAGGCATCCCCATATAGGGTAAAGTCATCCATGTAAGCTTCAAGTCCTTCATTTATTATAT
Source organism: Pinus tabuliformis (assembly GCA_031772625.1). Taxonomy (NCBI): domain Eukaryota; kingdom Viridiplantae; phylum Streptophyta; class Pinopsida; order Pinales; family Pinaceae; genus Pinus; species Pinus tabuliformis. The sequence goes on from CM062807.1 coordinate 1,044,458,271, forward strand.
CAACACAAATACTGAGTATGGCCCTCTGAAACGTAGCTGGGGCATTGCATAAGCCACATGGTAACACTCTATAAGCGAATGTACCCCACGGACAGGTAAAGTTGGTTTTTTCTTGGTCTTCAGGGGCAATTTCGATCTGATTGTAGCCGTTGAAGCCATCCCGAAAGGAAAAGAATTGTTTTCCTGCCAGTGTATCAAGGACTTGATCAATAAATTGAAGAGGGAAGTGATCTTTCTGTTCGGCCTTGTTTAATTCTCGATAATCCACATAGATGCGCCACTTCCCATTTTTCTTGGGAACAACTACCAACAGAGAGACCCACTTTCTATCTAAAATGGGATAAATGAAACTCACATCCAACAACTTCTATAGCTCTTCTTTTACAATATCTTTGAGATGCGGATTCAATCTCTGCTAAGGTTTCCGAATAAGACAAGTATCGTTTTCAGCGTAGATGTGATGTGTACATAATTGTGGATCTATGCCCTTCATTTCTCGATAGTCCCAAGCAAAAGCACCTTTATATTTTTGTAGAGCTTGAATGAGCTTTTGCTGTTGGTCACTGTCTAGACTATCATTAATGTTTAAAATCTTGCCTGGTTCAATTTCAATAGGCTTGCTGTTATGAACGATAGTTGTCTGGATATGTTGATCATTAGTATCTTTCAAAGGGTCTTTCAAGGCTTCATTTTCAAGAATTTATTTTAACATTTGACATTTTACATTATTCATAGTGGTTGGCTGATTAATAAAGTTATTGATTACATCATCTTCAGTCTAGTTCTTCAACTCAAGTGCCTCTGCTACTGTAAGTGGTGAACGAATGATTTCTTCCAGCTATGAGGGTGGTTGTGTTATCGGGAAATCTAGTGTCTATGCAGATCTGCTAGTCCCACTAAGGCTGGTAGCTACCTTAGAAACAAACAAGTTAAAACTACTTTCGTTTTCCTTTATAAGAAGTAGATAAGAGGGGAATAAAGGAGACCAACCTCAATCTTGCGCTTGGTTCCTTTCCCTTCTGACAGATCTTTGCCACTTGCTTCCTTGTCTACCCAACTTCAAAGAGAACCTGTAGAATCAAAGCGGCATAACACTATCCAAGAATAGAGATCTACAATCATAAACAATATAGGACCAGATATATATTGACCACACAAACACACATATCATCAATCATACAAGAATGTGGAGGAAAACTTGAATAGATTTATTAATATCAAGAATAGCAAAGAGGATTACAACCAATTGTTCTGACCCAGCATCATCCTCCCAGCAAGAAAGCCCTTCTTCACCTCATGAAAAGCTTAGATCACCCAACACTATGATGTTGCACCAAGAAACCAACAGCACTTCCTTACAAGATACAAAATTCCAGCCTCTCGATCTCTGGGATGAGGGATCCATATATAGATATTTGCAAGGGGGATGAGTCAGCTTCTGAGATTTGATTAGTGTCCTCTCTCTGATAGTTCTTGATTCCACTTGGAGATTGATGATCTCTTACTCATCCCTGGGCGAATGCAGAGAGGCAAGTGTCATAGGAGAAGTTTCTGGAAGATTCCATGATCTTCCACCTCGCAAATTGACCCTGCCATTTGTCCACTCTCACCCATCGCACCCCATAGAAGGGCTTTTCAGTATGCATCGCACCTCCCGTGTGCATTTAGGTGGGATGCAGTGCACTTTGACCATGGAGCAGGTGAGATGGTCCAATTTTGACCAGTTCTGAGTAGTTTTTCACGGAGAACTTCTGGGAGATGATGTAATCAGCTGACCTTGTTCTTTTAGGGGTTGGAACAACACTTTTAGGGACTTAGGAGGCCTTGGTTTATGGAAATTTATGATTGGGGTTGTAGTGCCCAAAAATATCTATAACAGTTGCCCCCTAAAGCATGAGGTCATTAATCTTTTGATGTTGGGTGAAATGCTTTATCATGAGGATCCGAAGTTTTTTCGAGTTGAAAGGCGACCTGTAATAAGATACAATACAATACATTATCTTCATAATATTTTTCATGATCTAGTTGAGGTGGGAATTTCCCATGCTCATCTTTATAAATTCATTTTCATGTACATAAGACAGACAATCGTCTATGTGTAGACTGATGATTCTGGTAGAGCCATCATCCCTTTGATTGGATGATTATCTATGCAGCAATGATGTACATTTGATGTCTTTATTTCCCTGAATATATCGCAGCCCAGATGGATGAAACTAGATCTGAGGTCTTCAATCTCGTTCGATCTTCACTCTAAGTACAAGTCAATTCATGTGAGAGATGTTCTGGAGTCGAACATGGAAAGACATCGCCTGATTACCAGCCAGTGATGTAAGTTGTTAATAGGCACGAGAGGAATCACCAATAATGATGATGACCCTCAAGGTACTATAGTACAATTCACGTGGTGTGAATAAGGGATTTGGTGTCAAACACCACGCAAAATCTTTCGGTCGAAGGCCATTGATGTAAACCTGTCGCCGGAAGTGAGAAACTTTCCATTAAGGCATGCAAGCTTCAAAGTACTGAAAGGGTTGTTCCTAGATCAACTTCTTGGATAATGAGCTGATGTCGACAAGAAGCGATCCGTCGTAGGAGGGCCTTAATGAATCCCACATCTACGACACAGAATGGAGCAAATGATTTTAATGGAGGTGAAAAAGATCTGATGACATAAGGTTCAGGGTGTCGGCCATGAAAGAATGGAGAGTAAATGTATTGCAGTGGATGAGACACAGGTGAATTCTCTAAGCGACTTCTCTTGAACATATCGGCGACACTGACATGATGGATTGGTAGCGTTAACCCCAAAATATGGATGGTGTGATGGACCAATGGTGATGCCACCAGTGAACGAAACAACCCAACCCGACTCGGATGCGGAGTGAAAGTGTCATGTTCAAGAGCGACTTGCTACCAATAAAGTTTTCTCAAGTTTTCTTCCCAGTTTTTCCCCAGTCATCGCTGACCAGTACCTCTTTATTTTTTTCAGGCTTGAGGAGGATAACATATGCTTGTTCTATAATTTTCCCTTTAGGCTTGAGGAGGATAACATATGCTTGTTTTAACGAGCCTAGAGATAGTGAAACTCGTTCTTTTCTGTATAGACAAGTTTGTCGCTATTCGGTTTTAACGAGTTTAACAACAAAGATAACTCGGTCCTTTTCAATTTTAGAGAGTCTGAAAAGGGACGTAAAGAAAACTCCAACAATCCTTTTTCGTCATATAATCCCTTAAGTCCGAAAAAGTATAAAATAATACAAAAGGGATGAATTTTCGGTAATTTTAACGAGCCGAACAAAGCAAGCGCTCGATATTTTTGTGTAATAATCCCTCAGGTCCAAAAAGATTAAAATCTAAAGGAGGGATAGCACTTCCGGTCACTTTAACGAGCTGGAGAGGCCAATTACTCGGCAATATTTTCATATTTTACGAGTCAGATGAAAAGAGCTTAAAGGAGACTCGTTTTTCGAGGAATGAGTGATAAGTTCGGGTAGCAACTGATTCCAGGTAAGGTTTGGAATTTTCCAATCAAGGTAGTGTCACAAGGATGGCTAACAAGATCACTCTTCGCAGCTATTCCTCAAAAGGGGTAAACAATCAAATGGAGGTGAATGATCGGCCAATACAAAGTGGAGGTGATGATGAGAACACGACCAAGGCTTCAAAGGCTGATGAAAATTCATTCACAATGGTTATTTACCGGAAATTGGTTCATTTTTTAATAATCTTAAACTCTAGGGGAAACATTTGCTCATTTCTTATGTTTATTTTTTAATGAGCTTGAATTCCGCGTTACAGCTGCTCGAGGCGGGTTTATTTTTTAACGAGCTTGAACCCTGCAGTAACGCTGCTCGTGGAGGGTTTATTTTTTAACGAGCTTGAACCCTGCGGTAACACTGCTCGTGGAGGGTTTATTTTTTAACGAGCTTGAGCCCTGCGGTAACACTGCTCGTGATAAGTTTGCATGCCCCTAGCATAATAATGCAAATCGAGGTGCATGCCCCCCAAGCTTCATTGCATTCAACTCGGTGGTTGGAATGAAGGTTTACCTCCGAGATCTTTGAAAGTCTCGACTTGGATTTTACGATATCATTAACAAAGACTCGATTTGGAAATGGATTTGTTTCATTTTTTAATGAGGTTGACACAGTAAAAGAACTATCCTCATTACTCCTTGTTTCATTTTTTAACGAGGTCGACATGAGATAATAATTGTCCTCAGAATCCACCATATTTATAGTATATGATAGAAAATCAAAAACTAAAGGATGATTAAGGTTGCTGGAATAATCTTCGTGGTAATCCGGAAGATGGGAATTATGGTGGTAATCTTCCCATGGTGCCTCTTCTATCATCATTGACGGATTGATTCCTTTGTCTGTAGAATCTACATGCGACCAAGGATTTGAAGAGGTGCCATATTCCTTAGACCTATCTATCCAAACACTCGATGAGTTGATTTGGGTTTGCCCCCAAGGCCAAGAAAATTGATTGCTACAATATTTCTAAAATGGCAATGATCCATGCTGACAAAATGTTTAGGAATCTTATGAATCTGTTAGATATAGAAGATATAATATTGCAGGTCTCCACCATGGCTTCTTCCGCCAAATTATTTGGAGGCGGTAGGGCAAAAGTACCCATCAATGTAGGGTCTTTTAGTAGGCCTACTCCGATATTTTGAAGCGAATGAGGGCTTCCGTGGATCATCGGAATGCTTCCCGTAACTTGCGAACTATTAGGGAGAAATGTTTGTTGGTCGACTATTGTAATTCCTCCTTGGAAGGGAAATGCAATCTTCCTGAAATAGGTCAACACAATGGTGAACATGGCATATATCCAGGGCCTTCCTAGTAGGATGTTATAATTGAGGTTTCCGTCGATAACTTCAACATCAATTTCTACTGTTTTTCCCCCCAGTTCGACTTGCAAGTTACTTAAAATCCCATATGGGGTGTATGTTCTTCCATCAAATGCTTTTAATGTCGTCGAAGATTGTGACAAGGGTGGAGATCCTAAAGTTTTCCAGTAACTCATCGACATAATACATGTAGATTCCCCCTCATCGATAATTGTTCGATGAACAGTTTTGTTGAGGGCTTTCACTTGAATGAGGAAAGCTAGTTGAGCTGGTAACTGAGGGTCATATCCTTTGTGATTAAAGGACACAAGATTGGAACCCGTTGGGTCAATCCCACCTATTGCTAATAATAAAGCCTGCTTTTGGGAGGGGCAATTTTGCAGTACCTCAAGAGTCAACATAGCGGATGGCGATTGGGCCAGATCCTCCACTATATTATAATGCTGTGGTGCTCTGGCATGAGGATCAAATGTTGACTTGTGTACTACTCCCTTTGGTGGTTTTATTGTTAGCTCTGGAATGATGGGCAGCACAACTTCTGTCGAAGTTGTTGTCGAACTACTAGGTTGATCTTTATCCTTGTTGTTCGACAGCTGTGGATTCCCGTAATATTTATTCCTTGTCATTATTAAAGCATCATTTTTCTGCTTCGAAAGCGACAACGTCAGCACTTGGGACGGGGAGGCATTATCACTGGCAACCAGATTTGTTCCTGGATTTGGAAACGGATCAGTTAATACTGCCGAGGTCTTTGAATTCTTGAAGAACCTTTTAAGCTCAGATTTATATGGGCAATCTTTTACCCAATGATCCTCATCACATATAAGACATGGACAACGTGGTTTCTTATCTCCAGAAGGGTTTGCAGAAGATTTTTCAGGTGATGATTCCTCCTATTTCTTCTTCTTCCCTTTGTTTTTCTTCTTGCCTCCTGGTTGCTTGGTTTCTTTTCCTTTGTCAGTTGAGACAGCATTTACTTCCGAGGCGAGAAGTTCTTCATTTACATTTTGATCTGAAATCTTACGGGATTTTGTAGATGTAGCCTTTGTCGATTTCGTGCTTGTCGTACCAATCACGCCATCTCCGACCTGAGAGTCTTTGTCCGATTTAGGAGGAGGAGGAACGAAAAATTCCGATCTAGAAGCGTCAGGGATTTTATCCTAGAGCGTGCCAAACTGAGTATAAATCAAGTCGAAATATTGCGCATGAGCAATAACTTGCTCTTCCGTGATGATTCCTCCCTTTGCCACATCTTCTGTAATGGAAGGTAATAATGACTTAATAAACCATTCAGCTAACAGCTGATCAGGAACATACATTTTTACCATTCTACAACGACGTCGCCACTCATGAATATGATCGGATATGTGAGTGGTTGTCGTTTGCTTGAAATTGGTAAGAAGTTCTGTTCCTGTTTCGTACCTTATGGGTAACTGAAAATGGGTTAAAAAGGTTGTGGCTAGGGTACTGAAGTTATCAAACGAAGCTCTAGGTAATTCAATATACCATTTTGCTGCCAGACTAGTTAAAGTCCTCTGAAAAAGGCGAAGCCTAATCGAATCATCGTTTAGGGTGTTGGATGAACACCACAGATGAAAGTTCATCACATGATTCAACGAGTCTTCACTCAGATTTCCATTAAATTTAGGAATATCTTATGGAAGTTTATGCGGAATCACTGGCCACCAAGGGGCTTAAGAAATTGGATCGTGCGTTAGCCGATTTAGATCCGGTAACTCTAAAGTCGCCACGAAGGGAAACTGTTGATTCAGCTTTGGTGAAGCATACCCAGGATAAGATGGAATTGCCTGAGAAGTTGGTCTTTGCATACCAGCATAATGTATTTGATGCTAGTAAATTTGGTAAGGTTGATGGGCATAACTATTATAGAATGGTTGATGTTGACCGTTTTGAATATACGGCTGCCCATTATTTTCAAAGATTTGTTGCTCAGATCCCTGGTAAGCTTGTTGGAATTGCGGTTGTTGATATTGCACCAGCCATGGTTGTGAAGCCATATGCTTTTGTCCAATACTGGCTGTCTGACCAAGATGAGGGGTAATAGTACCCGTTTGGGCTTGTGTCATTCCACTAGTTGATGATTGTGGTTGAGTCGCATGGATAAGAGGTTGTTGCATTACGACCTGAGAAACTTGAGGTCAGCATACAACAGGCAACGCTTGTACTTGCGACACCGTCACAATAGCTGGCATAGTTCGTATACTTGACATAGGTAAACATTGTTGCATCGAGTATACAACTCTTGGTTGTTGAGGTAGTATTGGCACCCAACCACTAGATGTAATTCCAGCATAACCTGAATTTTTTTTTGAACTCTCGTATGGTTGTTCTCCCGGAGGAGATAACGAAAGGGTATATTGCCCCCCATATGGCGGTAATCCGGTACTCAAAGGAATGATTTTCCCTTGAGGACCGGACTGCCCAAATTGACACCGTGAAGGATCAATTTGTTGAGACTCAACATAAGAGTTTCCGGATATTATTCCGGATGAACAAACGAGAACAGACCATACTGTCGATATAGCCCCTGAGTGGGCCCCATTTAGCGATTGAGAGCTAGTTGTGATAGTTGGTATGCCGGTGAACATTGTTGGAGTGACAGCAGGAAGTTATGTCATCGCTGTGTCAGATGACACATTCCTAGATGTCGATGGTTGTTCAGACATTTGTAGCCTATCCAAAAGATTTCCTAGCGATTCTACAGGAGCTTCCGATAACGGTAGACTAATTTCTGATGAATAAGGATATAGGGTGATCCCAACTCCAAATTGCGATGTAGTACTAGATGGTGGATCCTCCACAGTCTCTTCTATAGCAATCAGACCAGGTGGAAGACGTAGACCGTCAGGTCCGTAAAATATTTCTGGTTCTGAAGAAGGTATAGATTCTACAGCGACAGATGTTTGGGGAATAACACCTTTCGAATCAGATGTAGATGGAGCTAGTCCAGTAATACAAGTGCTTACCTTCAAACTAGGATCAGCTCTACTGTCCTTTGGTGGTTGCGGAACTTCTTCTGTAAAGGCAGGGATACCAGAAAAGTTTGGAGTAACCGGGCTCTCCGATGGTGTCGGACCACTTGTTCCAACTTTACAAGGGGATTTTGAACCGGTTAAACGAGTTTCTTCATTCGTAACAGTTTTGATTATGGAGACAAAGACGGTTGACTCATAAGCCTCCGCGAATGATGGGGCTTCAATTGACTTTCTTCCACGATTGCGGATTACTCGATCAACTAAAAATCAAAGGGGAAATATGTTTATGAATTAAATGAATTTTAGACGCTTTGACACAACTTGTTTTTTCAAATTTTAAGAGTCGAGAAAAAACAAAAGATGACTCTAGTCACCTTCGATTTTTAATGAGCTTGAAGTGACAAGTGCTCAGATAGACCTTTTCCTTTAAGGAGTCTGAAAAGGAATGAAAGAGACTACTCTGGAAATCTAGACAGAGGGATTACCAAACCAATCGCAAAACTGCAGAATACTTTTTACGGTACGGCAGTCAATCTTCCCAAATGTTGTGTTCAGTGCATTGCAATCGATAAGGTGGCAGACACAACTTCCTATGGATAAAGGATATAGCCTATTGTGGTCTCCCAATATATACTCGACGGTATGTGGGAGCACAAGTCCGTACTGGCACTTGTCATCTCAAAGTGGAGGAATCACCCAACCAGCAATGAAAACAACAGTTACCAGGCTTTACAACGCTGGAATACGTCTCTAGCCTAGACTTCTAGATGTTGTGCGTTAAGTTCCAAAGCGTTTTTAGATTCATTAAATTTATTTTACAGTTGATCTTGCTTAAGAAATTTGCCTTTCAGGTTCACCGCGTGATGTAGATATACAATTCCTAAAATCCAATCTAAGATGATAAACAATCGTTTAATCTTCTTTTTGCAATGAAAATCCTAGCTACTAAAGAAAGAGAGATGATATTCTTTCAACATAGAGCAGAGAGCACACACTATACGCACTGTCCTAAATCAAACCAACAAACAGTCTAAATGCAAATGCACATGCATGTATTTGTTTTCAGCCTTCTTAATGTGTGAATGATAAAAAGAAAGCTAAGCGCAAATATGAATTATTTTTCAAAGCAACATTACTAACAAGCTTCTTTTCAAGACAAAATGAAGACAATGAGAACACTTTACGATTTGGAAATGAAAACTTGCTTTCGACACTTGAAAAACTACTAATTCAAATCAAATACAAGAGTAAAAGTGTAATCGACTATCAAGAACAATCGGATTCTCTTCTATGATTGAAAACGACACTTGCAACACTTCCAAATCAAGAAACGACAGTTCAATTACGCTACTTCTTTGTAAAAGAGAACTGAAAATGGCTCACAATACATAAAAACATTTACAGTTCTTTGCACAATGGAGGCGGAATAATGGAAAGGAAAGGGGTTTACATAGAGGTATACTGACTATAGACAACAAAATTCTTGAATAGAGCTAAAAAGAGTGAAGAAAAACCAAAGTTTGGAGGCAAAATTAGCCTTCTCTGACCATCGCACCTGTTACACAGGGATTCCAGTATGCATCCCACCTACTGCAAATGGGAAGTGTGATGCATACTGATATCCTTGAAGAGAGGGTGCAATGGTACAGTGCGAGACTTTTTATCCAGTTCTTGATCACAGTTTGCAGCACAGTTCAGGGATTTAGGCCGAGCAAGTGATAATCAGTAAATAAATCACTGGGGTAGATGTAATGAGGTTACTAGAGCCACCACAAGGGTAATTAGGATGTTTACAAATCGATTGTTCAGTTTATAAAGAAAACCCGGAGATAGACTGAAGCAGCATTGATCTACTTTGCACTTGCATAGCAAATGCAGTTCGAAGGCTAGCTGGCTTGACTTCAGGCTCCGTCTGTAAGTTTATAAAACGAACAAATATAGAAGAGTAAACAAGCTATTCGCTCCCCAGTGGAGTCACCATTTTGTTTTCGGGAAATCTAGTGTCTATACAGAGCTGGTAGTCCCACTAAGGCTGGTAGCTACCTTAGAAACAAACAAGTTAAAACTACTTTCGTTTTCCTTTATAAGAAGTAGATAAGAGGGGAATAAAGGAGACCAACCTCATCTTGCACTTGGTTCCTTTCCCTTCTGACAGATCTTTGCCACTTGCTTCCTTGTCTACCCAACTTCAAAGAGAACCTGTAGAATCAAAGTGGCATAACACTATCCAAGAACAGAGATCTACAATCATAAACAATATAGGACCAGATATATATTAACCACACAAACGCACATATCATCAATCATACAAGAATGTGGAGGAAAACTTGAATAGCTTTATTAATATCAAGAATAGAAAAGAGGATTACAACCAATTGTTCTGACCCAGCATCATCCTCTCAGCAAGAAAGCCCTTCTTCACCTCATGAAAATCTTAGATCACCCAACACTATGATGTTGCACCAAGAAACCAGCAACGCTTCCTTACAAGATACAAAATTCCAGCCTCTGGATCTCTGGGATGAGGGATCCATATATAGATATTTGTAAGGGGGGATGAGTCAGCTTTTGAGATTTGATTAGTGTCCTCTCTATGATAGTTCTTGATTCCACTTGGAGATTGATGATCTCTTACTCATTCCTGGGCGAATGCAGAGAGGCAAGTGTCACAGGAGAAGTTTCTGGAAGATTCCATGATCTTCCGCCTCGCAAGTTGACCCTGCCATTTGTCCACTCTCACTCATCGCACCCCATAGAAGGGATTTTGAGTATGCATCGCACCTCCTGTGTGCATTTAGGTGGGATGCGGCGCACTTTGGCCATGGTGCAGGTGAGATGGTCCAATTTTGACCAATTGTGAGTAGTTTTTCATGGAGAACTTCTGGGAGATGATGTAATCAGCTGACTTTGTTCTTTTAGGGGTTGGAACAATACTTTTAGGGTTGGTTTATGGACATTTATGATTGTGGTTGCAGTGCCCAAAAACGTCTATAACAGGTTGTTTATGTATTTTTACAATTGGTTTGGAAGGAGGATATAAAACAAGATTTTTTACAATGTCCCCCTTAACAATGGTTATGCTTCCCTCTCGGCAACCTATGTAAGCATTAGCTGTTCCTAGCCAAGGTCAGCCCAAAATTAAAGGGTGCCCATCTAATCGACCTTCTGGGTTTATGACGAGAAAATCTATTGGGTACTCCCATGAATCAATAGAAACCGTAATATCCTATAAAGTTCCCTCTCGTCTTACCACTGAACGATCAACAAGTTCTAGCAGGGTGGTGGTTTGTTCCAGAGCTGTGATACCAAGTGTCTTACAGGTTTCCGCAGTTAAGATGTTAATGGCTCCACCCAAGTAAACTAATGTGTTTTGAAATAAGTGGCCATGTATTTGGATTGTAACTATGGGATTCCCAGGATATTCATATTTTATCGGTGTTTCCCCACCCAAGAGCAAATCAAACAAGGTCCCTACAACATGAATAGTGGGTGGAGATTTTACTTTCCTCACAAGATTTTTCACACATAGTTCTTTAATTGTTTTAGCATAAATAGGAATATCTTGGATGGTCTAGAGGAGAGGAATTTTAATGCAAAGATTTTTCAGTTCCCCTAGAGATCAAAGTCTGGATAAACAACTGGTTGAGGTATTGTTAATATTTCAGGGAACGACAGAGAAGTAACTATGAGCTTTTCAGGATCTTTATGCTCAACTGTGTCTTCTCCTTGCTTTATTTTTGTGTTAGTCATAGTCGATGGTGTATGTACAGGGGGGGTTTCTAACTCAATTTGTGGTTGGTCTATGTCTTCCTCAAGAGTGAAAATGCGTCCTGACCTTAGTCTAAGTTCATTGCATTGCTTTTTTTAGTCTCATAGTCTGAGTTTTCAACAATTTGTATCAGCTGAACCAACCTGTTATTGGGGTTTGGATTCGGTTGAGATGGTAGTTGGGGACGCATAAGGGGCTGAGTATTTTGCTGTAATGGATATGGGGCTGATAATGTAGGTTGAGGTTGAGGACCTGTCCCCATAGGCATATTAGTTATCCCTAGAGGTCATTGCCAATTCGGAGACCAATTTGAATTTTGTGAAGTAGAGGCAGGCCATTGCGATGGATATGGATTACTTTTCCAAAAAGGAGTAAAAGGAGAATTGACAAACCATTACCTAGAAAGGATTGAGTTGGCCAAGGTGACATAGGAAATGGTTGGGACTGCCAATTCGGGAAAGGTGATTGACCTTGCCACTCTGCTCCGGAATTCTGCTTCTGATTAAATGACGAAGAAGGAAAGAACTAAGATGTGTCTTGTGACATACCTGTGGGTCAGCCTTGCCACTCTCGATGCTGGTTCATTAAGTATATTGTTTTTGTATCTTCTTTTGCTTCTTTAAAAACTGCTTTTAGCCCTAGAATTGATGGACACTGCTCAGTGGCATGGTCCTTGGTGTAGATAGTGCATGTTTGGACCATGTCTAATGGACACTCCCATTGACTGTGCTTCTTCTAGCAACGTGGGAAAAAAATATCCAAATTCTATTATGCTAAGGCTTGTTTCTGTTTGGCCTGCAGGACGTCCAACTGCATTGTAAGGGTGCCCAGGATGTCTATCTTGAATTCCTCCAGGAGGTTATCGATTTCCATTCTTGTTATGCCTCCACTGTAGGGTTTCCTTCCTCTAGTCATAAGATCTCGGCTCCCTGACCTGGTGCGTGCGCTACCTCGCGAACACCTGATACACAAGAAAACTATTTCATCATAATCCTCTTGATAAATCTTTCCCTTCCCCATCAAATTTAGGGTTTCTATCCATTCTTCATTCATTCCTTTGATTAAGTTGGCTTTCATGACTTCTTTTGGTAATTTGGAGTGAGGGGTGTTATCGGGAAAAGTGTCTATTTAGAACTGCTCTATCCCACTAAGGTGTGATAGCTACCTTAGAAACAAACAGAGAAAACTACTTTTGTATTCTTCTATATGAACTATAAACAAAGAGGAATAGGATGAACCAACCTGTGTCTTATGCTAGTCCTTTGATCTAATCTCTCTCCTCTTTGACAGCTTCCAGCTACTTGCTCCCTTACTTGCCCAGCTTCACCAAGTACCCGTAAGATCACAGAAGAGGGAAACTATACAAAGACATGGATTTATATTCATAAATAACTTAGGATCAGATTTAAGTTAACCATACAAATGTAACAAGCATCAATGATACAAAAGCATGGAGAAGAAACTCAAATAGTTTTTATTGATATACAAGAAGATCCAGGAGGAGTTACAACCGATGATTCCTGACCCAGCATCAACCTCCCAGCAAAGAAGTCCCTTCTTCACCCCCAAAAAAGCATAGATCACCCAATTCTCTGATATGTGTCTCAAAACCAACAACAATTCCTTACAATGTGCAAAATTCCAGCCTCTGGATCTCTGGGATGAGGGATCCATATATAGATGTATGCAAGGAGGATGAGTCAGCTCATGATTTGATTAGTGGCTTCTCTCTGTCATTTCTTGCTTCCACTTGGAGACTGAAGGCCTCTTACTCATCCTTGGTCGAATTCAGTGAGGCAAGTGTCATAGGAGAAGATTCTGGAAGCTTCCATTGTCTCTCCACCTCGCGGAATGACACTGCCATTTGTCATTTCCCGCTCAACGCACCCTGGTAGTGCATTTAGGTGTGTTGCAACGCACCTAGCTAGTGGATCTAGGTGCTATGCAACGCACTTGGCTAGTAGAGCAACTGAAATGATCCTGATTTGACTTATTCTGAGCAGTTTCTAGTGGGGAACTTCTGGGAGAAGCTGTAATTTGTTGACCTTGTTCCTTTAGGGGTTGTAACAACACTTTTAGGGACTTAGGAGCCCTTGGTTTATGGACATTTCATTCTTAGAGCTGTAAGGCACAAAAATGTCTATAACAGTTGCCCCCTTAAGTATGAGGTCGTTTATCGGGTGAAATGCTTTATTAGGGGGATCCGAAGTTCTTTCAATGCTGGGAGGAGACCTGTAATAAGATACAATACAATACATTATCTTCATACTGTTTTCATGATCTAGCTGAGGTGGGCATTCCCATGCTTAGCTTTATAAATTCATTTTCATGTACATAGGACAGACAATATTCTGATGGTAGACTGATGATTCTGATAGAGCCATCATCCTTTTGGTAGGATGATTATCTGTGCTACAATGTTGTACATTTCAATGTCTTTATTTTCCTGAATATATATCGCATCCCAGATGGATGAAACTAGATCCGGGGTCTTCAATCTCGTCCGATCTTCACTCGAAGTACAAGTCGATCCATGTGAGAAATGTTTTGAAGTCGAACATGGAAAGACATCGCTTGATTACCAGTCAATGATGTAAATTGTTAACAAGCGTGAGAGGAATCACCGATAATGATAATGATCCTCAAGGTACTGCAGTACAATTCACGTGGTGTGAATAAAGGACTTGGCGTCGAACACCACGCAAAATCTTTCGGTTGAAGGTCATTGATGTAAACCTGTCGCTGGAAGTGAGAAACTTGCCATTGAGGCATGCAAGCTTCAAAATACTGAATGGGGTGTTCCTAGATCAACTTCTTGGATAGTGAGCTGATGTCGACAAGAAGTAATCCGTCATAGGAGGGCCTTAATGAATCCCACATCAATGACACGGAACGGAGTAAATGGTTTTGATGGAGGTGAAAACGATCTGATGATATATGGTTCAGGGTGGCGGTCATGAAAGAGTGGAGTATAATGTATGGTAGTGGGCGGAACACAGGTGGCCTTTCTGGATGACTTCTCTTGAACATCTCGGTGACACTTATGTGATGGATTGGTAGCATTAACCCCAAATGTGGATGTTATGGCGAGACCATGGCGATGTGACCGGTGAATGAAACAACCCAACCCGACTTGGGCACGGAGTGGAAGTGTCATGTTCAAGAGCGACTTGCTACCAATAAAGATTCTTTGAGTTTTATTCCCAATTTTTCCCTAGTCATTTCTGACCAGTACCTCTTTATTTTTGTCAAGCTTGAGGAGGATAACATATGCTTGTTCTATAATTTGCCCTTCGGGCAAACCCATCGCTATGTTTTAACGAGCCTAGTGATAGTGAAACTCGTTCTCGTCTAAAGACAAGTTTGTCGCTATTAATCTTTTTAACGAGTCTAACGACAAAGATAACTTGGTCCTTTTCATTTTTAGAGAGTCTAAAAAGGTACGTAAAGGTAACTCTGAAATTCCTTTTTCGTCATATAATCCCTTAAGTCCGAAAAAGTATAAAACAATACAAAAGGGATGAATTTTCGATAGTTTTAACGAGCCGAACAAAACAAGCGCTCGATCTTTTTGTGAAATAATCCCTCAGGTCCAAAAAGATTAAAATCTAGATGAGGGATAGCACTTTCTGTCCCTTTAACGAGCTGGAAGGCCAAGGACTCGGCAATCTTTTCATATTTTACGAGTTAGTTGAAAAGAGCTTAAAGAAGACTCGTCTTTTGAGGAACGAGTGATAAAACGGGTAGCAGCTGATTCTAGGTAAGGTTTGGAATTTTCCAATCACGCCAGTGTCACAAGGATGGCTAGTGAAATCACTCTTCGCAGTTGTTCCTCAAAATGGGTAAACAATCAAATAGAGGTGAATGATCGGCCAATGAAAAAGTGGAGGTGATGGTGCAAACACGACCAAGGCTTTAATGGCTGAAGTACTACATTCACGGTGGTTATTTACCAGGGGATTGTTCATTTTTTAAAGAGCTTAAATGCGGGTGGAAACATTTGCTCATTGCGGGTTTATTTTTTAACGAGCTTGAACCTTGCGGTAACATTTCTCAATTAATCCAGTCATATAATAAGAATGTCTCATATAAAAACGACAACTTTTAGATTTTTGCCCCACATCCTTTCTTTATGCAAGTTAGGAAACGACCAATCCTACGAGTTTAAGGGTTAGAGGTCCTACAAATTTAAAAAATAAATAGCCACTCTTCGCTTGCATGCGAAAAGGCTTGCATGCCCCCAGGTATAAAACAGAGTTTCAAGGTCACCCTCTATTCGAGCTGACAAAACATTTGTTTTATCAGGAAGGGTATACCTCTTATAGGTTACCCAAAGATTGTTCTATTCACGACGCAAACAAAACACTTCTTCGGCGATGTCTACCGAGATAAACAAAGGTGAGTGGCGGCGCTCGCCAACTCACATAAATTTGACAAAAGAATCTTATTCTAGAATAACCCCTCTTCCAATCACGGACGGGGTACAGACTAGTCATATTCTCCCACGGAAACCTACTCTATACTCGAAGTTTTCCTGCCGAAGTAGACCCGGATGCATGCCCCCTGGGTTTCAGTCATATCCCTCTGAATTACTCGCACTCATCGGGAGGACGGACTGGGGATTGAGACATTTCTTGCGTGAAAAGACCATTTAGGGACGGTATATGACTATTTTCTATGCGTGATCCGGGAAATGAAAGCTGGTCCATGAGCTTGACCACTCTTCCTTTGTGCGGAAAACACATTACTCTAAAGAGCGAGGAGACAATGGCTCCCATGCAATAAATATAGTCTCGTCCAAGGAGTAGGTTATAATCCAAGGGTCCTTGAACTACCATTAGGTTCATGCGAACTGTCTTCCTTCTCAATGTTATGGGCACATCGGGAAGGATCCCTAAAGGTCGACTGGTTCCTTTATCAAAGCCTGTCAGATTTCTCATCTCAGGCAAAAGCGATGGCGAACCAAGTGCTTTCGAAGCAGTTGAGGAAAGGATACTCACAGAAGCCCCCTCATCTATGATGGTACCATCCATAACCATTCTGTATATTTGAATGATAATTCGGAATGGTATGCTTGTTGGTAAACGGGGTCTGCCTAGTTGATTCTAGTCGAAGGAGACAACTAGGTTGCTTGGAGGTGGGACCAAATAGACAGCCAGGTATGACTCTGACGAACTTCCTTCATGCGGTAAAGGAACGGGTAAATTGCCCCCATGTTCGTTGGAGTGTGTGCTTATGAAAAGAATTTGGATGGTGTCATCCTTGTTTTCTTCAGTGACTGTATCATCTGAAGATGTAACCTCTGAAGGCAAGACTGGGTCGACTGCTGCCTCGACCTTTTGACTTTCGTCTGGTATGGATTCAGATGGTTTATCTTCAATGATAGATGCTTCAACCGACCACCTGAGCGGGCTAGCCGGATTTTCAACTAATGATGGACTCGGCAAGAGTTTTTTATATCCAGGAGGAAGTCGTAACGGTGAAACCGGACGATCATCCAAAACTCTTTTAGCTTCGTCTAAGAAGGGACAACGGTGGACGGCATGATTGCCTTCGCATAGTTTACAAGGAAATCTAGCTTTCCCTTTTTGTCCTGGTGCTTCACTTTCACTAGTTGACGGTGTGCTTTCAACATGATCATCAGAGGTTGAAGACACCAGGTTGTGCAAACAAGGAGACCAGTCCCTTAGTATCCGAGGGATGCAAGGAAAATCTCTGTGAAGGTGGTCTCCTTTGCAAATGACACATGGCGATTTAGGCCTGGTCGGTGCAGTGTGTGGATTTTCGTTAGACGACACTCGTTTGCCCCCATTTGCTTTTGGCTCCTTCTTCTTCTTCTCTTTCTTCTTCTTTTCCTTCTTCTCCTTAGGTACTTGACTTTTGGCTTTACCAGCCCCATCAAGCGAAGAAGAAGGAGGAGAGGAAGAATTAGAGGAAGTAGAAGGCTGGTGGGCAACTCTGGACTCGTCTAATTGCTTATTCGATTGTTCAGGAATAGTGGTGTTCTGAACGACAGAGGTTGAGAAGAGCCATACAGGCAAACCAATTGTCAGTCCTGGAAGCGACAATGTGGCCATATGGGGTGCACCAACATCTCCCCAAGAGGAGAAGGGCCTAGGATTTCCACCAAGGGGAATTCCTTGGTTGGTAGACTCCATTTTCTCAACCCAAGATCAACGTAGGAAAGGGGTAATGAATATTCTGTTTAAAATAAATTTTAACACGCTTTGACACAACTTGTTTTTTCAATTTTTAAGAGTCAAGAAAAAACAAAAGATGACTCTAGTCTCCTTTGATTTTTAATGAGCTTGAAGTGACAAGTGCTCAGATGGACATTTTTCGTTAAGGAGTCTGAAAAGGAACGAAAGGGGCTGCTCTGGAGGTCTAGGTAGAGGGAGTACCAAACCAATCGCAAAATTGCAGAATACTTTTTACGGTACGGCAGTTAATCTTCCTGAATGCTGTGTTCAGTGCATTGTGATCAGTAGGGCGGTCGACACGGCTTCCTATGGATAAAGGATTTAAGCCTATAGGGGTCTCCCAATATATACTCGACGGTACGTGGGAGCACAAGTCCGTACTGGTACTTATCGTCTCAAAGTGGAGGAATCACCCAACCATCAGTGAGGACAACAGTTACCAGGCTTTACGACGCCGGAATACGTCTCTAGCCTAGACCTCTAAATGTTGTGCATTAAGTTCCAAAGCGTTGTTAGGTTCATTGAATTTATTTTAAGTTGATCTTTCTTATGAAGTTTGCCTTTTGGGATCACCACGAGATGTAGATGTAATTCCTAAAATGAAATCTAAAGATGATAAACAAACTTTTATCTCTTTTCAGCAATGAAAATCCTAGCTACTAGGGGAAAAGAAAGACACAATCTTTTCGCAAAGAGCAAAGAGCACACTGTAAATGAACTTTCCTAAATCAAGCCAAACAGACTGTCAATACGCAAATGCACATGCATGTATTTGTTTTTTCACTTTCTTAATATTGATGCCTAAAAAGAAAGTTGATGTACAAATCTGAATTTGCTTTCAAGTGACAAACACAAACAAGCTTCTTTTTCGAAATCAAAAGGTAGAGATGATTACGACACTTTATGATTTTGAAATAAATACTCGTTTCGACACTAGAAAGTCACAAATTCAAACCAAAGGCAAAAGTAAAAGCATAATCGACCATCAACAGCAAATAAACTTTCTCCTATGATCGAAATCGACACTTGCGACAGATCTAAATCAAAGGACGACAATACGACTATTATACTTTTGCAATGGAAAACTGTAAACGACTCAACAAACACATAAAAACATCTACAGTTCTTTTGTACAACTGAGGCAGAATATCAGTAAGGAAAAGGGGTCTGAAACAGTCATATACTAATCACAGGCTGCAAAAATCAGAGACAAAACTGGAAGAATGAAGCAAAGAACCTCAGCTGCACAGGGCTAGGCTGATCAGCGCACCTGTTACACAGAGAAACTACATTGCAGTGCAGGTAGCCCTCTCGGGAAGTGTGTTGAAATGCAGAACCTCTTCACAGAGCCTGCGCTGGGGCAGAAACGAGAATTCTATCTGGGTTCTGGGTCACGGTTTGCAGTTTAATCTTTGGTTTTTGGCCGAGTAAAAGAAATCAGTAATGCACAATCAGAGGTAGATCTAAAGGGGGTCTAAAAGCTATCACAAGGGCAATCGGTTAGTCTATGAATCAGTTGTTCAAATCATAAACATATCCAGTGGATGGATTAAAGCAGCAGATGTCTACTTTGCATTTGTTAATGGCAAATGCAGTTCGATTGCTACTTATAAGTTTATGAAACAAACAACAAGAGAAACACAAACAAAATAATTAGACACGCTCCCCAGCGGAGTCACCATTTTGTTATCAGGAAAAATGTCTATTTAGAACTGCTCTATCCCACGAAGGTGTGATAGCTACCTTAGAAACAAACAGAGAAAACTACTTTTGTATTCTTCTTTATGAACTATAAACAAAGAGGAATAGGATGAACCAACCTATGTCTTGCGCTAGTCCTTTGATCCAATCTATCTCCTCTTTGACAGCTTCCAGCTACCTGCTCCCTTTCTTGCCCAGCTTCACCAAGTACCTGTAAGATCACAGAAGAGGGAAACTATACAAAGACATGGATTTATATTCATAAATAACTTAGGATCGGATTTAAGTTAACCATACAAATGTAATAAGCATCAATGATACAAAAGCATGGAGAAGAAACTCAAATAGTTTTTATTGATATACAAGAAGATCCAGGAGGAGTTACAACCGATGATTCCTGACCCAGCATCAACCTCCCAGCAAAGAAGTCCCTTCTTCACCCCCAACAAAGCATAGATCACCCAATTCTCTGATATGTGTCTCAAAACCAACAACAATTCCTTACAATGTGCAAAATTCCAGCCTCTGGATCTCTAGGATGAGGGATCCATATATAGATGTATGCAAGGAGGATGAGTCAGCTCATGATTTGATTAGTGGCTTCTCTCTGTCATTTCTTGCTTCCACTTGGAGACTGAAGGCCTCTTACTCATCCTTGGTCGAATTCAGTGAGGCAAGTGTCATAGGAGAAGATTCTGGAAGCTTCCATTATCTCTCCACCTCACGGAATGACACTTCCATTTGTCATTTCCCGCTCAACGCACCCTGGTAGTGCATTTAGGTGCGTTGCAATGCACCTAGCTAGTGGATCTAGGTGCTATTCAACGCACTTGGCTAGTGGAGCAGCTGAAATGATCTTGATTTGACTTATTCTGAGCAGTTTCCGGTGGGGAACTTCTAGGAGAAGCTGTAATTTGTTGACCTTGTTCCTTTAGGGGTTGGAACAACACTTTTAGGGACTTAGGAGCCCTTGGTTTATGGACATTTCATGCTTAGAGCTGTAAGGCACAAAAATGTCTATAACAAGGGGATCTCTGAAAATTGTAGTGAAATTGTTCGACATATTCCTCTATAGTTTCATTATCCTTTGCAGACATCTTAAATATTTCATCTTTTAATTCCCTAGTCCTACGATAGTCCTGATATTTTGTGAGAAAAGAAGTTTTCATGTCAAGAGTTAATAGTGAGCCCACCTAAAACCATGAACCACCTCAAAGCTTCTCCTTTTAGAGTAGAAGGGAACAACTTCAATATTTGAGGATTGATGGTGTAATCATATCCTCTACAGAGGACTTCAAACTCGAATAAGAAGGCATCTGGATCCTCTGTGGTCATCCCATGAAAGGTTGGGAGGTTTTGCAAGGGAATAACTTTCATCGAGGCATTGGCTATTGGGTCGACTATGGGTTATTCCAATGTTAAGGTCTAACCTTGAGGTGGTTGATTCTCCATTTGGTCAAAAATGTACCAATATCCTTCAGGGACACTAGGGGGTGCTATTTGAGTAAGTGGAGTATTCTCAATCCGAGATGTTTTTGTAGAACTGCCCAGATCTGGGATCACAAGAGATCCTAGTTTAGACAACTGTGGGTCTACCTTAGAAGTTTCACTAGTTTCTCCCTCTCCTTCTCTTATATTGCATGATTTTCCCTCTGGTAAAGGATCAGAAAGTAAATTTTCTATAACCTGGAAGCTCTATTCATAACCTCCAATTTGGCTATGAATCTCAGCATAGGTTGCAGATGGTTAGCTTGCTACCTAAGGGATAACAATAGGGATTTTTCCAAATATAGTCTGGGGTCCTACTGATGCCTGAGATTCTGCTTTTCTTACAATTTCGTTTATCAAATTTGATCTCCCAAGGTTCACCGATCCCTTGGGTTTTGCAGATTTAGGTGGGGGGTTCTAATATTTTTCTATCTTTTTATTCCTAGTCATTCATAAAAAAACCCTACTCCTATTTAACCTCTATGCATTTGCTGAAAAGCGGGCTGGTGAGAAAGCACTTTACTTGCTAGTTACACAAGTTCTTACCTCCCATTTTTAAAACCCAATTCTTTTACAGCAAAATAAAAAAGAAACCACTTTGAAACACTCTCTCCGACAACAACGCCAAAATCTTGGTGCATTAAGATGACCATTAAAAGAAACCTTAATACTAACATTAGTTATCAAACCATGGAAAGTCTGTTAATTTCAAGAGTGTTCAACATTGTCTATGTAAGTGAATTCAGAGGCTAATTCATGATGAAATGATTTAGAATCGTAGTACTGATTAATATCTAATTCTCGAAGTTCAATCCAAAACAATTATGAAAGAAATATTTAAAGCATTTTCAAATCTATTTTAATCTATTATGCAGAGAACTGAATTGGAATGCAAGTAAAAGGAATCGCTCTTAGAAAATCTAACTGGTATAGACAATAATTTGTTCAACATGAAGGAAAGCTACAGCAAATGAACAACAAGTAACTATTCAAACATCTCACAGAAAGAAATCAACTGTAATCTTAAGATCTCTGGTAACACTACTTCAGAATGAATAACAATCAAAAGCTTAAACTAACTTGATCAATTCGGTAAAGATTAACATGCAGATGTAAAACTCAGCGATATCTAGAATCTAGTTTGAACAACAAAATCAAATCGTAATAATCAATACTCACAACAATCAAAATAATTCTAATTCCATGAACTAACAGTAATAAACAATTGTAACAATGAGAAGAAATAAATATGACACAATTAAAGTAGTAAATATCCTATCGACCTGGCCAAAGCCTCCAAAAGTCATTGCCGAAAGACACTCATAATTTTATTATAGTAAAACACAGTCTTATTCATTAAACTTGATAATAGAGTTACAACATCATAGTAATGAAAGTACTCTGTGTCGAAAATGAATAGTTACAATCTTGAATTTTCTAACTAGCTGTTCATTTCACTTGCCAACTTTGTATAACCTAGGAAAGACAAACAAATAAAAGTGAATCCTCAGGATTAGGAGATCCTAAGGATTTCGCAACCAACAATCTGATTTCATCATAGAATAGAAGAGGTTCTCCTGGTCTTCCATTGTCATTCGTAATCGAGATGTTGTCCTTTTCCTTTCTTGGTCACTATTGTTCTGTTGTTTGAACAACAATCGTTCAATTCATGTTCCTGCATATAAAAGTTAGTTTTTCATGCCTAGATTTACCCAATTCGTTAATGATCAATTTTATCCGATTTCTACAATTGTTTCTTCTATATTTATTCCTAAAACAAAGATAAACACATAAAGACGAATGATTAATTAAGATAATATGAGGATAAAACGTACCTTTGCCATGGACCAACAACTACTGCTACTGCTACTACTGGAAGCTACATTCTTCTTTTGTGGGTACCTGGGGGGCCTGTTGGTCATGGTAGTCTCACTTGTCCTATGTTTAAGTTCATCCACTTAGGTAGTCAGGGACTTGATGAGATGAGTAAGGTTCTCAATATAACTCGCTTCCTTTTCCTTAACGTTGCTCACAGAGGTCGAAACCTATTAGCTGTGTCTTTGGAGTCCTTAGTAGGTTCATCATCGACAATGAATCCAATAGCACTTAGGTATTTCTCCACGGCAATAGACACTTCATAATTTTCTATTAATGATGGTTTCACAACTCGCTTAACAAACTGCACAATACTGGTCGGTAGGGAAAAAGTGTAGTAGTCGACAGAGATGGAGTCATGAGGTTTAGTGTCCTTTCAGAACTTTTTTAGAATATGGTTGAACCTCTAATTGAAATCTTTGACCTTTTCTTTCTGTCCATCTTGAGACTACCCAACTCCTTCAGTAACATGGCAGGGGTCTTGTCTTCAGCAAAACTTTCAAGAAATATCCTTTTGAATACCTCCCAATTCTGGATGGAGTTTGGAGGAAGGTTGTGGTACCATAAAGCTACTCTTCCATCCCAGTACATGGAAATAGTCGACAAACAATGTCATCGTAATGTACCTTGAGTGTCTGTAGATGTAGGTACAAAGTGTCTAAGTGATATTCTTCCTTCACTGTCTTGTCAGGGTCATATTTCATTAAGAGCTTGTTCGCGTGTCTTGGCATCTTGTGCAGGACACCTAGAAGTGCCAATGGGCCTTGAATCATCCAATCCAGATTTTGGTCTACCATGTTTTCCTCTTTGTTGTCCTCCTCTTCATCTTCTGAATCTGAGGATTCCTCTTCTGAATCTATTGGTTCCTCCTCTTATTATCCTCCTGCTTCGTTTCCTTCCCCTCCACCTCCTCTGAGAAACCTTGAACCCAAGATTAAGAGGTTGTCCTCTTCTTTCTCCACAACTTTTGTCAGCTCCTCAAGAGTGGCAAAGATCGCTTCTTCGACAAATGTCACTACTACTCCTGTGGGGGTAGTCTTGTGCTTTTTTTGAGATTATGGAAGGATGTACACACCTAGAATCAGTCCAACTACTTTTGCAGATTGACGGGTGATGGGATAGACAACCTAGATTTGATGGTACGGGATTTCACGTTTGGGTCTGGAAGGTGAAAAATTACCAACTTCAGAATTGTGAGTAGGGGAAAGGGAGTGAATGTTATACTGCCTTGACCAGAAAATGGATGAGTGGGGTCGATGGGAGAATCAAACATAAACTCCTGGCGGCGCCAACATTGAGGGGATCTCCTAGATATGAGGTCCAAACTAGACCTCACACCGTTTGGTGTAGGAGTCCCATCTGGTATGATGGTCCACTTTCCATATACTTAGAAATTTCCCTCAACTTTTGTTGTTCAACAAATGAGAGTTTTACATTGGTACCTTTGAAAAGCAAGGCGAGTGTGCCTAGTGAGTGTGCAATGTAACTAAGTCTAGGTTCTCTTACTACAAAAAGGGTGGAAAAGGTGAGCCTCTAAGTGAGAGGTAATAGTACCGCCCAGGAAGAGACACACGCGAACTAGGAAGGTTTGTCCAACATCCAGTGGAATAATCCACAACGGATGTCGCAGTCATTAAAACCAAAGTACATGGAAATATTTGTCCACCATTCAGTCGAATAGTCCACAATAGATGTGACGGTCGTTATAACTAGTAAGCGAGAAAGGTTTGTCTAGTATCCCATAGAGTAATCCGCAAGGATGAGACAGTCGTGACAACCAATACAACACATTCCCAAGAAGGTAAGCATTAAAACAACCGAAATAGTTCAACTATCTTAGTACATGTGAAACAAACATGAATTAGAAATGCTCAAATAATAGTCTTACAAACATCTACAAGTCATGCATGGAAACGTGCTGGCCTGAACAAGCTTCTGTATTAAGCAAAATTTCCAAGATGCATATTTACATCGTACATCACTAGCCCGAGTAGTGGGACATTGGAGCCACTATTTTCTCCTCAAAGAATTGACTGAAATTCTCTGTGCTTTGTGGGAGGAGCCAAGGTGCAATGTCCTTGCTCATATAATGAGAGGGGTATATATAACCAAGGGTGATTCTTGACCCTTGTGACTCTTGGACTACCCTCATGACTATTCAACTTCCTATGAATTTTCCACTAAGATGACTCTTCATATTCATGTGTGTCCATTGGACTTCCTACATTCAATTTACAATAGATATGGCCCATAATAGTGATGTGGCGTTTAACAACTCATGACACGACTTGACATTACATTGTTGACATAGACTATCTTGCTGAGGTGGCATGTCAAGCCTCTACTGTTGCTGAGTGATAGATGTTTTCTTGGATGTGCTCTTTCTTCTCCTCCGCATAGCTTGATGATGCAGGGTCTTCAATGATATTTTGTCTTGAGAGATGGTTGCATGCATGTGCTCCCTTTTCTTGTACTTGATAATCTTTTTTGTCCATCCAGTTGTAAGTGAGTCTTCTAGAATTTGTACTCCTTCTTCATCTCCTTCATCGTCTCACCATGATCTAACAATGTACTTCTTCCTACAATTCACTCATGACGAGATGACATGAAATACAAAACCTCCTAGTCTAAGATGATGCATTTTTATCCATGGACTGGGCCCAAGACAAGTGACAAGCTAGGAAATAGGGCCCAGTAACTACGCATTGCACAATTCCTGGTGATAAGGAGGGAGGCTTGTTAGCGATACTACACAGAGCGCAACTTATGCTTGGCTGAGGAACTCCTGAGCATAGTCTTCACTGCCAGAAAAAATTACACAGAGGCCACTGGGAGATAGGATTGTGTAGTTGATACCATCAATGATTGTGGCAAGGTGGGACCCTGGGAGGTAGGTCTACACAGTTTTCAAATGCAAGGCAGGAATGGTCAGCAGAGGGACTTGGAAGGACAGATCTATGTAGTTTTTGGGATCAGTGTGTCCCAACTAAGGGAGGACACTGGGAGATACTTTTGTACAGTTCTGGGAGGTAAGGCAAGATTGGGTCTCTATGCATTACAGGTTTCTAGCAGGTAAGGAGGAATCTTGATGACTGATCTTACAAAATGCGCAATTCAGGTCAGGCTTGAAGAAGCTACTGCATAATTCTGGGGAGGAAGGCATTCTGCTTAGCTCTGGAATTGCGTAGTGCAACTGTCCCAGGGGACAGTGATTGCACACTACGCAGTTCTAGACAACAGGGTTGCATCACTAAGGGTTGAGACTATGCAATGGCAGTTCTGTCAGGGTCTGGTGAAAGAGAGTTTCTCGATCGGGAGTATTTTTGGAAAATGGCTAAGTGTGGGTGGCAATTGAACTTGTGAGGAGCTTGAAACTCTGATCACACACTTAGCATATTATGATGAAATGACAACATAGACGACCGGAAAAACAAGACAAAGCATTACCCTCCATGAGACTGTCTAGAACAAAAAGCGACAAGTGCGACTCTTGAGATAAACCCTAGAACGACCATGACGACACTTGTGCCACAATTCTTAGAACTTTGTGTATGAGTGTGACCGATGTTTACATAGTTAGGATAAATCGAACACACAAAGACAAACCTTTGAAAAGACCAGAAAAGTACCACAAGCATGATAAAACACTCGAACATGCCAAAAGATGATAGTTGATCAAACAAGAAAAAGAGGTGAAAAGACTCTAAGGAAGCTCAGGAAATGAGCTCGAGTGCTTGCAAAAATAAAAGGAAAGACCAAGGAAGGCTCAGAAATTTGAGTGCAAGCCAAAATTTTGGAGGGTGTTGAAGTCGCTACAACAGGAGGACATACTCCAAGTATCCTAGGGGGAGTATGAGCCTCAGAGAGGTGGTGTGGTGTCATATGGAATGCCTCCCAACATTATTCTCTGATTGTGTGGAGAGATAGGGTGTACCTGTCAAGGCCTTGGTAATGTGACAATGTTGGCTATGGTGATACTATCATTTTTTACGCTTATCAATATATATCCCTTCTTATATGAATATTTTTACTTTAGATAAACCTATTCAGTCATTATGAATACCTCCCTAGTTAAGATAATAACTAGGTTAAGTCCTCATAATTTGTACTTATATCAAAAGAAAAAGGAAGAAAAATAAATTTATATTATTAATATTTCTTTAGTTAAGCATGTTCTTCATGCTTCTAAGTTTTGTTGAGTCAAAGAATTAAATTTGAGTTAAAGTCCATTTGGAATCTTTGTAAGAAAAAGGAAAAGAATTTTTGTAAAGTAAAAAAGAGTAAAATTTACCTCCATAAGACCAAGTCGACCCTCTAGATGGTCAAGTCAGCCTGCACAATTGATGTGACCCTTCATAGTGACGAAAAACTATATATTGGCACCTGTTCTCCTTCATTTTGGAAAGTGAAGTTTTTGGATCTTCTACGATAATCTCTGTGATAGAAAAAATGAGTTTTCTGTGATATAAAATGAAAGGTTCCTAAGACAAAAGACCTGAAGAGGATGTGAGCTTCTTAAGATCAAAAGTTCTAAAAGGGATGTGAGGTTTTGAGATTAGAAGTTCTAAAAATGATGTGAGTTTTCTTGAAGTTAAAATTCTAAAGAAGATGTGAATTTCATAAGGGCTTATGAAGAAGTAATGATGTGAGTTTCTTGAGGGCTAATGAAGATACTTCTGTGGAGCATTACTAGCTTAAATGAAGATTTGTTTTTTGGGTTTTTGATGATTCTCTATTGGACATAATCATGGCATTTAGTGGACAAGATGGAGGGTTGAATTGGGGATCTTACAGAGGTATTTTTCTTGGTCTTGGATATCTCATTTAATCTAATTATATAAGAAGAGGATTGTTCAAGTTTTCCCCAATTGTGCGATTTTTCTCTGGCTTAGAGCCAATATCTTATGTTCTTTGTGTTCTTATGATATTCATGCATTTTATATTTTGGTAATTTCTTGATGAAGAATAAATAATAAAGTAATAAAAGGCCAACGAATCTCACAAGTAATTATTAAGTAAGGAGAATCAACCTTAATCTACAATTTCCTTGATTTTCCAACAATATCTCCCCCATAAACTAGTTGAAAAGTCAATTTCCCTATGGCATTCTTATTGCTTACTCGAACATCCTATAAAAGATACCTCATGAGGGAATCCCAAGCTTTCATGTTCTTTTCTAGCATCTTATTGATGATCCTCATTATATTTTTGTTGGAAGACTCTTGCTAACCTTTTCGTTGTGGATAATAATTAGAGGAGTGAACCATGATAATACTATGCTCATGGAAAAAGGAATCCAAGTCAATGGCCTTGAAATCTTGAGTAGATTTAGTCATTATATTCAATTAACACTAAAACCTAGACATAATATTCTCTTCCAAAAATATGATGATGGTTTAAACATTAGATTACATAGTGGGAATAACTTCCACCAATTTGGCGAAGTAGTCAATAAGTCTAAATAAGATACATTTTATGATGACTATTAGAATTTGGTATATTCTCTCCCATAAACTATATACCCCACTTGTATAATTGTGCCTTGATGACAAGATAGGGATTAAATAACTCCACACATTAAAATTTTGTATTAAAATAAGCCAAATATATATACAAATAGATGATATTTGGTTCCATCTTCCTATAGTCTAAGATAATTGTTCTTATACATTATGACCCTTCATTTTCTCCTAGATTAAATATCTACAATAATATTTATAATACCATAATCCCAAGGATTAGGTATCTGACATTGCCTCCCTAAGTATAGAGGAGTCTTTGTAAGTCCAAGCATCTTTATGAACTTTTCGAACTTTTCAAACTTTCCTCTTTCAAGCACTTGGTGTAGATGTGTATAGTTTACTCATTTGTGGATCAACGCGTCAATTGAAAGGTATTAGCCTCACATGAAGTCACATAAAATGGTGCTTTTTGTTGATGTGCTTGGTTTGATAATGGAATCTAGGATTCTTTGCCAACTTGATTGCAAAAATGTTGTTAATCAAAAGCAGAGTAGCACACACTTGTTTCTCCTATAAGTCATCTAGTATCTCCTGAACCACACAATCTCCTTTGTTTCCTCTACAATATCCACATACTTTTCCTTTATAATGGAATATGCTATAACATACTATTTGAGTTATCTCCAAGAGATAGTTGTTGATCTAAGACTCATGAGATATCCTAAAGTAGAAACTACATTCTCCTTATTTCCATCAAAGTCTAAATCTATATGTCCAATTATTCTAAAATATTCCACCATGGATTATTTGAGTTTAAATCCTTCATTCCCTTTCGAGTACCTTATAATTCTCTTCATAGCATGCCAATGCCCTTCACAAGGTTTTTGAATGAATCTAGATAGAATCTCAACTGCACACAGATATTTGGTTCAATAGTAGTAAGGTAGATAAGGCTTCCCATAAGCTCTCTATATTTAGTTGCATCTTGAAATTCATTCCCTTGTTCTAATGTAAGTTTTGTATTTTGCTCCATTGGAGTAGAGAGAGGATTACATTCAACCATGTCAAATTTGTTAAACAATTCTCTAATGCATTTCTTTTGGAAAATGAATACATGCTTTGGATTCTAAGTTACTTCAATACCCGAGTACAAGTGAAAATGTCTCATATTTTTCATCTCAAAACCATTCTTCAATTCTTTCTTTATGAATGCAATACACACTTCATTGTTCCTTGTTATCAGAAGATCATCTACATACACCACAAATTATACAACAATTTTGCCAACTTTATTGACAAACAAAATTGCACCATTAAAGATTAAAATGCTTGAAATTGATACGTAAGTAATTTTTTTATTTTTTTCTTATCATATTAATTCAACATGTTTACATTTGTTTGCAAGCTCATAATAAGGTTTCAACAACCAATCATATTACTCTAATGACGATGTTTTCACAATTGAAGTTGAAGCCTGCATACTTCTAAGAATGAACCTCTTTCTAAGTTTTATCACTATTTAAATTCAAAATATAAATTCTTTCATTAAATTTAATTACCATAATCTTGATTTTATTAATGTTAATGTCAAGCTTAAAATGTCCTTTTGAAAATCATGTATATTTTTTTGCAAGAATACTACCATCATCAACATATCAAAGAAGGATAATAAGCAATTATCTTTTTCCTTTTAGAAGTGATAAAATTTATCATAACTTAGTTGTTGATTAGTAGTGAGGAAAATGATCATTTACTGATATATGCAAATGTGGGTTGTCTCATCACCATTCTTCAAGGAAAACTATGATACATGAAATAACTCACTGGTGATCCATAACGAGGAAAACTTTCACTGTTGCAAATGCCTATTGGTCTTGGATCATTAACCTATTTCCTTATGTTTGAGGAAAATGAGCTATTAGCCAATCAAAGGTAGCTTTAAGTCTTATTATAGGACCAAAAGATAGTTTCAACCTAAATAGTATTCACAAGAAAGTTAGTGCCCCTTGTAGTCATCCTTTGAGCTACCTCTAGTGAAGTCATGTAGTCTCTAGAAACATGTAGCCTTAATCTGATGCACGAAACTAAAGAACATGTAATTTTATTAGTGGAAGTATAAATGTTATACATTTTGCGTCTTTTTAATTGGAACTCGACAATAAAATTTTTTGTCATTGTCATTTTCATTATTTAAATTGCATATTTGAATGCATAAATAGATTTAACACATTGAAAAATTTGAAACACTCAAATTGAATAGACTTTATATATCAAATTTACAATTTCAATAAATCCTACCAAATTTTAAATATTACTAAATGAAAAATATACTTAAAAAACAAAAAAAAAATGTTTATACTATAAAATTTTATCATATTAATCCAAATGCATCCCTTTTCTTTCATGTGAGAAAAAACCAACTACTTTGTATTATAAAAAACAGTTTATATTAAACAATATATTTCTGTTTTTCAATCCCAATATATTCGTTTTGGTATTTGGAATTGATTTGCAGTAATTCCACCACGAATACTGTGAATTATTGTTATCCATATAAATAATAATAAAAACAAATAAATAACTTTAATCTGCTCTCACTTACCCATAAACGACGTTTCAAAGGTAACTTCGCGAGGATAACGGATTTGGAAAAAAATGAGTGTGCTTTAATGACCGCAAATCATGGAAGACTCTTGCGATTTAATCACCAAAATCATGGAAGAATCTATCAGCGCCGAATTTTCGGTCTCAAACAAAAATCACAAAAACTTAGCATTAAAAGTTTCTTTAAAACTAATTAGTTTGTTGTTACGAAAATTTAGCATTAAAATTACGGTGGCGCGCTTTCTTTAACATTTGTCATTACGAAAACTCAGCATTAAAAGTATTGTGGCTTCCTTTCCCTCTTTTTACGAAAACTTAGCATTAAAATTAACGGTTTCGTCCTTTCGTTTGGTAATTTGTTAGGCTGTCAAAGTGAAAACTTAGCATTAAAAATACGGTGGCTTCCTCATTTAGTAACTTGATAGGCTATCAATATGAAAACTTACCATATACCCTGTAATTGAAAATTGACATGGGATGAAAGGCTATATCGTCTACGAATACAAATTCTAAAATTTATTTAAATTATATATTTTTTATATTTTATAAAATTTCAATTCCAATCTTTTTCTTAAAAAAAAATAATCTTAATTTATTATTAAAAATATTTTGCATATGCTATTAAAATTTATAATAAATTTTAATAAAAAATTCCAAATTATTAAACACTATTAAAATTTGTAAACTATAATAAAATTTGCAATTTCATGAAATATTTTCCCTTCATAATCATCATGGATTATAAGGTATTCCAACATAGTGACCATTTTTTCAATTCGTTCTCAACTCTTGCCAAATCCCAAATATATAAACTCTTCCAATAACCTACAATTCTTTAAATCTATGAACTTATTATTTCTTTTCCATTACATCCAATACCATAATTGACATCATTAAATAATGTGAAAATTCAAATGGGATCAACTCCAACAATACAATAGAGAGTTTATGAGATTTTCTTAGTGTTCCATCTCTTTATCTCATGTCCTATTGCAAAGCAAGTGTAGCGAGATGTTCTAAGGTCACTAGATTGTTTAGGGGTTTCCTAGGTTCATGGAGTTTTTCTTTGTTTGAGTAGTGTATGTGGCATCAGATTCATGATGTTTAGGTTAAGGTATTTAAAGTGCTTCCAAAATTCATAACTTGGGGATTATGGCTACACTTAAATCTAGTGTTGTTTGAAGGAGTTAAGAGGTGTATAGGAGTGGTGGTTTATGTAGTTGAAGTCGTATATGGTGAACAACATTGTAAAGTAGGGCTTTTGAGGTCAATCCTGAGAATATGCCTTATTTCAATCTTGATTGTTTTTTAGAGTTATGTCAATGGTATATGTCAAGTCATGTCAAGTGATTATGGTGTTTGTATTGTCCTTCATTTTAGTTATGATTATTATTTCCGGCTTAATATTGGAACTTGTAGTGATACTAATATGCATGCTTAGTTAGTGGCCCTTTTGGCCCTATTAAAACTTGCTATGGATAAAAAACTTCGTCATTTTTAGGTTGCTGGAGACTTGAAAGTGGTAATAGAGCGGTTTAAAGGATCTACATGGTTGAATATTCTTGTTTTATCTCACTGGCAGCATGGAGTTAGGGAACTCTAGGAAAGTTTTCATTCAATTTTTATTCAAAATGTTCACAAAAAAAGTAATTCTCAAGTAGATTTTTTTTCAAAGGATGCCATTGGAATCAATTAAGGGATTATACATTGTGAGGATTTCAAGGGGAGGGTCTTGGTGTTAACGTTCCAAGAAGTACTATTTAAAAGGATTTTTACAGGTAGTTTTAAGATATTAAAAATGAGTTCATGAGATTCTTTTTTTTATGGGGTCTTATAGATCAACCATTTATGCTAGCACAAATGAACATATGGATGACATCTATCATAATATCACCATAAAACCTACCATGGGTAAATGCTTTAGCCACACCAAACACCACATTATGTTAACCAAATTAATTTTTTTATCTTAAACTCAAGATTACTTTATTAAACTTATAAAAGATGCTATTAAGATTGATTAACATCTTAGTAGCATCACTTGTGAATATGATCATAATTTTTCCCAAATTTAACACATAAGCACCAAGCTACCATCTTTATAATAATTAAGAACGCATTTTTTCTCCTTCCTTCTCTTACACTCCCTTATTAGCTCCAATTTCCATCACCTTCAAAGTCTTTGCAATTTCTATTTTTCCATATTCTTAAAAATCTTTCCAATTTTCCAAAATATGTATTACTCTTCCCTTCTCTTTTTTTAACTTTCATTAAGGAATTATTCATTTTACTTAACCTTTTCTCCGGCCCATTATTTGATTTTATTTATTTTTTAATTCCTTGGTTTTTTATTTTATTCATTCATTTATGCTTCTAATATTTTTGATATTTTAACACTTTTAACTGCCTAACATTCTTTAATAACGTTATAGAGTTTTCTCTGTGATGGGGTGGAAAACGAGGAAGATCAGGGGGTTGGGGGCAAGCTCGCCAGCTCACTGTGAATCATTTATGAAGGGGGTGGCATGGCCAGCCTACTACATACACAAGAATTTGAGTATTCATCGTGAATTTAATATGGCTAGTGACATCTCAGTATTTTTCTTTGGTCGGTATACTTGCTCTCTATGTCAAATAAGGGGGAAAAAGGTTGCAGCCCCACCGCAAGTGGAATGTTTCAAAGTTGCCACTAGCGATGAGGGGTCAACCCATGGTAGTCTAACAATTACCTTCATTAATTATGTTCGGTTTCCTTCTCGAGTGATTCTGGTTGAGATTTTTACCATCTATGTGTTGATCTCTTTCTATTTGTCTAAGAGTTTGGTTTTGTCGTGTTGGAAGACATGGTATTTGTTGCGTGACTAAAGATTTAGTTGCATTGCATAAGTTGTTTGTTGGCAGTGGTGTGTTCATCCAGTTGTTGTGTCGTTGGTGGTCCCTCCAGTCTTATAACTTTCAAATTATGGGTTGCATATGAACGCCCTATCAAGGGTAATTCCTGAGTCTCTCACCTATGTTGTTAATTCTTGTTTTAGTGAGCTAGTTGGTGACTGTTCTGTTGTTATTATTATTCTAGTTGGGTTCTGGTTGCATGGTTGGCAGATTAATGCAATTAGTTTGATGCTATATCTAGTTTGTGATGAATCTCTTGATCCTCCACTTTTCAAATCTCCCACCTTGTGTCAGATTCTTGAATTTTGTCTATTGCATTCTCACTTCTAGCTTGATTTAGTCACTCTTTGCTTCCACTCCCTTGTCCTAGTTAAAATTTATGCAAACCCTTGTTGTGTACTCCTTTTGCATAACATGCCATGACAACATATGCGTAACCACCATGGAGGTGGGGGCTGTGGTCCCCGATGTTAGAATTGCACCCAACAACTGATGTAGGAAGTGACATACATTTTCCATTCTATTGTTCCTCTAGAACTCCATAATGAGATTTGTCACCTTGATTCCCTTATGGCTATGGACCACCAAGATTTTTCAAATTCATAGATATTGGAGGAGGTGCCTCACTAGGTTCCTGACCTTGGTCACATTGGGGAAAGAAGGAAACACTACCTTAACTCCATCTCTCTTCACTAGCAAATGAATACTTTGTTGGGAAAAATCTTAAAATTATGACATCTTTTCTACTTTGAATGACATCACAATGTGCTCAAATATATCAATGCGTTTTCCAGGAAAAATTGGACACCAAGATAACACATTTAGAGAGTCACCTTCAATGTGAGGCTAGCCCTCCATCTCCTCCAGGATTTAGTGCCAAAGAGCCTATTGCTAGTTACCTCCTTAGACTACTAAGTTCCTGTAACGTTTCATAACATTTTTTTGTATTGCAACATTGAGTAAATAGGTTTGTTTTTCCGAAGATGGTTATATTATGGACAATTTACTTATTTTGTAAGTGGTTAAAAATATTTAGTTTCCCTCATGGTATATTGAAACCACCTACATAAATCTTTGTTTAAACTATGGTTGTTTGACTGATATATTTTGATATAATTTCATGTTGAGGATATATATATATATAATTACAAAAACTATTTAGAAAATATAATTCCTACTTGCCTTAGTTGTGATGCTTTCCAAGTATAGGAGTCTATCCTTAGTGTTTAGGAGTTTGTTGACGTCTAGTTGGTTGAGAGATTCTCTCCAACTAGTTAGCATCCTAGATTAGTGTGTGGTTGAGATATTCATTCAACCAAGAGATTGTATTGCCAAGATAGATTAACTATCTGGAGACATAAGTTCTTGTACTTATATTATGTTATTATTTTCATGTAAATATAATTTGGTATCAAAACTTGGATGGGTGTGGGCATAGCACTCCCAACCTCCCTTATGACAGTTCCAGGAAAATAAAGAGTATGTGTGCTTATGTAGTTTTATTTGTAGAACAAATTTTTTTCCGTGTGTGTTTTGTATGTCCATCTTTTTATTAGCTACTAGAGGAGCCAATCCTCCATAGGCGTGAAGATCTAGTCCTACGTATGGGGATGAAAAGTTTTGCAAATCTTGTAACTACTTAAGTAGTTGTATATAAGCTTCGGGGAGTAAAGTGTAGAGAGATATTGGCCTAATTTCACCTATAATCCTTCTAATTTAATTATGGCACTAAGAAGGTGATTATTGTTTCGTTCATGAGCTCTCTCCCATAGATCATCCCATTTATCCACAGTAATCCATTTTCCCTTCTTCTGAACTAACTTTTAATCCAAATATATTTGGGAGGCAACTATAAATACTTTCAAATGCCTTCTAAAGAGGATATGCACTTGCTTCCCTTTCCTCTTAGCTAAAGCTTTCCTTTGACTAGCTCCTTTTAGTAGAATCCATGTTAAAGGACAAAATATATAACCAAGAGGATGCCAAATAATTCATTCTAACTTTCGTTGTGGAGACAAAATCAAGAAAATCCAGTTCTGTGGTAGAATATCTCGAGAATTTTAGAGAACTTGCATGGATAATTTGCAACTCTGCTGAAATCTGTGGAATGGGTCTCTGATTCGATAAAATTTGTTGCAGGAGAGCCCATTCCGAGGATCAGAAAAATGGGTGGCTTTCAAATTATACAACATCACAAAAGATATGAGTCACATCTACTGTGTTTTCTCTGTCGAAAGATGGTGACAAAAACAGAAGTAGAAGTCCCTTTTAAAATGTTTTGTGTGAACAAATCTAGCTATTTCTTTGTTGACTATTTTATTATGTTGGTTTCACATTCTCTATGATTTAATGGAACCACCTTCCAAAGCTCCGACAACAGCATGAGACTTGACCATCCTCATAGGGCCAAAGAAGACCATCATCTTGTTCAAAGGAAATTTGAAAGCATAAGTCAAAGGTGAGATATATGACTTTCTAAAACTAGTTTAATGGCAATGGGAAATTCATTTGGAAGGGTAATAACTTTATAAGTCATCTCGTAAATCATGCAACCAAATGGTTTTGTTTATGTTCCATTCACACATGCTATGGAAACGTATTATCCATGGAAAGTGATTACAATAGATTTGGTGTATGTAATTACACAAAGCAGGCATAAGTAATGCAAAGGGTTGAGGATTCTGGCTAGCATGATGTCATGATGTCATGTATTGGAGAATTATTTTCACAATTTAATTTTGCCATTGTTTTAAATTTTTTAGAAACGGTTATGTTACTGTATAATTTTGGTTGAAAGTGAGATTTAGTATGGCTAATTATTGTCACAAGTTTGAGTTTATGTTGGAATCGGTCATTTCAATAATAGACAAATTTGTTTGTAGGAATTATCGACTAGCATATGTGATGAAGACATAACAGTGAAGATGGCGTCAGAGGATAATGGTTGGAGTTGCATCAGAGATTAAAGGATAATGGACAATTAAGTGAAAGCCTGTGTGAGTTAGTGTATGTTTGTGGAATAGACTCACGAGCATGGTGTATTATGTGTTACATACAATATATATGAAAATGTTGACTCTTATTGTCAAATTATGCATATTTATTTATATTAATTTCTTGTTCTTATTAGATTGCACTTATATTAATAAGTTCATGATAACATGTAGACACAACACAATGACATGGATGAGCTTATGAGGACATCTGAAGGGGCATTTGATCAACCAAGCCATCCTCCACTAAAGTATGTTTCCATGGATTCTCCTCCATCTCCACTTCTATCTCCACCTCATGACACTCATGTGGAGGAGAGTCATTATGTACAATCACATGGACCAACAGTTGAGGTAATCATTTTTATTCTTGAGATTTCAACATTTCCTTTTTTAAAGTTATGCATATGCTAATTAATTCATAGAGTAATTATAATGTGTCCTTGTCATTGTGTACACAAGCCCATATGCAGAGTTTTGTTGATGTCGCAATTATGCGAACATGAGTGGGATGATGGGTATAGAGGCATTGACGATGCAGGTCCATTAATGTATGCCCTAGTCATTAAGCCACAAGCAGGGGAGCACCAAACCCAGATTCATCAGACCCCCATCCTATCTCACTTGCATTTGCACTCTACTAAGGTTAGTAGATTCATATATGTAATTAAAAATGTGGTTCAAAATTATTTATTTCCATATTGTTTATTTTGTACAAATAATGATCTAATAAGTTTGAAATTGAATGTGTTATATTACAGTACCAACTTATGGACACTTATTTTACGCAGCGAAACTCACATAGGAGTTCTAGTGGTACTTAAAGTGGATAGTTTGTATATAGTTGGGCCAATTTCATAGGGCACATTCACATGTCATACATACTTTGTATATTTCCATACATGGACAGTTTATGGATGTACATGAACATTATTTCAGTTTATGGATTTGTATTAATCTTGTTTATGGATGTGCATTATTTTTTAAAGTTTATGGATCATGTTAAAATTATATCGTTAGTTTAAAAAAACATCTATATATTATAACTTTTATTAAAAATTATAATAATTTTGATTTCTAGTTTCATAGCGTAAGAAAATAAGTACAATCTTAAGTTATGATGTAAGTCATTTTGATACTTAGAATGAACTAAAATATATGATGGTTGAATTAAAAAAAAAAATAGGATTGAAATAGTTTTAAATTCAATTTTAAAAGATGTTTGGTAAACAACAAATAAGTTTTATTCAATTTTATTTATTTTGAGGTCATCTACAAGAGCTTAGTCATAATATGATATAAGTACAATCTTACTATGATGCAAGTCACTTTGATACTTAAAATGAACTAAAATATATCATGTATCAATTTAATATTGAGCATGGAAAAAATTACAATCATGCTTCATATTAGCTGAAAAAAGTGTTTTTTAGTGCAATCAACATGTATGTTATTACAATTCAATTTAAAAAATAAATTATTTGAATTCTAAAGTCATCCATATTATGATAAAAACTCTATATATTAAATTTTTTGTGACCCACCCATATACCATTGCATGGTCAACTTTTTAAAGTATTTCAGTCAATTTCTTATTTCAAGGTTCAATTAAAAACACAAATAGGATTGAAATAAGTTTTATTCAATTTTAAAAGATGTCATGTAAACAACAAATAAGTTTAATTCAATATTATTTATTTTGAGATTATATATAAGATCTTAGTCATAACATGATATAAGTCAACCGTATTGAAATTTAATATAGGTCAAAAAATAATATATGATAACATTTTTATAATTTTATATAATGTTATCAACTTTCCTAAATTTACTTAGCTATCCAAGTATTTCAATCAATTCCTTATGATTGAAATAAGTTTTATTCAATTTTAAAAAACTCAAATATAATTGAAATAAGTTCTATTCAATTTTAAAATATGTGGAGATGTAAAAGTTACAAATATAAGTTTTATTCGATTATATTTCATTTGAGGTTATCTATAAGAGCTTAGTCATAATGCACGTCATCAAATTTTGTTGTGCTTACACTGAAATCAATGCACAATATTAATCTAATTAACTTGAAATTAATGTACACCATACATATAGTTACATCAAATAAAAAATCAACATCTTCAGTGAAACCAATGCATCTAATGCAAGCAATCAAATAGGATGAGAAATCAACATCTACACTAAAATCAATACATCTAATGCAAGCAATCGAATAGGAATAGAAATCAACATCTACACTAAAATCAATGCATCTAATGCAAACAATAAACTAGGATTAGAAATCAACATCTACAGTGAAATAAATGCATCTAGTGCTAGAAATTAAATAGGATTAGGAATCAACATCTATACCGAAATCAATACATCTAATGCAAACTCAATCAAACATGATTAGAAATTAACATCTTTAATGAAATCAATGCATCTAATGAGAGCAATGAAATAGAATTGGAAATCAACATCTACAAAGAAATCAATGCATCTAATACAAGAAGTCAAATAAGATTAGAAATAAGCATCTGTAGATAGAAATCAATGCATCTAGTGTAAGCAATTTTCTTCCCTTTCTCTCCCCCCTCCACCTATATCTATATATCCCTCCATCTCTTCATCTTTGTATGTAGAATTTTTCTACAAATCAGCTAGCTCTGATACCATGTAGAAATTCCCACTATAGATCAACAAATTATGCAATATACTAAAACAAAATACAAGATCTACTTCTACAACACTTTGCGGAAACTTAATCAATTTGAGCACGATCAATGAGAACACATATAACTGAGAATGAGAAATCAATCACACATAACACAGAAGAAATAACCCGGGGAAAGCCTCAGCCTAAAACCCCAACTCTGTATTATCATACAAGTGGAAATATAGTCCGGATTACAAAAAGAATCAGCTCACAAGCTATCTTGCTTTCTCTGCAATCCCTCTGCTGCTCATAGACAATCAAAGGCCTCTCTCAAACCTTCTCCTCTGCCCTCCAAGCCTCCTATTTCTTTGCACAATTTTCCTTGGGGTCCAGTGCTGTCACTTGTGTGAATTGGCCTCTTCACACACACACTAACCTATGATCCAACTGCGCAGTCCTGAAGGAGATAAATCCTTTTCCATGAATGAGTTTCCTTTATAGGAAAAATCCATCCAACTGATAGTACATTATCCCTCCTCTGATCTCAACTGGGTCTCTGTCTGAACTAACATGCATGAGTTATTCATGAGAGAATATTCAGCTATCTGAAGTGCAACAGTTATATGCAAGCATGCATTAACTAACTAAACTCACATTAATTTAAACAAACTATTTAAATCAATCTAACTGGACTTGAGTCAGTTAACTGAGACAACTAATTACAACTCAAATTATAACTCATCCGTATCTCTTTAACTAATGGATAAATTCCTCAATTAATAGAGAAACTATTGCATGTCCTCACATAGACTTCATGTTTGATTTTTCACAACTAATTAACTCATGGAGAATTAATTAATTTATTTTCAAATAGCTGTTATGTTCAAATTCGAATTTTACTTCCTATTTTAGTCCAGGGACTGACTAAAAATAGGAATCCATCCTGAACTACTAAAAATAGAATGCTATTTATAGCACTTCCATTTTTCATTCCCTGTTGCTCAATCCAACACTGATACTCAAACTACTATTTATAGCAGTGCTATTTTTAGCACTTCTATTTTTAGCATTTCTTGTTGCCATTTTCAACACTTCCTCTCAACAAGAAAGGCTTCCACTCAAACCTGATCCTGTACCTCTGGAATGTTTTGCATGCAACACTTCTACCAAGTGTGGTTGCTCCAGCAACTCTCGAAACAAAAAAAAACTCCCACTGACCTCTTTGTTGGGCTAGAAACATACTCTGATGTTGAAGCTCTACCTGCTGCTGACAAGTGCTCCCTCTCTGACCTCTGAGCTGCTGCAACACTCCATGCATCTTGCACAGTTTCACACCTCTCTGTGCCATCCTACATTGGTGCAACACTCCTGTGCCTCTCGCATTGTTGCAGCCTGCTAGCTCTACACAGTCCTGGGACTCCTGCACTGTAGCTCTCTCTGCCGCTCCATCCGCATCTGCCTCTACCCACTCAGCCAATCCTGCTACTCCTCGTTGGGCTCCCATAGCAAGGTCTAATCAAAGAGGTTGCGTACCTCAATGATCCTGCCCCCATTCTAGGCTTCTTGGGACGATCACTCCACATCGCCCCACCTCCTACCTGGAGGTATGGATGCATGTGATCCCTCTTCCCACCTGGCTTGAAATTTCCCCCTAATGGAGGTCTCTGCATGAGTGGATGCCTCCACTCAATCTCCTCTTGGCTTCTCCAGTTGTGGTTGCTCCACAACCTCCTGAAGTTGCTTCACCAGTTGTGGCTCCTCCACAATTGTCTGAGACTTCTTTTGGCGCTACATGTTGAGAGGTAATTTACTCTCCCTCTCAACCACCAAGTATCTAACCTTTGCCTTGCTCCTCAAGGCTTTGCATGCATCTTGTACCTCAAGTGCATACAGGTTCTTAGCTAGCACACCAATCTGTTTCATCTTTCCCACCATCACGAAATTTTTCGGAAAAAGAGTTGACTTTAAATCAGCGATATCTCCCTCATCCGAACTCCATTTAGACGATTTTTTTTTTTGAATTTGGGTCTTTTTCCGCAAGGAATCCAGATCTGCTATTTGTTTCTGAAAATTTTGCACAAAATTTTTAGATCTGCTCTGAAAACTTGCGGCCCAATTTTTTATTTTATTTTGTATTTTTTATTTATTTTTATTTTTTACTTCGAATTCTCTTCTTCGTGTACACTGTTCTCAGCTTTGATCACCTTTGCTCTGATACCATACAAAATTTTCTACAAATCAGCTAGCTCTAATACCATGTAGAAATTCTCATAGTAGATCAATAGATTATGCAATATACTAAAACACAATACAAGATCTACTTCTACAACACTTTGCGGAAGCTTAATCAATTTGAGCACAATCAATGAGAACACATATAACTGAGAATGAGAAATCAATCACACATAACATAGAAGAAATAACCTGGGGAAAGCCTCAGCCTAAAACCCCAACTTTGTATTATCATACAAGTGGAAATATAGTCCGGATTACAAAAAGAATCAACTCACAAGCTATCATGCTCTCTCTGCAATCCCTCTGCTGCTCATAGACAGTCAAAGGCCTCTCTCAAACCTTCTACTCTGCCCTCCAAGCCTCCTATTTATTTGCGCAATTTTCCTTGGGGTCCAGTGCTATCACTTGTGTGAATTGGCCTCTTCACACACTCACTAACCTATGATCCAACTGCGCAGTCCTAAAGGAGATAAATCCTTCTCCATGGATGAGTTTCCTTTATAGGAAAATTCCATCCAACCGATAGTACATTGTCCCTCCTCTAATCTCAACTGGGTCTCTGTCTGAACTGACATGCATGAGTTATTCATGATAGAATATTCAATTATCTGAAGTGCAACAGTTATATGCAAGCATGCATTAACTAACTGAACTCACATTAATTTAAACAAACTATTTAAATCAATCTAACTGGACTTGAGTCAGTTAACTGAGCCAACTAATTACAACTCAAATTAGAACTCATCCTTACCTCTTTAACTAATGGATAAATTCCTCAATTAATAGAGAAAATGTTGCATGTCCTCACATATACTTCATGTTTGATTTTTCACAACTAATTAACTCGTGGAGAATTAATTAATTTATTTTCAAACAACTGTTAAGTTCA
Source organism: Pinus tabuliformis (assembly GCA_031772625.1). Taxonomy (NCBI): domain Eukaryota; kingdom Viridiplantae; phylum Streptophyta; class Pinopsida; order Pinales; family Pinaceae; genus Pinus; species Pinus tabuliformis. The sequence goes on from CM062807.1 coordinate 1,044,500,892, forward strand.
AATTCGAATTTTACTTCCTATTTTAGTCCAGGGACTAACTAAAAATAGGAATCCACCCCGAACTACTACAAATAGAATGCTATTTTTAGCACTTCCATTTTTCATTCCCTGTTGCTCAATCCAGCACTGATACTCAAACCGCTATTTATATCAGTGCTATTTTTAGCACTTCTAATTTTTAGCATTTCTTGTTGCCATTTTCAACATTGTATCTCTATCTCACCCCCCCAAACACACATGCTCTCTCTATTCATATCTATCTATCTCTCCCTCCCTCCCTCTATCTCACTCTTCTTCCCTCTCTCCCCCTTCAATCTGTATCTCTATCTCCCTTTGTATCTCCTTCTTTGTATCTCTATATCACCCCACAAACATACACATTATTTCTCCATATCTATCTATATCTGTCTCCCTCTCTCTCCCCTCCCCCTCTCCCTCTCTCTTCCCCTTCTCTCCCTCTATCTCTCCTTATATTTCTCTTCCCTCCTACTCTCTTCCCTTCCTCTCTCTCCATCTCTCTTGTCACTCTTACTATATATATATATATATATATATATATATATATATATATATATATATATATATATATATATATATATATATATATATATATATATATATATTTCTCTCTCTATATGTCTTTCTTCTTACATCCCTCTCTATCCCCCTCCAACTCCACCTCTCTATCTCCTGTTGGTTTGGGGTAGCATTGGATGTGCTCTAGCCATGAAAATTGGTGGAGAGGCTAAAGCACATGATATCTCCAAGAGCCAGAAATCATTTTTGGAAATTCCATCAGAATGAGGAGTTATTAAAATAATTAATATTTTTAATGGATCCCTAAGTCTAAACTTAGCAAAATAAAAATATTAATGTGTATTAATAAGGATAAGGATGAGAAGCTTCTAAGAGACAAGGATCAATTCTATTTTAATTTTAGTCATTGATTAGGGACTTAATCTCGGTCATTCATTCATCAACAGGAAAAGTATAAGGGAAGACTTGAGGGTCATTTCGAGATACACCAACAATTACTCAGTATCCCAAGGAAAATCGATTTTCTCAAAGACGAAGAAAAATCGATTTTAGAGGGAGAGTTGCAGGGTGGAGGAAGAGGGGGTAACTAGCAGTAGTCAGGAAGCTCAGAAAGGGTGACATAGGGGCTTTGAGTAACAACACAGAGGGAGACACATATCAGGGACGCAGTAAAGGACAGAGCAGCGCAGAGCCAAGCAGGATGATGCAGGGATGACGCAGTTAAGGAAGGAAGTCCTCCAAGGTGTCAGAAAGTCTTAGAGAAATGTCTCAAGTGTTTTCTCCCAGTGTCTATGTAAAATATTTCTGTAAAAGTGATTGTTGTTGAAGATTAATAAAAACCCTCCTCTATTGCACCAGTTTTCCCACATTAGGTTTTTTGGGGACAATTGTCCAAAAATAATTATGTTAATGTGTCTGATTCTTGTGCATATATTTATTTCTGTATAATGGTGTGATATCTACAGTTTAATTTATTTTAATATTTACTAAAGGGATTTCATAAATAACTTATTGAGAAAGAATTAGGCAAAATAAATTAGTTGCTGCACAATAGAATTTCTGTTTAGAAAATTTCACATGATATCAGAGCAAAGATTCAGAGACAGGAAGGGAAAGTCAGTTATGGGTCAAGGGCATGATGCAAAGGCATCCATTTCAAGAGACTCGTGTAGATTTTTAGAAGAATTCACAAGAGATAGAAATTTTGACTTCTCTATGCTAGCTTCTAGATTGGAAGAAGAAGTGGCTTGCGTAGCAAGCTTTGCATCCTCAGGGGTATGGTATATAGAAAGTGGAGCCTCCTGGAATATGATAGGAATTCGGGAATGTTTCTCAGATTATCAGGAGGAAAGAATGAATTTTCAGATCACCATGGGGAATAAGGCAAAGTGTACTCCAGTAGGGAAGGGTACTATAGTTTTTCAAATAGAAACAGGAGAACAGTTCCGAGCTACCAATGTGTTGCATGTGCCAGGACTGAGGATGAACTTACTTTCCATATCTCAATTTCAAAGAAAGGGCTATGAAGTTTTCTACATTAAGGAGAAAGTATGCGTCAAACACCCGAGTTGGAAAAGCAAGGTGCAGATTGGAATCAAAAGTAACAGGTTGTACAGGTTGTAGCTAGAATCATCAATGGAACTGATAGGTAGTAATGGAGATAAGGATTTGAATGAACTATGGCACAGAAGGATGGGACATTTTCACCACCGGGCTCTGATAATTCTTAGGAAAACTATAACAGGAGTTCCAGATCTTAGTACTGAACGAAATGATGTATGCAGAGGGTTTGCTCTGGGCAAGTATGCCAAAGCAGTGTTTCCTAAAAGTAGCAATAGGGCCAAGAATGTACTAGGATTTATACACACAGATATCTGCGGACCGATGTCCATGAAAGATTTTAGTGGTGATGAATACTTCATCACCTTCATTGATGACCACTCCAGGAAGACTTGGATTTATTTTCTGAAAACCAAGGATGAGGTTTTCAGTCGGTTCAAAGAGTTCAAGGCTCTAGTGGAGAATTTGACAGGAAAGAAAATAAAAGTGTTGCACTCATAAAATGGTGGATAGTATGTCGAAAAGGACTTCACTGACTTTTGACTAGGGAGGGCATCAGAAGAGAGTGGAAAACTCCCTACAATCCGGAGCAGAATGGAGTAGCAGAAAGGAAGAACAAGACTATTGTGGAAGCAGCTAGGGCTACAATGTATGATCAGGATATGCCAAAATTCCTGTGGGCAGAAGCATGTAGCACAACAGTCTATTTCCAGAATATAACTCATCATAGGGCATTAGGAAAGATTACTCCAGAGTAGGTCTTCACCAAGAAGACACCTGAAGTCAGTCATTTTAGGATATTTGGGAGTTTAGCCTATTTCCATATACCCGAGGAGAAGAGGAAGAAGTTAGATTGAATTGCTGAGAAATGATATCTTGTGGGATATAGCGAGAATGCTAAGGAATATAGAATCTATCTTCCAGGGAGCAGGAAGGTAGTAGTTCGGCGAGATGTGAAGTTCATGGAGGATAGGGACTTCATAAAATCTCGAGAAATGCCTTACAAGGAGCAGACAAAAGATGAAGCGTTGGTCAAACCACTTCAACAAGAAGAAGCAAGTACCAAAAATTCTCCCTCAGAATAGGAGGAATCACAGGAAGAGGAAGAGATAATAGATATACCCACTAACAGAGGAAGAATGAGCCAGGAACTCCAACAGGTTTTGCAGGATGCAAAATAATTCATTAGTGCACCCAGGAACAGTAAAAGGGAGCGAAGACAGCCAAATAGATATCAGGCCTTAGTAGCTCAGGTTGGGGAACCCTCCAGTTTTCAGGAGGCTGTTCAGCATCAATTTTGGATGGATGCGATGGTGGAAAAATACAACTCTATTATGGTGAATGATTTTTGGGAAGTTGTACCTAGGCCTCAGAACAGATCAGTGGTAGGTTCGAGATGGATCTACAAGATAAAATACGCTACAGATGGCAGTGTAGAAAAATACAAACCCAATTTTGTGGCTAAGGGGTATGCTCAGAAGGAAGGAATAAACTATGAAGAGACCTTTGCCCCAGTAGCCAGGTATACATCTATTAGAACCATGATATCTCTTGCAACACAGATGGGGTGGGAGATTCATCAGATGGATGTCAAAACGACATTCCTGAATGGGGAGATAGAAGAGGAAGTATACATTGAATAGCCAGAAGGCTTTGAGACACATGAGAACAAATCTCATGTATGCAGATTGAAGAAGGCCTTGTATGGGCTCAAATAGGCACCTAGAGAATGGTATGGTCAAATTGATGGCTACTTGCAGAAGATGGAGTTCATCAAGAGTGATGCAGATACCAATCTATACTATCTGGTTGTAGAGAATGAGCCTCTAGTCCTAGTATTATATGTGGATGATCTCTTCCTGACAGGAGCATCCAGGCTCATCGAGGACTACAAGAAGAATATGTCCACATAATTCGACATGAAGGATTTGGGACAGATGCATTATTTTCCGGGGTTGGAAGTTTGACAGCAAAAGGGTGAGATCTTCCTTGGACAAGGGAGATATGCTACAATCATGAAGAGATTTAGGATGTAGAAATGTAGGCTTATGGCTACTCCAATGATCACCAACTGGAAGAAAATTGATGCATCAGAAGACAAATATGTTGATCCCACCTTATACGGGCATCTCATAAGGTCCCTAATGTATATGGTCAATACCAGGCCAGACATTTGTTACACTGTCAATAGCCTCAGTCAGTTCATGGTGGAACCAAAGAGGGTGCATTGGGAAACATCCAAACATGTTCTCAGAAATATACAGGGAAGAGTCGAGTATGGACTCTTGTACACCAAAATTAATGATATCAGACTGAGTGGGTTTATTGATGGAGATTGGGCTGGAAGTTCAACAGATCGGAAAAGTACCTCTAGGTACTGTTTCAACATTGGATCAAGGATGACCTGCTGGTGCAATAGGAAACAAAAATTTGTAGCTTTGATCTTAGTTGAAGCAGAATGTATGGCCACTAGCACAACTTCATGTGAATCCATATGGCTTAGAAAATTTCTTGTGAACCTATTCAGAATAAGGATGGAGGCGACCAAGATCATGTGTGATAATCTGAGTTGCATCAAGCTCTCTAAGAATCCAATGTTTCATGATCAGTCAAAGCGCATTGATATTCAGTGTCACTTTTTCAGAGACTATGTCCAACGAGGAGTTGTACAGTTGAGTTACACTCCTACAAGAGAACAGGTGGCGGGCATCCTTACAAAGGCCCTTGGAAGAAAAAAGTTCTTTTATTTCAGGGAGAAGATGGGGATGATAAAGAATCTATTTCAGTAGCAGAAATGGATAAGTGTCAGGTGTTGCAGTGCAACAGTTAGCAGTGCTATGGGAAGCATGATGCAACATTTGAGAGAGAGTTGTAGTGCAGATGCAGTGTTGGGAGGAAGGACCAGCAGCAACATGGATGTAGAGGGAGGTGCAGTAAAGATGTAGCAGTGGTAGAAGCCATGGACATAAGTACAGGAGGTAGTAGTGCATAGGACGTTGGGTAGTAGGCCAAGCATCAACAAAGGTACCGGTGTTGGAGGATCAATGTGATGTTCAGTGGTGGAGCATTACTAGAGAACATTCCTCGCTTAGAGGGAGTGTTGATTTCGCGTAGCATCAGATGTGCTCTAGCCATGAAAATTGGTGGAGAGGCTAAAGTACATGAGATCTCCAGACCTTGAAATTGTTTTGGGAAATTCCATCTGGATGAGGAGTTATTTAAATAAGTATTATTTTTAATAGGTCCCTAAGTCTAAACTTAGGAAAATAAAAATATTAATGGGTATTAATAAGGATAAGGATGAGAAGCTTCTAAGAGACAAGGATCAAGTCTATTTTAATCTTAGTCATTGATTAGGGACTTAATCTCGGTTGTTGATTCATCAACAGGAAAAGCATAAGAGAAGACTTGAGGGTCATTTGGAGATACACCAGCATATACTCAGTATCCCAAGGAAAATCGATTTTCTCAGAGAGGAAGAAAAATCGATTTTAGAGGGAGAGTTACACGGTGGAGGAAGAGGGGGTGACTAGTAGCAGTCAGGAAGCTCAGAAAGGATGACGCAGGGGCTCTGAGAGACAGTGCAGAGGGAGATGCAGATCAGGGACGCGGTGAATGATGCAATGAAGGACATAGTAGTGCAGAGCCAATCAGGATGACGAAAGGCTAACACAGTTAAGGAAGGAAGTCCTCCATGGTGTCAGAAAGTCTCAGGAAAAGGTCTCAGGTGTTTTCTCCTAGTGTCTATGTAAAATGTTTCTCTAAAAGTGATTGTTGCTGAAGATTAATAAAAACCCTCCTCTACTGCACCGATTTTCCCACATTGGGTTTTTCTGCGGAAATTTGTCCAAAAATAACTGTGTTAATGTGTCTGATTCTTATGCATATATTTATTTCTATATAATGGAGTGATATGTACAATAGAATTTATTTTAATATTTGATGAAGGGATTTCATATATAACTTATTGAGAAATAAGTAGGTAAAATAAATTAGTTGATATAGTAGTAGAATTTCTGTTTAGAAATTTTCACATATCCCTCCCTCTCAAGTCCTCTCTCTCTTCCTTCATCTCTCTCCCCTCCCTCTGTCTCTCCCCCTCATCTCTCTCTCTCTCTCTCTCTCTCTCTCTCTCTCTCTCTAACTTTGTCACTATCTCCCTCCATCTCTCATTCTCTCTCCCTGTTCTCTCCATCTATCCTTATTTGTCTTTGCATCTCATCCCCAAACACACACATACACACACTCTCTGTATCTCCCTTGTCACTCCCTCTCTCTCTCTCTCTATATATATTTCTTTTTGATTCCCTCCCTATCTTTTCCTCCAACTCCATCTCTCGAGCTCCCTCTCTCTCTCCTCTCCTTCACTCCTTTTTCACTCCTCCTCTTCTATCTCCCTCACTTTATCTCCATCTCTCCCTTGTCACTCCCAAATTGTCTCCACCTCTATCACTCTAGGTCTTTGTTCCTCCCTCCCATATATATTTCGAGCTAATATACATCCTAATATATTAATTATGTCATAGGAGTGGTCTATATTGGAATTAGGCTTAAGGAAATTTGATTTTCAAATAAATGAGTGGGCAAGATTTGATTTCAAGAGAATATTCTTTGTCTAATACATCATCCAACACATCATATGAAAAGTATTCGAATGGATTTTCAATTTCAATTGAACGAATAGCATATCTAAATATAATTTATATCACCACTTTTCACATTGGAATTGTTATCTCTCCAGGAAACTCTCCTATGATTGTAGCTCGGAGATGCCTAGTAACATATAATCTTCAATATTGTTCTAGGAACTATTGGAATGGATGAAGGTTTGGATCAAGCCAGATAACCACTTCAACTCTGCTTTCACTCCAGACATGCATGAACACCCTCAGCTTGACAAGGCTTTAGACCACTAATGCTCAATAGTTTATAGATTCAATGGATAGATGGAGAATACTAATTGTACCAGTAGATGCATACATAAACATATATGAGTGGCTGGCTACAGGAAGTAAATGAAACTTGCAAATCTAATTTATCAACGCAAAGATAAGATGACAGTTATCTGGAGTTAGACACAGAAGAAACATGGATAACATATTCAATTGTAAATCCAATTTATCAATGTCGAGATAAGATGACAGTTATCTGGCATTAGAAACAAAAGAAATCGTGAATAGACCTATCCAAGTGCAAGATTAGAATAGAAGAGAAATGGACATTCAACATGTAACAACAAAAGAAGCTTGTATTACTGGAATGAAGATGAGAAGCTGCAAGGAATAGAGTATCTACAATATCCAGAAGTTGAACCCTTGATCCATCTAACTTCCAGCCATTTATAGGCTTTTACAGTGCTCTCGGGCTCTCTAGGGCTTGAGATGTCTTTATCTATCCCTCTGTCTTGTTAACTGCATGATGCCATAATTAGACAGGCATGAGTACAAGGGCACCATTTCTAAACACCTCAGTAACCGATCCTGGTCACTTCACCGCTCTGTCAGGTGGCTCAAACATGCTAAGATGTTCCACGATCCTTTTCTGTTAATTCGGCTGCATTGTGCTGCTACTTTTTTCCCTTCTCGGCCATGCCTTCTGTTATTTTAGTTCAACTGTCCAGCTGCCATAGACACTAACAGAACCAATGGCTTTCCTCTCTGGGTGACTGATGGGGAACACAGTACGAGGCATACGAGCCGTTGGATGAGATGATTCGACAGTCAGGATGGTGATCAGGCGGCGGAGGGTGAACCAAGGTGATCATGGACGAGGGCCATTGGATCGAGGGAAATGGATGGTGAAGATCGAACGCAGGAGGCCTAAAGTCGTGGCAGGAATAGAATAAGTCTGAGCCGTTAGATCTCAGATGAGTAGACTGGATGGCTATCGGGGGAGGACGTGCTCGGACGATGGCGCCCAGGGGTTTCGTTTAGGTGGTTATGGTTTTTATTGGTGCTTATTGGGCGGTAAGTGATAAAGGGTGGAGTCCACCCAATGCCACCCATTGCACACCACGTAGCAGAGGAGGAGAGAGAAAACCGCCTTTATCGGGCGGGTATTCCTCTCGCTAGTTGCCACGCGATAAGAGCGACATCCATTAGATCTAGCGGGAGTGATCTAACGGTGAAGATTGATCGAGCATGTTTTGTCGATTGGGTGAAATGTGGGTTGTCAGATTGGTGTGGGGGGGATCGATGGTGGAGGGACACGGAGGTATGGGCTATCCTCGAGAAATGTGCAAAAGGTGCATATGGGCGGAAAGGTAAGGTTTTCGAGGTTTTTGGGTTAATTTACTTAAGGCTAAGGTGAAAGAGGGTTTCGTTATGATGTGAGGGTCGAGTTGGGATATGAGTGGAATAGAATGTAAGTAGAAGAGTAGGTAAATGGGTGATGATGGCTCATGTGGGAATTTCTCCATGAAAGAAAAATGGGAAATTTCCCTCCTTTGGCCTTCAAAATAGCAGCGCTGCACCTCAGGGCTAACACTAGCTCCTTCTGGGGATGAAAGCCTCCCTGTGAGGTTTCAAGAACTAAAGACCACTGCCTTTCCAGTAAAACCAAAGTCAAATCTTCCTCTTAGTGTTCCATTGGGCATGGAGTCTATTTTGCATAAAAATAAAAAATGAAAAACATATTTACAATACCAAGTTTTTAAAGCCTTAAATGAAATAAAGTTTCAAAAATCGCCCATTGACTGGGCTACCAAAAACATCTCCTCCTTCCAGACTGTGTAGAATAAAGGTATTGTTTTGCTGGATTTGAGCGATGACAAACGAACCTATCCATAAGGAGTCAAACTTACCATGATTACCTTTCTTTTCCTTAAATGAATCCCATTTGAGAACGCAATCACAAACTTGGAAATTGTCCACTTTTGCCTTCCTGTCAAAGTTTTCTTTGATTTTCTTCTGATGAGCCTTTGACTTCTCAACTAGCTACTCTCTGATCTATTGTAGTTCAACCAGGTTATTCATTCTTTTGACCATGTCATTCTCTTCATCTTGCTCTTCTTGCAAGAATTTGGCCACAGGGAGAATTAGCTGTATAGGAAAAATAGCATCAATGCC